>CM076584.1:941396111-941749610 GCA_034641835.2 Pinus albicaulis | reverse complement strand
TCTTCAAAACAGGGTTTTGAAGAAGAATCAATCTCACACTGACATACAAGACGGAGTCTAACAGCACTAACAAAAGTGAAAAATGTGATTTTTTGGCCATATTTTCTTTTTATTTAACCCTGTTCCGGTGCGCAGGATTTTTATTTGCGTACCGATGCATTTGCGCTATGTCGCCCTCGGCGGTTTCTGTTTTCGTGCACTTTTATGATGCACTGTGTGCCATAGTTGTCATTCACTGGTGCTCTACAGTAATATGATGCACTAGGCATGGTGTCCGGTGAGCCAATGTTTAGTGCAAATTTTTGGCCGTAATTTTTTTTTATTTAACCCTGTTCTGGTGTGCGAGGTTTATGGGCTCCACAATGCATTTCCGTCATTCTGCCCTAGGTAGTATATGTTTTGGCATGCCTTTTGTGAGGCACCGGTGAAATTACTTAATATAAGGCACCAGGCGGGTGTGTACGGAGCACACGGTTTCTGGTGTGCCAATATTTTGTTCAGTTTTTTGGCTGTAATTGTTTTTTATTTAACCCTATACGAGTGCAGGGGGATTATGGGCGCCCCGATGTGTTTTATTTATTCCACACCAGACAGTTTCTATTTTTGTGCATGTTTTCTGAAGCACTGGTTCGGACGAGCTGTAAGGCATTGGTGCTCTATAGTAATATGACGCATAGGGTAGGTGTGTTAGGAGCACACGGTGTCCAATGTGCCTATGCTTTGTGTGGCTTTTTGGCCGTAATTTTTTATTTATTTAACCCTTTGCGAGTGATCGGGGATTTCAGAGCGACCTGGTGCATTGGTGACTTGGTGCATTTAAGGGTGATCTGGGCAGTTTCTGTTTTCGCGTTCTTTTTATGAGGCACCAATGCAGAAGTTATGTAAAGTACCGGTGTGCTATAGAAATAAAATGCACCGTGCGGGTGTGTACGGAGCACACAGTTTCCGGTGTGTCAATGTTTTAACCACACTAGTTCTTTCTCGTGTTGAACGCACCGGTGCCTTTTATGGTGATAAGAGCACCAGACAAAATACATCCACAAAAACATCCACCCGCCAACCTCCTCTAGGAACCTCTGCTATAAACGAATGTCTGGGGTATTTTTATAAGAGGTTCCTAAAAAAAATGCACTAGAGGTTATTTTCCTTGTAGTGTCTCCTTGAAAAATAGAGCTAAACAAGGAAATTGGAGTTTCAATCTTTTTATCATATGGATGAGTTAATACTGCGTCAAGGAACGATTACTTTGACATGAGCTTTCAGAAGAAAAGGGAGAAAATATTTCACCGCTTTATAAATTGCAAATTCTTGTTTTTCGACACCTGTATACTTCAATTTAGCTCCTTGAAAATTAGAGCTAAAAAAGGAAGTTGAAGTTTCAATATTTTTATCATCTAGCTGAGTTAATATTGCAGCATATGATAGATCAGAAGCGAAAGTATATAGAATGAAATCATTGGTAAAATTTGGAGTTGAGAGAGAGGGAGCATCGATGATTGCTTGTTTAATAATTTGAAATTCTTCCTTTTCTTTCTCTCCCCATTTAAAAAATGCATCTTTCTTTATCACCTTTTGCAATGGAAGGATCATATGTGAAAAATATGGAATGAATCGTTTACAAAATTTATTTGTCCTAAAAAGGATTACATCGATTTTTTTATGTGGTAGTGAAAATTCTGAAATTGTTTTAATCCTGTCGGGATCAGTCTAAATTCCATATTTTGATAAGATGTTTACCATCAGTTAAAGAAAAAATTGACCTCTTTGGATTAAGAGAAATCCCAAATCTTCTGCATCTTTCAAAAATATGCTTTAATTCATGCAAATGATTGTTTCTCTTCTTTCAATATATGGTTATATCATCAATATATACAACCATTGTTTGATTTATCAATTCTTTAAAAGTAATATCCATGGCCCTCTGAAAAGTTTCTCCTGCATTCATTAATCTGAATGGCATCTTTTGGTATGCAGAGGTTCCCCACTTTTTTCTGAATGTAGCCTTTAAATGATCCCTGGATGAACCAAAATTTGTTTATATCCTGAAAATCCATCTAAAAAAGACATTAATTATGAACATGCTACTGAATGTAAAACTTGTTCCGTTGATGTTAAAGGAAAAATTTCCTTTTCAGGTGCTTTTTTTAGATTTCTAAAGTCAATACAAATTCAGATATCACCATTATTTTTTCTTACAAGTACTATATTAGAAACCCATTTTGAATGTCTATCAGGAAAAATAATTTTAGCTTTCAAAAGTTTGTTTAACTCATTTTTTATTTGAGTTTCCAAATTTGGATGTATCTTTCTGAGATTTTGCTGGATGGGCTAAACATTAGGTACCATAGGAATAATATGCTGAATGATATTTGGGTTGTAGGTTTTAAGATCTTCATAATTCCATGCAAAAATATCTTTGTATTTTCTCAATAAGGAAACAAATGCATTCATTTCTTCAGTTGAATGGGTAAGCCCTAGATTTATATCTTGATGTTCTTTATCTAATACGTAATTAACTAGTTCACAATTCAAAGTAAAACCCTGTAGTTTTCAATTGTTGATTTTTTTGAATCTATCTTTTAAATCGTATAAATCTTCAAGTTTTACCACAGACTTTGGTAAAATATTTTTATCAATGTGTTGCTTGATTTTATTATCATGTTCATATTCATCTATAATTTTATCATCATATTTTTTTTCATAAGTAAGAAAACTTAAAATGTCACCATCTCCATGGAAGACTCACCAACAAGTAACATTATTTGGTACATATGGATGAAAAATCTATTCGATAGAGAATTTGTCAGGACTAAAATTAAAGAACCAAGGAATTATGGAATTAGCTTGGATGCAACGTTAGCTAAAAGATCAGCATTGGCATTTTGTGATCTAAGAATAGCAGAGAAAATGAATGCTAGAAAATGAGATGTGAGGTCTTCAACCAAATATTGATAATGTTTCAAGTGAATTGAGAGAAAGTGAATAGTGTTTTGTACTTGTCTTACAACAATTTCTGAATCTCCAAATACCTAAATTTATTGTATATAAATACTTATTGCTTTACGAAGACCTTTAACTAAAGCTTCATATTTAGCAATATTGTTAGTGCATTCAAACTCAATTCTACAAGCTAGCATATTTTTTTCACCTTTTGCATTTACAATTTCGCATCATGCTCCTGCACCTTCATTGGATCTTGATCCATCAAATAAAAGTTTCCAAAACGGGGAATGAATTATTGTTTCTTCTTCGAAATTGAAGCATCTGGAAAAAATATTTTGAGAAAAATTTCCTATTTGTGAATTAACATAATCAATAAATAAAGTTGAACTTTTAGCATTAAAATTATCTAAAAATGAAGCTGTAGAATAATTACCCAAAATATTATTATTGAATGCTATGGGTTCATTTTCTTCTCCAAGATTTGTAACTGAGTATTTCATACGATTTTAACGATCAAATCTGATTTGGTTGGTATTTACATTGTATGGAAGTGACATGTCAGACCAATCCGTTACAAAATATCCATGTAATGTTTCATACCAGTCTTTGCTAATAACTAAACCGTAGAATTTAGGGATATCGAAAATCAGTATATTGATAATTTGAACGACCTTTGGATTTGATGACAATCGAATACTTACTGAGTTGATCTCTCCTAAGACCCTAAATTTTCTTCTATCCAATTGAACTATGCTAACTGATAATTTCTTGGGTGCGATATTTAGCTTCTCGCAAATTGAATATGGAATTATATTAGATGATGCTCCAGAATCAATTAAACAGTTATGAACATTTTTATTGTATAATTCATAAGTTAAGAGGAAAGGAGGTGTATGAGAATTGGATCTATCACCAATCAAAATAACATCTGAAGCATTTAATTTGTTGCCAATTGGAGGTTTCCCTATCTTATTAACAACTTGAACAATAATAGTTGAAGGAAGAGGAGATGTAGTAACTACATTCAAATCTATCAATAAGATATTATGTTGTTTCTTTAATTTGCTAACTTCGTGAAGACAAATATTAGCTTTTACCTTTTTCATATCCTCAACAATGTTGTATTCAACAGTATCAGATACTACCAAAGTTTTAGATTGAGGATTGGGTACAGATTTAATTGCCTGAGATTCAGTAATAACTTGTTGATTTGGTTTTACTGGTGGTTTTTTATTAACAAGTTTGTATTTAGAAATATAAGTTGGGACCTTATGCTTCTAAATTGATTGATTTGGTTCTCTAGAAGCCTTACTTCTAGTGCTAATAGGCATTGCTTCAGAATCTATCTCTTCATTAGAGGAATTAGAATAAGAATTTGTTCTGCTTCTGGCACTTGAATTTGAACTAGAGGAATTGGAATTTGTTCTGGCATTGGCTTGTGGAAGATGTATGATCTGGATTTATGCAGGAACACAACAGAATATACATATAACCATAAATACAAAGATGCAGCGGAAATAACACTTCATTTCATTAATATCAAAGAACTGAAATTTGCTTACAGACAGAATGGAAATAAAACTAGCTAGGGCGCTGGTAGCTATCTCTGAGGAGATATGTGGCGGCTACAGGCCTCTGAACTGAGTTAAAATGAGGCTCGAGGGCCTATTTATTATTGAGAAACAATGGAGAACCCTAAAAATCCAAAAACCTAACCCTAGGAGATGAAGTGCCAAAACTATGGGCCCCTTTTGGGTAAATTGGTGTTTCAACTTCCCAGGGACGTAGCTTTGGCATACTATCTCTGTTTGATGCTCATGATACATCATTAGAAAGCTCTATCCGAGGACTACATCTTTCACCATGAATATCATTCTAGAATAGAATGATATTCGTTGGAGGTGTGATGCCCATAAAACGTCATTTAGTGCTCCGAAAGTTTAGGACCCAAAAAAATGCTAAAAATACTAAGTTATGCCGAAACTAAAAAACTGAAAGAGAAAATGGTGGGGGCCCAACTGGAATAGGCGGGTGGCCACCAATATCCACCTAGATCATTCCTCCCCCCTTAGGAAGAAATGGTGCCCATTACTTTAAGTTCCTCCATGAGATGAGGAAATTTCTGCTGAACTTGGTCCCTGGTGAACCACTTTCCTTGGTGCAGGAGTTGGCCAGCTTTGACAACCCGATATAGTTGGATCTTCTGTTGGTGAGTGTTCTTGATTTGCATGTCCATGATACAATCTGTGGTGGCCTATTCCATGCATTCTGGGTTTAACTCTGTTGGTGTGAGTTGTTCTACAATGTCTGAGGTGTCCAGTAGAGGTGGGAAGTAAGGACAAAGGCGATCCACATTGAAGACTGGGTGCAGACCAAGGAATGGAGGAATACTAAGCTCGAAGGAATTGTTCCCTACAGCCTTTGTGACGATGTGCGGCCCATATCAGAGCGGGCGAAGCTTTTGGTGGGGTCCAGTGAGGTGCTCCTTCTGCAAATGTAGCCATACTTTTTTGCCCACTTGGAAGTTGTGTGGCACCCGGTGTTGATCATGGTGTAGCTTGTACTTCACATTGGATCTGTCCAATATATCATGAACCTATTGGCGGATGTGCTGAATGTGATTGATGAAGCTACTTGCTTTGTCAACTTCAGACTGGACATCAGTTGAATTGGTCTGAGCAGCTGCAAATGGCATGGCTACGTCAATGGGACATAGTGGCTGGAATCCCAAGCCCACCTGAAAGGGGCTATGGCCAATTGAACTGTGGAGAGCCCTGTTATAACTATGTTGTACATAGGGGAGGCTCTCGTTCCATGCATGCAGATGCTTCGAATTGTACATGCGCAGAATGTGTACAATCATTCTTTTGACGACCTCTGTCTGGCCATCTGTTTGGGGATGGAAAGCTGTGGACTTGGTGAGCTTTGTGTCCAAAATTGACCAGAGGCTGGACCAAAATGTGCTGAGGAACCTGCTATCTCGATCTGATATGATAGACTGTGGGATCCCAAAGTGCACCCACACTCATTTAAAGAAGATTTTAGCAGTGGCTTCTGCTGTGATATTCTTCTTACAGGCCGCCATAATGGCCATCTTCGAGAATTTGTCAACGACCACGAAAACACAGTCATTTCCATTCTTAGTAGAAGGTAGGCCCGACATGTAATCCATGGAGATGGATTCCCAAGGTCAACTAGGGATAGGTAGTGGAGTATATTGGCCTTGCTTCTTGATGGTCGGTTTGGAAATGGCACAAGCAGTGCAGGATCTGATGTGCTTCCTGACATCCTTTCAACGGTTTGGCCAATAGAAATACTTCTGTAGTATTGCTATTATTTTCTTGACCCCGAAATTCCCCGCGACACGACTGTAGTGTGCTTCCCATATAATCTTGGCACGCTCACTTGAAGGAACACAAAGGTGTCCTAGGTGACATAAAAGTGCATCTTGGAGGTGAAATTTTGGAACTTGCGTACCCCCCAAGAGTGCCTTCTAAGTGTGGCTAAATTTTGGGTCACTCTCATAGAGAAGAGGCCAATTAGAAGTCTCGTGCCCACAAGAGTTGAGCACGGTGGTGAGTGCCGTGATCGGTGGTCGGCTGAGGTAGTCTGGAACATTATTGGTGCTACCCTTCCTGTACTTGATGTTCAAATGAAACTGTTGCAGATATGTGAACCACTTCTGATGGTGATCATTCTGCAACTTCCCTTGTTTCTGTATGAACTACAAGGGCCGGTGGTCTGTGTGGATGATTTTTTCCTTCCCCAAAATGTAATGCTTCCATTTTCGACAGGCTTGCACAATGGAATACATATCTTTGTCATAGGTGGGATACTTGCGAACTGTCTCAGAAAATGTCTCACTGTGATATGCCACTAGATGTCCCTGTTTTGTAAGAAGTGCCCCAATAGCATAGTCGGAGGCATATGTCTTGATCTCAAATGGTTGTTGCAAGTCTGGTAATGTGAGCACTGGGGCAGAATAGAGGAAATTTTTCAATTCTGTGAATGCCTTCTGTTGAGGTTCTGACCAAAATATTTTTTCTCTCGCTCCTCCCTTGGTGACTTGACTCAAGGGCCAATTGATATGAGAGAATCCCAACATGAATCTACAGTAGAAATTAGAAAGACCCAGAAAGTTGCGAAGCTCTGTTATAGTGCTTGGGGCTGGCCAATATTGAATGAATTGGATCTTGGCTGGATCCACATGCACCCCCCTTTCATCAATAATGTATCCCAGATACTGAACCTGGGTCATGCCAAACGTGCGCTTTTCCAAATTGGAACACAACTTGTGTTGCCTCAGTGTTTGGAGGACTTGTCGGATGTGCTGAAGGTGCTCTTCCCAAGTCTTGCTGAAGATTAGAATGTCATCCAAGTACACCACTACAAATGAGTTGGTGAATGGCCACAAGATATCATCCTTCATCCTCATGAAGGTTGCGGGAGCATTCGTCAACTCGAAAGGCATGACTAGCCATTCAAAAAGGCCTTCCTTGGCTTTGAAGGCAGTCTTCCACATATCAGAGGGTTCAATTGATAATTGGTGATACCCAGACTTCAGGTCAATCTTGCGGAAATATTTTTCACCTTTGAGTTGGTCCAGAAGGTCATCAATCTGTGGCATTGGGTACCTATTCTGGACAGTGATCTTTTTCAGCGCCCAATAGTCAATACAGAGTCTCCACGTCCCATCCTTATTTTGTACCAACATGATAGGGCTCCCACAGGGTGATGAACTTGGTCTGATGTGACCTTTCTGCAACATCTCCTGAATATGCCTCTTGATTTCATCATTCTCCAGAACAGAGCACCGATAGATCGGTCCATTGGGTAGCGGCGCACTTGGGGTCAGATCAATCGGGTGCTTGACCTGGTAGTGCAGAGGAACCCCTGTGGGTGAGGTGAAGATGTCCCCGTACTCCTCCACGACCTTATCCATTTGTTTTTGTCGTGCAGAGGAGCCCTGTCTGGAGGTCGTGGCCACAGTATTCTTCTTGCCCTGGGGGCGGATCATTAGGAAAATGAATTTCCTGGTTTGGGAAATGAGCTTACTCCATTTTTTTGCAGCAACCAAAGAGATAGTCAGAGGAGCTGGTACCTCTGGTATCCTGTACAACTTATGTCCCAAAGTAACAATAACAGCACGAGGTTGAGACTCATACACAGCATGACGCTTCCACAAGTATGGTTGTCCTAATAATACATCAGAAACATCAACAGGAGCAACATCACATAATACCTCATCCATCAAGGGCTTGATCCTATAGGGAAGGCGGCACTGTTGGCTGACCCGGAGATCTCGTTGTTGGTGAAGCCACCCGATGGTGTATGGATGTGGGTGAGCTGTGGTAGGCAAGCCCAACCGCCTCACGACATCTCCTGAAATGAGGTTCTTTTGGCTCCCATTGTCGACAATGAACTGTACAGGGGAGTCCTTTACCCACATCTGGGAGTGGAAGAGACGTTCCTCCTCCTCTCGATCTTCCAGTTCCTCCTTTTGGATCTTTGTAGTGGCAACAATGGCATTGGGCTCCGCATCAATAATATTTTTCCCTTTTTCATTCCCCTTTTCAGGTTCTGATTCGGAGTCAGAGCATGCATTTGACTCAGAAGCCCTCATCTTGCCACTAGCGACTGCTTGGCCCAACACTCACTTGTGTTGTGAGTGGAGCTCTTATGGAACTCACACCACTTTCCTGTGTCCTTCTTTGGCTTTTCTGTGCTGTTCTTTTCTTGTGGCTTTGACGGGTTGTCTTTAGCCGCCATGCCTTGGCTCTGTCCTTTGTTCTGCGGTTTGGAAGCACCTTTCCCTTGCTTTTGATTCGCAGATCCAAAGTCTCACTTCTTCTGTTTTAATTTCTACTCAATCTTGGCAGCATAACGGTATGCCATACCAATCGAGGAGATGTCGAGGAACTCCATTTCCTCCTGAATGTATCTATGTAGACAGCTACAATACTTTAGCACCAAATGTTTCTCTGAATCTTTGATACCTTACTTTGTGCACAGGGTATGGAACAGATTCATCAGCTCATGCACATCTTGATCCCTTTATTGTCGCAGCGTGGTTCATCGTATGTACATGTCCTCATAGCTCCCCACGGGATAGTATTGTTCCTTGACGGCGTCTTGGAAAGAATTCCAAGTTGGTACGGCTGAGAACAGAGAGGGTTTTGTTTGTTCCTTGTTCTGACAGTAGGTTTCCCACCAGTCCTTAACATGGGGGGTAGCTTTCAAGAGTGCAAAAATAATATTCTCCCAGTCTGAAAAGTCATGAACAGAGAAATATCCTTCTAATAGATTCAACCATCTATCTAATACTGATGGGTGTCTATTCGACCTCAAAAAAAAGGAATTTAAAATTTTACTTGTACTAAAAGGAGTCACACTCGAAAGTGTGGCCGCTCGGATGCGTGCGCCACGGTGGGCAACAAGAAGGATCTGAGCAAAGTTATCCATCATCGCGTTCCTTTGTTTTTCGAGGGCCTCCTTGAGCAATATTTTGATAGGATCTCCTGCTCCCTCATCTTTCTTTTCGTCCCACATGGGCATCCGTCGAGGTTTTCGAGGATGATCTTGCAAAGGTTCCACCAGATCAAGCCCTAGCTCCTTATACCCCGACCTCGTTGGGGACATGCAAAGAAGGATCGAGAAAAAGCAGACCGCTCTGATACCACTGATCTAGATTTATGTAGGAACGCCATAGAATAAACATATAACCATAAATAAAGAGATGCAGTGGAAATAACACTTCATTTTATTAATATCAAAGAACTAAAATTTGCTTACAGACAGAATGGAAATAAAACTAGCTAGGGCGCTGGTAGCTATCTCTCAGGAGAGATGTAGCGGCTACAGGCCTCTGAACTGATTTACAATGAGGCTAGAGGGCCTATTTATTATTGAGAAACAATGGAGAACACTAAACATCCAAAAACCTAACCCTAGGAGATGAAGCGCCAAAACTATGGGCCCCGTTTGGGTAAATTGGTGTCTCAACTTCCCAGGGACATAACTTTGGCGTACTATCTCTGTTTGACGCTCATGATACATCATTAGAGAGCTCTATCCGAGGACTACAACTTTCAGCATGAATATCATTTTAGAATGGAATGATATTTGCTGGAGGTGCGATGCCCAAAAAACGTCGTTTAGGGCCTCAAAACGGCTCTGAAAGTTTAGGACCCAAAAAACTGCTAAAAATAGTAAGTTATGCTGAAACTGAAAAACTGAAAGAGACAATGGTGGGGGCCCAAGTGGAATAGGTGGGTGGCCACCAATATCCACCTGGATCAATGTAGTCTAGAAAATGACAATTCCTCTATTCACGATATTTTTTGAATTGTATCAGTTCTTCTGGACTCAATTTTACAGTTTCTATTTGATGAACCCTTCTGAATTCTAGAATTGATTCAAACACTTCGTCATGTTTATCAGGATCGCATGAAAATGCCCACAGATTAACTTGATTTGTTATTTCTTTGGAAAAATCATATGCACCATAACTTCTGTTCGATAGAATTTGGTAATTGAAGGGTTTTAATCGATCCATTTCAAGACATGCATGCTTGAAATTGTCGAGGATATATGACCCACACATGATAGGAAAAGTTGGCCAAATTGTATTTTTGTCTTCTTTCATAAATTTAGTCAACTCATTACCTACAGTCTGATAAACAATCTCCTTGGCCAATAATTTATCTGGTATATATAATGGTAGGACATGAGGGAAAGCATGACTTCCGAAAACTATGATGTATGTGAAAAATTCTTCACCAAAACATCTTCCTATAGACCTGATATTTCTATTGGCTTCATGGGTGACTAGAGATTTTGCTTTAAAAAATGATTTGAAAAACCTGAAGCATTACATCATTGCATATTTTAAACATATGGGAGTGGTATTTTGATTTCCACAGGAATTCTAACTGTATAAAGATCGGGGGTTTGACTTCTCTGGTCCATTTACATCCTAACGACGGAAATTCAAAAGAAAAACTAATAGCATCTAGGATAAATGAACTCATATAAAAATGAGTGACTGTATTGGATGGAATATTACAATTTTCTATATAGACAGTTATACATCTAATCAAATTAACAAACATAATATTAGCCCAATAAAAAATATATTCATCAGAGGCTTCTTCTATTAGGGGTGTCCAATATTCTTTAAATTTGGTTGTATTTGAAGACCCAAAAAGATGACACATCATTGCAGCAATTTGCGAGAATGGGATTTTAAGAGAAACTTCTCACTACATACCCTTATCGTCATGTTTATGTCGATTATGATGATTTATCCATTCCTTAATCGCATTTGCAGGGTGCTCATCCTCTCACATAAATTCTTAGACAAAATAATTCTGATATCTTTTCTGAACTAGAGGAATCAAAATCAGAATTTGTTCTACTTCTGGCACTTGAATCTGAACTAGAGGAATTCGAATTTGTTCTGGCATTGGCCTGTGGAACATGTAGTCCAACAAATGGGAATTCCTCTATTCACGATATTGTTTGAATTTTATTAGTTCTTCTAGACTAAATTTCACAGTTGCCATTTGATGAACCCTTCATAATTCTGGAATTGATTCAAACACATCATCAATTTTATTAGTCTTGCATGCAAATGCCCGCAGATTAACTTGATTTGTTATTTCTTTGGCAACACCATATGCACCATAACTTATTTTCGATATAATTGGGAAATTGAAGGGTTTTAATCAATCAATTTCAAGACATGCATGCTTGAAATTTTCTAGAGTATATGATCCACACGCAATAGGAAAAGTTGGCCAAATTGTATTTTTGGCCTCTTTTAGAAATTTAGTCAACCCCTAACCTAGGGTCTGATAAAAAATCTCCTTAGCCAATAATTTATCTTGTATATATAAGGGTATTACATGAGGGAAAGAATGACTTCTGAAAACTTAGATGTATGTGAAAAATTATTCACCAAACCATCTACCTATAGACCTAAGATTTCTATTGGCTTCATGGGTGGCTCTAGAGATTTTGGTTTCGAAAATGATTTGAAAAACTAGGAGCATTACATCATTGCACATTTTAAACATATGAGAGTGGTATTTTGATTCCCATAGGAATTGTAATTGTACAAAGGTGGGGGGTTTGACTTCTTTCGTCCATTTCCATCCTAACGATGGAAATTCAGTAGAAAAACAAATAGCATCTAGGATAATTGAACTCATATAAAAAGGAGTGACTATATTGGATGGAATATTACAATTTTCTATATAGACAGTGATACATCCAATCAAATTATCAGGCATAATATTAGCCAAATCAAGAATATAGCCGTCATAGGGGTGTCCAAACTTCTTTAAACTTGGTTGTATTTGAAGACCCAAAAAGACGACACATCATTGCAAAAATTTGCGAGAATGGGATCTTAAGAGAAAATTCTCACTACATACCCTTATCATTGCGTTTATGTTGATTAGGATTATTTCTCCAATCCTTAATCACATTTTCAAGGTGATCATTCTCTCACATAAATTCTTGGACAAAATAATTGTCATATATTTTGTGGGGTTCGGGCAATTTGTACATTTCCTTCAAATCTTTAGGCCTTAGAGAACCAATGATTTTTCTGCTTTTGGTAATAAACTCTCTATCTCAGATTTCCACATGATCTAACACCCATCTTACTAAGTCAGTGTATGGCAACATTTTAGGACGTGCGGCAATTCTGTGTAGAAAAGAGTTATTTGCATTGGACCACGAGTCTAAATCTGAGGATGCAGGATCATCAACTACAACTTTTATGTTCATAATTACTTTTAGATTCTCATTTTCAAACAACTTATAAATCCCTTCCCAGCTTTCCTTTGCATGTTTTAATAAAAGATTTTGGAATTTTTTTGGCTGCTAATAGGGACATAGTTATATTCATGTATGTCATAGTCATTAATGTCCTCGATGCTTGGGGCATGCTCTTATTCAGGAAGTGATCAACTTCTATTGCTTTGCGTTTGTAAATGGATCTATCCTATGCCATCATACCCAAAATGGATGGAATACTCTTCATCTTGTATAGGGAGCCAAACATCGTTGAGAATGTTGACTATATCAATAAGGAATGTAGATTTATTGATTGAAGAGTGGAAACCATAATATCCCTAGGATATCTATGACTAATTACCCTCTCCCCTCCCCTATTTTTCTTAAAGAGCTATTGAAGCCTAGAAAATCTCTGCTTCAAACATCGGGGAAAACCACCCGGTCGGGACCTTAAGACAACTTCTTTTCCTTTTGGTATGGTGGCTCCGACTGGATTTAAAGGACCAGTTTCCTTGTAAATAAATGGATTGGATTGGATGGGTGGAAATGGGACTAAATTAACTGAAGTAAAACTATCTAATTTAAGCTAAATATTGATAAAGAAATTCTAACACTAACCCGGGTAATTATATGTGAATACAACTTAAGATTGTTCCAATTCAACAATAAACATGAAAATGTATTATTAATTAAATTGAAATATGCAGAAACAAATAAAGATAACTCTGTTTAAGAAATTAAACAGAGTTATATTAACATATTGCATTCATCATTGTATACCATTTACATGTAACTATGAAAAATAACGTTTCAATTATACTAAGAAATGATATATAAAAGGAAGCGTTGTGAAAAAAAATATACATATAAATGATAGAAATTTTAAAACGAATACCATAAGACAAAAGAGATAAACAGTGAACAGATAGAAATACCTTGTTCATCTTGAGAACTTTCAAATGCAATCTGATACTATATCCAGTAACTATGATGCAAAATCAAATTCCAAGGTACAGAAATGCAACACTTCAAAGATAATTTCGCATGAAAATCACCAGATGTGATCCTTTTTAAAAAATATATAAGACAATGGAGTACAGAAATGAAATCTCCAAGTCCAAAAATATTAAGATCCAGGACCCCTCTCTAAATGCATGAGAGGGGTTTAAATACTACTTAGCTAAATCTAAAAATAGTTTATTACAAAAATTAAGGATTCGGTTCAATCACCGTCCTTTTCCTAGGCTAAAATACAATGAAATTAAAACTAAATCTATCTATCTATGAATTTGATATTTAAACTTGCAGGCATCTAGCATAGTTTTGAGAATATGCGGTTGACCGAATTCAGAATTCAACTGTCCTGAAAAGACAGAGTCGGCAAGCGTAGGAGAAATCTTCTCTGTAGCATTTATGATACAATTGAGCGCACTGTGCTGACTGTGTGGCTTCACCAAGTACATCCAGTATGAGTCCTAATTCAATCTTGTCAGCCCTTGGATGGATTTTTCTCTTTCTTCTGCCTTTTGCCTCCATTCTGTTTGTAGTTGATTTGCCTGTGGGAGATATCCTGGAACAGTTTCTAGGATCAAATTAGCTTTGTGTAAATTGTCATTTACACAATCAGTGAGAGTGTTTGCCGCTGTAGCCGCCTCTTCTGCTGCCTTTTCTGCCATTCTGATTTGTGCACCCCAGTTATTGAACAGTATCTCTTTATGATTTTCATTAATGATGGGTGCACCAGCTTTTCTGCCTTCTTCTGTCTTTTGCCATGCCAGATAATCATTGATATTTTCATTAATCAAATCATAATCATTTCATAAATCTACGACATGATTTGTGATTTTATCGCTCTCTTGGCACAAAGAATTCCATTGCAAGACTTTTTGGTAGAAAACTTCCTCTTGTTGCAGTAGTTGATTGTTTAAAGAGATGGTTTCTGAAATGAATTCTGGAAGCTTAGGATCATCTTTATACTGATCTTGGATAATATGTATTTTTTTTCTTTATCAGCCAGGATTTTTTGATGTCCTATTTGCATTTCTTGAAGTTGTTGTTGTAACTCTTCAAGTTTCAATTGTGCTTCCTTATTGGCCTGTACCTGTTGCAATTGCTGTTGCAGAGCTTTTACCTGTTCTTCTCTTTCATTCAACAAAATTTGTATCTCAACTGCTTTATCAATTGTTGCAGAAGCATAAGCTCCTGTTATTTGAGATAACTTAGTGAGATATGAGTAGGCTCTGTGGCATGATCTTTCCACAAAACATCTACTTGTTCTGCTTCAGTAGCAATTGCACTTTCTATTTTTCTCTTTTTTCTCTGTCTCTCCACTACTACTTTGTATTTTGGGCTATAGAATACATCCAGAGGAGGAATGTCCTCTACATTAAGTACAATTTCAGAGGAGGGTGTGATTGGTATGTGCTCTGTCACTGCGACTCTGCTGCTTGTTCCTGTGTTCAAAACTTTGGTTGTCTGGACAAGGGTCTGTACATTCCGTCCTTCTCCATTAATCAATTGGTTAAAGGTTTCCCATTCTTTGTCTAACTGAATGGTGACTGGCTATTCTTGTACATTGGTTGGAGGAGGATTTGTCTGTTGAGAAGTCAAAATTTTTTGTTGAGTAAGTTCTTTAGATTATGCAGAATCTTTAATGGATTATTCCATTTTATCTTCCTTTTCTTTAGACTTATTGGAGTGTTCAGAATCTCTGTCAGATTTTGATTTAGATTTACCTGTACTTGAACTGTCGTTAAGACTAACACTAGGAGTTTGCTCCCTTGCAGGCTCTAAGCGTAGATTATCCAAAGGAATAGGAATTAGTCTTATTTCTCTGTAAAGCTTGAATTCCTGAAATTCCTCTGGAGATAGCTGAGCTTGAGCTAAATTCAAAACTTCTTTGAATGAATTTCTTGCTTGGAACATATCATCAAAAAGATCCTGTTCCTCGGAAAATTCCCTTACTTTGATTGCATTGGTAAAATTCTTAACAATATCATTTGGGTCGAATAACCTTCTCGGAAATTTGAACAGCTGTAGGCATGTAACGTTTCCTATCTCTTGAAATTCATGACCAATATCAAACAGTGAAAATGTGCCACATTTTACGGGAAATTGTGGCCAAATGCCCTTTTTCTTCTCTTTTAAATATTTTGTTATACCTCCCTGGCCACAGGTCTGATAAGTAATTTCCCGAGCCACAAGTCTATCTGGAACATATAGGGGTAACACATGGGGAGAAGCATAACTTCCAAAAACCCTAATATAGGTGAACAAGTCTTCTCCAAACCATCTCGCGACGGGGAGAATATCAACCTCTGTTTCTGAGGATAACCTTGGGGCATCCTTATTATACAATGTTCTGTACAATGGCATCATTATTCCATGACAAATTTGGTAAAAATGGGGGACAAAATTAGACTCCCATAGTTCTTTATGGTACACATGAATGGGCAAAGGATCGTGGATAGTCCATTTCCAGCCCATCACAGGGAATTTAGAGACATAGCAGATGGCGTCCATGACATAAGTAGATAAATAAAAAGGCGGATAAACCCGCTGAGAAACACTTCGTTTAGACCAGTAGTGAAAAATAGCAGTGGTGAGATTATCAGATAGGATTTTGGCCCAGTATACAATTGTAGAATTAACAGCCGCATTCAACAAAGGAATCCATTCGGGTAATATCATATTTATGTCAGGCTTTCCAAAAAGCCTGCATAACATGGCAGCAGTAAAACAATAAGGAGAGGTAACTGAACCCGTGCTGTACATACCTTATTTTCTTTTCTTCAATGGTTCACTTCTTTTGGTCCACTCCTTTGTGCATTCTGCCAAATTTGCATTTTCTTTGGCAAAATCTTCCATGAATTGTTTGTTGAAAGTCGCCTAAGGTTCTGGCAACTTATACATTAATCTCAGATCTTCTATGGTGAATGACCCGATTAGCTCTTCAGATGGAGTTCTGAATTGTCTGTCTGAAATATCTGTGCTATCTAGCACCCATCTCACCATGTCTGTATATGGGAGAATCCTTGGCCTTGCTGCTATTCTATGCAGAAATGAGCAAGCCAAGTCTCTAAGGGTTGCTTCAGACGTATTCTTTGAACCTGCTGTAGCTGCAACTTTTATCACCACAAGGTTTTCTTCTTCTAACAGATTATACATTCCTTCCCAAGTGGATATACCGCCATCCTTTTTACAGGCGGTGTCTACATATAGTGAAGCCATTTCTTTGTTTTTAGAATTTGAGCTCTTCTCCTTCTTACCCATAGTGTTTAGCGGAAGCTTTGTATAGACGTTTTCTCCTTCGTGCCTGCGTTTTACGAGTAAATGAGAGTAATGGTATAAGAAAGGTGATGAGACTGTTTTAAATGTGAAAGCGGATGAAATATAATATTTTAATTGTGAAACGACTTTCAATCTAAACACAATCTCATTTACCATTAATAATCAATCCAATCATTTAATATAATCATTAAAGCACATAACGGATTTGACATATGGGAAGATTGCCTTGGGATAGCGTGCCTATATGAATCTGCGACACTGCGATCTGTGATTTTCTGCGCAATATCGCAATATCGCAATGTCGCAATATCGCAAAATGAAGTCATCGCAGTCATGAAAATAGCGCAAAAGCGGAAATTGCGCAATAGTGCAAAAGTGCATATCGCAAAATCGCAAAATCGCATTATCGCAAAATCGCAAAATTGCATTATCGCAAAATCGCAAAATCGCAAAAGCGCATAATTGAAAAGAGTGCAAAAGATATTCATTAATCATTTATGTTTTCTGCGCTATGCGATCTGCGACCAATGTGTTTTATAAAAGATATATACCATTTTTGTTATGGATGCGCTATGTTGTTTAAAGAGTAATTTTATTATAATCTATCATAAACTTAAGTGTTTCTTGATATTCTTTCTAAGGGATTAGGTTTATGATAGAAATTTTTTTTTGAAAAGGCAAACAAATCCTAATTGATTTTTTGGATTTTTTAACTAAGGGTCCTCATTTATTTAGTGTTATTACTAATATTAAATAAAAAGGGGGGTTGTTGCTGGTCACAACAATTGGCGATTCACTGAAAGAAAAAGTTATCTTTGAAAAAATAAAATGAACATTTTATCTTTAGTAAGTAAAGGTTTTTAAAGATAATGAAAATTATCTTAGGATAATTCAAATAAAATGTAACTATGAAAAAGAAATAAAATTCATTTCATAATTTCTTTCTAATTCCTTAAGAAATAAAAACATTTTGGGTTATCTCAAGCTTTGATTGGTGTTAATAATGAAGTAAGTGGATCTCTCCAAGTTTTGGTTTTATAATATACTCTATTGCCATAGGTATTGCCTCTGCTGCCAGCAAACGTTCATAGTCTCGACAGGGTTACCTTTAAACCATTAACCATTCATTGTCCCATCCAACTAAAATTATGACTTTTTAAAAGATAAATTCATAAGACCTATTATCTCATGTTTTTGCTTTTATTTATTTTTATTTTAAGAGCCATTGTTCTGGTTTGGCAGCCAGTTAATAACAATGCCATTCACTAGTTATAATTAAATTGAACAAGCTGGCTCGTGATGAGACCCCTTGTCTTATATTTATAAGCCATTACCCTGTTTTGGTATGTAGTATTGGTAATGTAAGTTTTATTACTCCTTATGAACATGGTAAGTCGGCTCGTAATGAGACCTCTTATCTCTTAAAATTTTTTGTATAATTTCTTAGAATTACATTCTAAAAAATAATAACTTAAATGGATGGGGTGAAATAGTTTTATCCTTAAGAATCAATGGATGACAATTTTCAGAGTTTTTTGAGTTCCAAAACTTTGAAAAAATCTTTACTTTGATAGATAACCTTTCTCTTCTTAATAAACTTATAATGATTTACATTCTTCTCAAGTTTTCAAAAAATCATGTAAATGATTGAAATAATATTTCAAAGTTTAACATCTTATTTTAAACTATTCAAAAACTGTGATCATTACTTTAAAAATTCTTATTTACACAAAATAAATATTTATAATATTTTTCTGAAGAAATTTTCTTAAATAGTAAACAGTCAATCAAAGACTCATAAACAACCTTTATTTGCAAAAACAAAAACAATCAAAAAATTTGCAGAAAGAAATATGTACAGTTTAAGAAGGGGTTACCTCCTTATGAAAATAATTTCTTCAAGATCAGCCCATTTACAGGAAGAGACTCTCTCTTACCTGTTAGATCTTGGAGTATGAATGTATTTGAGCTTATCTTCTCAGCGATCTGAAATGGTCCAAGCCACATTTTCTGAAATTTGGTATGTTTACCTTTTTCTTCGTGTGCTTTATCCCATTTCAAAATGAGATCACCAATTGAAAAAAAAATTGAGCCGGTAGAACTTGCATCAAAAGAAGATTTTACAAGTTGTTGATGTTTTTCATGAGTAATTTTTTCTTTATCCCTATCTTCTTCTAATTTAAGAATTTGATCATATCTCAATTGAATGGATGAAGAGGGATTTTCTTCAATAAACTGCACTAGGGCTAATGATGGAATAGTTAAATTTGATGGTATCACAACTTCTTTTCCATAAAACAGATTGAAAGGTGAAGTCCCTATTGAAGCTTTTTCAGTGATACGATCAGCCCATAACGCAAAGATTAAAGATTTGTGCCAATTCTTTTGATTTTGATCAACGGTCCTTTTAATGATTTTGATAAGGTTTTTATTAGTGGATTCAGCCAAACCATTACCTTGTGGATAATAATTTGCTGAATATTCTAATTTAAAACCTCTTTTGACTGCAAATTAAATTAAACTATTTCCAGAGAAGTAAGATGCATTATCAAAGACAAGAGCTTGAGGTACACCAAACCTGGTTATGATGAATTGATCTATGAAATCAATAATTGCATCAGAATTGGCTACCTTCAAGGGGATTGCCTCTACCCACTTTGTAAAGTAATCAGTTGCAGTAAGGATGTACTTGTGCTGTTTGGAAGAATGAGGTACTATCTCACCAATAATGTCAAGCCCCGATTGTTCGAATGGTTGCTCAATAGTTACTGGTTGCAAAGGAAAAGTTGGTTTCCTTTGTCTTCCACTTGCAGTTTGACAAATTTGGCACTTCCTTATGTAATCATGCGTATCTTTAAAAAGGGTAGGCTAGTAACAACCAGCACGAATTATTTTGTGAGCTGTGGTATCTCCTCCAAAATGACCTCCTGCTGGTCCATCATGCAATTCCTGCAAAGCCTTTTCAGCTTCAGTCTTTTCCAGACATCTTAATAAAATTGAATCATAATTTTTTCTAAATAACACATTATCAATGATCTCATATTTAATAGTCTTTAACCTTAAAGCACGTTTACTCTTGTAGCTGAGATTAGAAGGAGCATACCCATTTTTCAAGTAATAGATAAGATCAGCATACTGAGATCCGGAATTTGTAACATTTATTTGACTTACTTGAATATCTTGATTTGAATCTTGATGTTCTGGTATGTTATGAGCTCCTGCCAATAATCTGCAAAAACCTTGTCCTCTAACAATCTTAGCTGGTTTAATATCAATATCATATTTTTGCAAGGTTGTTACCCAGTTAGCTCTCTTTTCTCCTACTTCTTTTTGAATTAATAATAGCCTCACTGCAGAGAATGGGACAATGATTTTTGTATGTGTCTTCAAGAGAAAAGGTCTGAAATGTTTGATTGATTTAAACACAGCAAAGGCTTGTTTTTCAACATCGGAATAATTAAGCTCAACTCCTTGCATATTTGAGCTAAAGAAAGAAATTGGTGCTTTGATTTCTTGATCATTGAGTTGTGTTAAAACGGCTGCATAGGATGTTTCAGTGGCCAGAGTATACAAAGTAAAATCTTTAGAAAAATCTGGGGCATTCAATGTTGGTACATTAATGATCGCTCGTTTGATTGAATCAAAAGCTTCTTTTTCTTTATGCGTCCATTTGAATATTGAATTCTTCTTGATCATATTTTGCATAGGTAAAACAATTAAATAAAAATCAGGAATAAATCTTTTAACAAAATTAATCTGTCCAAGAAATGATTGCATGGATTTTTTGTTATGTGGTAAAGAAATATCAGAAATTTCTTTCACTCTATCTGGATCAATATATATACCATCTTTTGACACAACAAATCCTATGAGTTTCCCTTCATCTAAAGCAAAGAAATATTTCTTTGGATTTAAGGAGATACCAAACCTTCTACATCTTTCAAATATTTGTTTTAAATCATTTAGATGATTGGCTCTCTTTTTTGAAAATACTGTTATGTCATCAAGATAAACAACAACTGATTTATTGATCAGACCTTTGAATGCTATATCCATGGCTCTTTGAAAAGTTGCTCCTGCATTTATTAGACCAAAAGGCATTTTCTGATAAGCATAAGTTCCCCATTTTGTTCTGAAAGTTGTTTTCAATCTGTCATCCGGATGAACTAAAACTTGATTATAGCCCGAAAATCCATCGAGAAAAGACATAAGTTCAGAACCAGCTACCTTTTGAAGTATCTGTTCCATGGTTGGTAATGGGAAATTGTCTTTTAAACATGCCTTGTTTAAATTTCTGAAATCAATACAGATTCTTATATCACCATTCTTCTTCCTTACAGGTACCAGATTGGAAACCCAATTAGAGTGCCTGACTGGAAAAATGATTTTGGCTTTTAAAATTTTATTAAAATGAGGAGTTTGAGAATTTTACTTTTCCCCAATGAGCACAGGAACTGGTGGCTTACCAGTTCCTCTTGCTGCTTTTGCAACTACACCGCTTGGTAAAGGAGCAATTGGTGTAGCATTTAATTCTTTCAATAGCAACTTTTGCTGGTGTTTCAGTTTGCTGAGTTCATGTAAGGAAATGTTGGCTTTGATATTTTTCATGTCTTCGACAATATTGTATTCCATAGGATCTGACACTACTAAAGTTTTCGCTGTTGATGTGAGAGGATTAGAAGAGGATGGCTAATTTTGAGTAGGTGATGGAGAAGTTTTCTTCACAGTGGGTTTGTCTTTGGTACTTGGAGTTGTAATTTTCTTTTTAGGAACTGTTTGCACTGGTTCTGCTGTGGATTTACTCCTAGTACTTACAGGCATAGCTTCTTCACTATCAGAATTAGGGAGAATAAAATCCCACATTCCATTCAATTCAGCTATTTCTTCATTTTCGTCTTCTTGATCTGATACTATAGATGTATCTTCTTCTTCTTCCTCTTATTCTGATTCTACATTAGAGATTGCATTAGAAGGTTTAGATTCAACTTGTTTTCTTCTGAAATTTCGGAATGGTTTCTTGGTAGAAGTTTCAGCCACTTGTTTTTTAATTTCAACCATTTCATTTGACATGGTTTTAAGAACTTTTTGTAAACCTTCCATGTCGTATGGATCCTTGGCCTTTTTCTTTGAATCATCTCTGAAGCTGACCTTCTTTTATTTCCTTTCCTCGATAGCATTTTTATTTTCCAGAGAAGTAATTCGTTTTTCCACTGCAATAGCTTCTTTCATATTCTCAGCTAATGTAGGCTTTGCAACTCTGTCCACGAAAATTTCTATGTTTGAGGGTAAGGCAGTTATATACCATTCAATTCTGACTTGTTCACTGGGTTGTGAGTCTGTATGAATTTTGTTCAAGAGTTTGTTGAATCTAGAATTGAATTCTTTTATAGGTTCCTTGGGCTCTATCTTCAAATTTGAGAGGTCATTGAGTAAAGTTGCAATTGATCGGTCATCTCCAAATTTGGTCAAAAAATGATCTGCAAAAATGTCCCAACTTGTTATAGATCCTGATGGTAATGAAAAATACCATCATCCTGCTACTCCCTGAAGAGTACATTGGAATAATCTAACTACAACATCTTCGTGTATGACTCCATTCAAATTAATAGCCAGCATAAAGTTATTGATATGTTCTTCAGCTTGAATGTTAAGGTCTGGGCTAAACTTTGAAAGCCATTTTCCAGGATTGTCTGGTAAATCATGTAAAGGTGCAGCCATGTTGACTGCTCCTGGAGTAGACCATGGTCTCTGTGCCATTATTGGGACGACTATTGGAGGAATAGTAGAAACTGGTGGTATTTGAATAGAAGTGGTTGGAATAGATGATGTTGAGATTGATGAGGATTGAGTAGAAGATGTTTGTGGAGATGATGATTGAAGAGATGATGATGAAACAACTGCACTTTGTTGAGTTGTGGTTTTGGAAACAGGTGATTGAATATGAGATGATGAACTTGTATCACTTTCTGTTTCCGATTGAATTCTTTTTGTTTTTCCCTTACTAGGTAAAGGAAATACTTTCGGAGGAATACCAAGTTTTTCACTTTGCAACCTAGTAAGAGGTTTCGAAGGAATAAATTTTGAGCTTACACTACCTTCAGATATTTCAGACTCTTCAAGAGATAATGAGAATCCTTTCAATTTATGAATTAGATCTTGAACTTCAGGAGACTCAGGATGTTGTTTGTCTGAATGTTTTAAGATTTTGGTAGTGGGTGTTTGAATATTTTCTGCAATTTGTTCTCTAGGATTTTGAATTTCAGAAGAAATTGAAGAAGTTAATGAGGGTGTTTTGCTCTCAGAATGGCTTTTGGATAAATATTTACTTTCCATTCATAGCTCAGGCCCTCCTTCTAGCGCCAAAAATGTTGAAGCCTAGAAAATCTCTGCTTCAAACATCGGGGAAAACCACCCGGCCGGGATCTTAAGACAACTCCTTTTCCGTTTGGTATGGTGGCTCTGACTGGATTTAAAGGACCAGTTTCATTGTAACTAAATGGATTGGATTGGATGGGTGGAAATGGGACTAAATTAACTGAAGTAAAACTATCTAATTTAAGCTAAATATTGATAAAGAAATTCTAACACTAACCCGGGTAATCATATGTGAATACAACTTAAGATTGTTCCAATTCAACAATAACCATGAAAATGTATTATTAATTAAACTGAAATGTGCAGAAACAAATAAATATAACTCTGTTTAAGAAATTAAACAGAGTTATATTAACATATTGCATTCATCATTGTATACCATTTACATGTAACTATGAAAAATAACGTTTCAATTATACTCAGAAATGATATATAAAAGGAAGCGTTGTGAAAACAAATATACATATAAATGATAGCAATTTTAAAACGAATATCATAAGACAAAAGAGATCAACAGTGAACAGATATAAATACCTTGTTCATATTGAGGACTTTCAAATGCAATCTGATACTCTATCCAGTAACTATGATGAAAAAACAAATTCCAAGGTACAAAAATGCAACACTTCAAAGATAATTTCACATGAAAATCACCAGATGTGATCCTTTTTAAAAATATATAAGACAATGGAGTACAGAAATGCAATCTCCAAGTCAGAAATATTAAGATCCAGGACCCCCCTCTAAATGCATGAGAGGGGTTTAAATACTACTTAGCTAAATCTAAAAATAGTTTATTACAAAAATTAAGGATTCGGTTCAATCACCGTCCTTTTCCTAGGCTAAAATACAATGAAATTAAAACTAAATCTATCTATCTATGAATTTTATATTTAAACTTGCAGGCATCTAGCATAGTTTTGAGAAGATGCGGTTGACCGACTTCAGAATTCAACTGTCCTGAAAAGACAGAGTCGGCAAGCGTAGGAGAATTCTTCTCTGTAGCATTGATGATACAATTGAGCGCACTGTTCTGACTGTGTGGCTTCACCAAGTACATCCAGTATGAGTCCTAATTCAATCTTGTCATCCCTTGGATGGATTTTTCTCTTTCTTCTGCCTTTTGCCTCCATTCTGTTTGTAGTTGATTTGCCTGTGGGAGATATCCTGGAACAGTTTCTAGGATCAAATTAGCTTTGTGTAAATTGTCATTTACACAATCAGTGAGAGTCTTTGCCGCTGTAGCCGCCTCTTCTTCTGCCTTTTCTGCCATTCGGATTTGTGCATCCCAGTTATTGAACAGTATCTCTTTATGATTTTCATTAATGATGGGTGCACCAGCTTTTCTACCTTCTTCTGTCTTTTGCCATGCCAGATAATCATTGATTTTTTCATTAATCAAATCATAATCATTTCATAAATCTACGACATGATTTGTGATTTTATCGCTCTCTTGGCACAAATAATTCCATTGCAAGATTTTTTGGTAGAAAACTTCCTCTTGTTGCAGTAGCTGATTGTTCAAAGAGATGGTTTCTGAAATGAATTCTGGAAGCTTAGGATCATCTTTATGCTGATCTTCACTGTCTCTTCACTACTGCTTTGTATTTTTGGCTGTAGAATACATCCAGAGGAGGAATGTCCTCTACACTAAGTACAATTTCAGAGGAGGGTGTGATTGGTATGTGCTCTGTCACTGCGACTGTGCTACTTGTTCCTATGTTCAAAACTTTGGTTGTCTGGACAGGGGTCTGTACATTATATCCTTCTACATTAATCAATTGGTTAAAGGTTTCCCATTCTTTGTCTAACTCAATGGTGACTGGCTGTTGCTGTACATTGGTTGGAGGAGGATTTGTCTGTTGAGAAGTCAAAATTTGTTGTTGAGTAAGTTTTTTAGATTGTGCAAAATCTTTAATGGATTCTTCCATTTTATCTTCCTTTTCTTTAGAATTATTGGAGTGTTCAGAATCTCTGTCAAATTTTGATTTAGATTTACCTGTACCTGAACTGCCGTTAATACTAACACTAGGAGTGTGCTCCCTTGCGGACTCTAAGCGTAGATTATCCAAAGGAATAGGAATTAGTCTTCTTTCTCTGTAAAGCTTGAATTCCTGAAATTCCTCTCGCGATAGCTGAGCTTGAGCTGAATTCAAAAATTCTTTGAATTAATTTCTTGCTTGGAACATATCATCAAAAAGATCCTGTTCCCCGGAAAATTCCCTTACTTTGATTGCATTGGTAAAATTATTAACAATATCATTTGGGTCGAATAACCTTCTCGAAAATTTTAACAGCTGTAGGCATGTAACGTTGCCTATCTCTTGAAATGCATGACCAATATCAAACAGTGAAAATGTTCCATATTTTACGGGAAATTGTGGCCAAATTCCCTTTTTCTTCTCTTTTAAATCTTTTGTTATACCTCCCTGGCCACAGGTCTGATAATTAATTTCCCGAGCCACAAGTCTATCTGGAACATATAGGGGTAACACATGGGGAGAAGCATAACTTCCAAAAACCCTAATATAGGTGAACAATTCTTCTCCAAACCATCTCGCGATGGGGAGAATATCAACCTCTGTTTCTGAGGATAACCTTGGGGCATCCTTATTATACAATGTTCTATACAATGGCAGCATTATTCCATGACAAATTTGGTAAAAATGGGGGACAAACTTAGACTCCCATAGTTCTTTATGGTACACATGAATGGGCAAAGGATCGTGGATAGTCCATTTCCAGCCCATCACAGGGAATTTAGAGACATAGCAAATGGCGTCCATGACATAAGCAGATAAATAAAAAGGCGGATAAACCCGCTGGGAAACATTTCGTTTAGACCGGTAATGAAAAATAGCAGTGGTGAGATTATCAGATAGGATTTTGACCCAATCTACTATTGTAGAATTAACAGCCGCATTCAACAAAGGAAGCCATTCGGGTAAGATCATATTTATGTCAGGCTTTCCAAAAAGCCTGCATAACATGGCAGCAGTAAAACAATAAGGAGAGGTAAGTGAACCCGTGTTGTACATACCTTGTTTGTTTTTCTTCAATGGTTCACTTCTTTTGGTCCACTCCTTTGTGCATTCTGCGAAATTTGCATGTTCTCTGGAAAAATCTTCCATAAATTGTTTGTTGAAAGTTGCCTGAGGTTCTGGCAACTTATACATTAATCTCAGATCTTCTATGGTGAATGACCCGATTAGCTCTTCAGATGGAGTTCTGAATTGTCTGTCTGAAATATCTGTGCTATCCAACACCCATCTCACCATGTCTGTATATGGGAGAATCCTTGGCCTTGCTGCTATTCTATGCAGAAATGAGCAAGCCAAGTCTCTAAGGGTTGCTTCAGACATATTATTTGAACCTGCTGTAGCTGCAACTTTTATCACCACAGGGTTTTCTTCTTCTAACAGATTATACATTCCTTCCCAAGTGGATATACCGGTATCCTTGTTACAGGCAGTGTCTGCATATAGCGAAGCCATTTCTTTATTTTCAGAATTTGAGCTCTTCTCCTTCTTACCCATAGTGTTTAGTTAAAGCTTTGTATAGACGTTTTCTCCTTCGTGCCTGCGTTTTACGAGTAAATGAGAGTAATGATATAAGAAAGGTGATGAGACTATTTTGAATGTGAAAGCGGATGAAATATAATATTTTAATTGTGAAACGACTTTCAATCTAAACACAATCTCATTTACCATTAATAATCAATCCAATCATTTAATATAATCATTAAAGCGCATAATGGATTTGACATATGGGAAGACTGCCTTGGGATAGCGCGCCTATATGAATCTGCGACATTGTGATCTACGATTTGCTGCGCAATATCGCAATATCGCAATGTCGCAATATCGCAAAATGAAGTCATCGCAGTCATGAAAATAGCGCAAAAGAAGAAATTGCACAATAGCGCAAAAGCGCATATCGCAAAATCGCAAAATCGCATTATCGCAAAATCGCAAAATCGCGTTATCGCAAAATAGAAAATCGCAAAATCACAAAAGCGCATAATTGAAAAGAGCGCAAAAGATATTCATTAATCATTTCTGTTTTCTGCGCTATGCGATCTACGACCAATGTGTTTTATAAAAGATATATACCATTTTTGTTATGGATGCGCTATGTTGTTTAAAGAGTAATTTTATTATAATCTATCATAAACTTAAGTGTTTCTTGATATTCTTTCTAAGGGATTAGGTTTATGATAGAAAGTTTTATTTGAAAAGGCAAACAAATCGTAATTGATTTTTTGGATTTTTTAACTAAGGGTCCTCATTTATTTAGTATTATTACTAATATTAAATAAAAAGGGGGGTTGTTACTGGTCACAGCAAGAGCCTAGAAAGATAGATGGGAATCATAAGCCCTTGAACTTACAACTAGCGTTGAAACAATTTGAACCTATTACACTCATGAAATCAATGTATGGTTGAGGAAATTTGAGGAAATTTATGTCAGGTAAGCCATTTTCATTCCTCAAAAGTGAAATGAAAAAAGGCATAAAAATAATGAAAAGAAATAGTAGGCCAAGAAACAAGGAAAATATTTCTAAGTTGGGGATCTATTTATTGTTTATAATAGTACTTTCCCATAGAAGCCTCCATGAAAAGGTAGGAATCAACTATTTTTACATATCTAATCTTGATTTAGATCCATTTCCATCAACAATGGATGAAAACACCTCACAATTTTTAGTGGGAATAGATGCATTCAATGTAGATAGGTAGAATAGGATTATGTGCCTTGCATTCCCTTTTTTGTGTCGTTCTTTTATTTCCTACACATTTTTGTGTTTGTATAATAGTTCTATGTTATGTTTTATTTTATCTAAAATTTTATTTCAATACTATTTTTTATCATATATCACTAGGGTGATGATCAACACCTTGCTCAGTTACTATTAATAAGTTGTTGTGAATGTGGAAGTAATAGTTTCATCAGTACCATGGATTGCTAATATTCAAATGTGATCATTTCTTAAGCATATGGATCATGTGCTCTATGGTTGACCTAGATGTTACCCACCAAAAGTGGATAACCCATAGGAAACAAATTTCCTCATTTGACTGCTAGTTAGGCAAAAACCCTATGATTGTTAACAAATAGCATTATGCTAGAGTTCTCCACCTATTTCTCTAGTCACTTCTCTCTCCCATATAGCATGCTTCTTGAAGGAAGGTGGGTTATCTATTAGTAGGTACTTTAACAATTATAGTGATCATGTGCTTGATCATGTGATTTAATTTTATGTTATGGGAATATTAATATGAATCACATGGTATAACAGATGATTGACCAATTTCAATTATATATCATTCCAACATTCACCCCAGAGGTTAGTCTTTGACACTAATCCAGTAGGACCTCCTATGAGGCCTTATTATCTAGAAATGGAACTACTAGGAAGACATTGAATGATATAGCATGCCAAAGGTAATACATAATTACCAATTTCCATCTCTCCCAGTTATTTGTCTCCATTCTTTGGGTCGATAGTCACTGGTCATTAGAACTGGCACCCTATATCCACATCCTTGAGTCAGGGTTTCGAATATTGGTTCCAAAGGTTGATTAAGCTAAAAGAATTATAAAATCATGTAAACCCATAGTGGAATCAAAGAATGTAGCACAATCCTAGTGAAGTGGAAGAGGATATCATATATTAGCAAGAAATTCATTTGGATTTAGTGATGATGGAGAATCTTTCAAACTAGGTGTAGGACACTAGGCATAAAGATAGTTGGAAAAACCAATACCTCCATATGATAGAGTTGTAGGGGTAGATCAAGTAACTCCTAAGAAAGACCTTGTTTGAGAAAAATTATGTAAGGGAAATTGTTCTAACGATTCTAAAGGGTATTCAGTTGGATTTGGCCGACAATGAATGAAGCCTTTCCGCATGGAAGCTAGATTAAATTATATCCATAATAAATTATGGTTGTTATATAATGTAGGTTAATGTATTAGGGGCTTTGGAGGAAACATAATCCTATATATTATTTTCTAAACAATAAATCCGATTCATGAAAAAAATTAAAGACCAAGGAATTATGAAATAAGTTAGTGGCTTTGAATTAGTCTAAGTCCTTGGTAGACAAACTTTTATTGCACAAGAATTTAACATATAGCCTAAGGATAAATCATGGAGACTCGGTGAAAAACACCGTAAATTTATTAAATATTGTGTTAATTCAATTATTCTTTGTTGACGTCAAAATTTCTAACAAATATAAGTGTATCAGTTTATTATGATCTTTAATATACTCATGGGATAATTTGGTTCTAGCCATAGAGAATAATGAAAATACTTTAAATTTTGATGATGTAGTCTCATCCATGTCATTGGAGGATATGAGATGGAAATAATGGAAATTCAAAGAAATTATTCCATATATATAAGAGGATAGAAATAGGAATAAGTACTCAAATGAGATATCTAAATATACAGATACATATAAATATCTAGGAAAATTTGTAAAGAGATGCTAGGAATCTAGAAAAGAAGAGAATTTTAGGAATAATTATAGATCCAAAAGTTTTGAGAGAGGGAATTTATTTTAGGATGGTCCTTCGAAACAAGGCAATACCTCCTTAGAGGAAGGATATGATCTGTACTTGTATTCTTCAAGAACACATGTAGATCATGACGTATCAATGAACAATTGAGATGCTTCGTTTCACACGACTCTCGCAAGAAATGGATTTGTAAATATGAAAGGTATGATGGAGGTGATGTTATCATTAGATATTATATTACATCTAAGATCATAGGATGAGAAAAATTAAAATTCATTTTCAAGAATTGAAGGGTTAGAACACTTCCTAATTTTTTACACATTCTAAGGCTAGCTAGAAACCTAATATCTATAAGTAATATGAATGATGTTGGTATAACTATCATGTTTCAAAATGAAATTTATAGGTTGGTTGGAGTAATGGGGATGTTGAGAGGAGTTTGTAAATAGAAATGATTATGATTCTTAATAGGTGGTACAAGAGTTAATTTCATCTCAAAGTTAGTACATATATATGTGCTCTGACATATGCCTATTCCATCACTGTGAAAATATGTGTAATATTTCTCATTAATTGATGATTTATATATGAAAATATGAAATTATTTTCTATGAAATAATTCTGATTCCTTTGGAAAATTTAAATAATTCAATAATATTATGGAGAATAATATATAGAAGAAAGTTAAGGTGTTTAGGATGGAAAATGGTGGGGAATTATGTAGTAATGAGTTCAAGGATGTATTTAAGTAGTGCAACATAGTAAGGTAGATGGCTGATGTGAAATATTATAATCTATAGAGAATTATATTAATAGGTGGAATTGGTTCATAAGGGGAGAGAGACGATGATTCTAAGGAGCACTACGGTTTTTGGTGTTCGCAAAAGTTTGTTAAGTGGCGTCATCAATCATAGGTCAACCTATAATAATGAAAAAAGGCTAGGGTGTGGGTTGATGGAATTTTAAGGATTATTTTCATCTTATTCTTGATATAATCTACATAGAATATATGATCTCTATGATCTAGGATGTAGAGGTGTAGACAAGGATAGATTATGACACCAATTGTAAGATCTGTTATGGGATGGAAGGATCGATCAAGATTTTTATGGATGATCATGTGTTTATATGTGTGATCCATGGGAAATATATGATATGGATCTATGTAGAGCATATGTGGTGGAATCATCATCCTAGGATGTCATTCAAGCTCTCAAAATGAATTAATATGGCAGCTAGTTCAAGCCTTGCTTGTCTGGGTTAACTTTTTATGAAGATACCAAGATTATATCTTGAGAGAGACATTCATTTGGAGGGATATTTGGATTAATACCCTAAACCAAAGCTTATGAAAAGACACAGATTGACCTCATTATGTTACATGGGATATTATGCCTATATTCAAACTGAAAACCCTAATTGGTTCGAATGTGATCATAGGTTTAAGAGCCCCCATGTATAGTCTATCCAACTAGATCTGATATTTTGTCAACCTTTGTCAGATCCAAAAATGAGATAAAAGTTTGTGTAACCAGCTCCAAAAATATATGAAAAGAGATATCAACACCTTAGAAATAAGCCACTTCGAGGAGGCAACCTCCAATACATTGCATAAACGAAAAATTCTTGGATGATACAATTTACAAAACCTCCTTTCTATATATAGGAGTCCATGTGGCCATAATGTAATCCTAGTGGGCCACAATGTAATCCTAACCAACCTAAAAATAATAATTTAAGGGCACAATAATAACAAAATGGGGGTTACAAGGGTACAATAATAACAATAAGGGGGTTACACTAATAACAATAAGGGACTATACTAGTAACATAGGGACCTAACATGCCCCTCTCCTTCAAAAAAGTGTTGTCCTCAATGCTTGAGTAGCTCTGGGTGCTTCTGTATAAAATTCTCATCCTCCCATGTAGAATCTTCAGTGGGTAAGTTCTTCCACTTGATGAGATACTCTGAAATTGATCGATTCCGTAGTTGTCGAGTTCTTATTTCCGTGACCGCTTCAGGTTCCAATATGATTTTTCCTTCCTCATCAAGTTCTGGTAATATTGTTTGAACTGGAAGATTTTCACCGATAACCTTCTTTAAGCATGAAACATGGAAAATTGGATGTACTCGCGAAGAAGCAGGAAGCTCCAATTTGTATGCCATAGTACCAATCTTTGCAACACCTTGTAAGGACCATAGTACTTTGGCGATAATTTATTATCCTTCTTAGCTTGCTTGAGGGACATTTGTTTGTATGGTTGTAGCCGTAAAAATACCCAATCTCCTACAACAAAACTTCTCTCGCTGCGATGTTGATCTGCCTGTTGTTTCATTCGATTTTGTGCCAAATTCAGGTTATCCTTTAAGAGTTGGAGAACTTCTTGCTGATGCTCGATGTGATCTTCCACTGCTTGAACCTTCGAATTTTCCTTTAAATATGATGTGATCAATGGTGGATGATATCCATAAAGTTCCATAAATGGGGTCATTTTTGCTGCAGTATGGAAGGAAGTGTTATACCACCATTCAGCGAGAGGTAACCACTTGACCCATTGTGTTTGTTAATCAGATACAAAACAACGAAGATATCCTTCCAAACATTTATTTACTATCTCATTTTGACCATCAGATTGAGGATGATAAGATGAGCTATGAGCTAATTGAGTACCCAAACAAGAAAATAAATCCGTCCAAAAATTTCCAGTAAAAATGGGATCTCTATCGCTCACAATAACCCTTGGGCTTCCACGTAGCTTTTGAATTCTGTCCATAAATGTAGTAGCAACTGTACTTGCTTTAAATGGATGAGATAATGCACAAAAGTGTGCATACTTGGTAAGTCTATCAACTACCACCATGATGACACTCTTTCCTTCGGACTTAGGTAAACCCGTGATAAAATCCATTGAAATCTCCTCCCAACGTTGACCTGGAATGGATAAAGGTTGTAGAAGTCCTGGGGTCTTAATTGTTTCCACTTTATTCTGTTGGCAAACCAAACATTCCGCCACAAACTTTCGAATATCAGATTTAAGGCCATCCCAAAAACATTCTTTCTTCACCCTGTGGTAAGTTTTTAAAAATCCTGAGTGTCCTCCTAAAGGAGAAGTGTGCAATTCCAGAAGAATATTTTGTTTTAGTTGGGAATTCTTACAAAGATATAAGTGATCTTTGTACCATAAGGAATCATTTTTCCAACTAAATGTATGAGATGTACTAGGATCTTGCTGCATCTTTTGAATGAGTGTCCATACATCTTTGTCCTTCTTCCATTCATCTCTTGCTTCGGTTATCCAATCTGGTTGGATAATAGAAATGGCACAAAGTAATGCTTCCACCTCTTCATTTTTTCTTGAGAGTGCATCTGCAATAACATTAAGGTTTCCTTTTTTGTAGATTATTTAAAAATCATAACCCAAAATATTTGTGACCCATTTTTGCTGCTCTTCTAAAGATAGTCTTTGTTCCAAAAAGTGTTTAAGACTATCATGATCGGTTTTTACCTTGAAGTGTCTTCACATTAGGTAAGTTCTCCATTTCTTTAGTGCATGCAGGATTGCTAACATTTCCTTCTCTTAAACAGGTTTCTGTAAATACATTCCTTTGATTGGACGACTTTCAAAAGTAATGGGTCTTCCTTCCTGCATTAAAATAGCACCAATTCCATTTCCTGAGGCATCACATTCCACAATAAAGGTTTTTGTAAAGTCTGGCGTAGCTAAGACCGGTGCTAGGCACATTCCCTCTTTAAGATGTTCAAAGGCCTTAGTTTCTTCAGGAGTCCATGAAAATGCATCTTTATTCAATAATGTTGTTAGAGGTGCTGCTATTCTCCCATAATTCTTAACAAACTTGTGATAATACCCTGTTAACCCGAGAAATCCTCGCAATTGCTTTATGGTTGTGGGGACTTTCCATTCTTTAATGGATTTTATTTTGTTAGGGTCTACTTTAACACCCTCATGAGACACAATATGACCCAGATATTCCACCCCTTGTACTCCAAAAAAACATTTGGATGTTTTTGCATATAATTGTTTCTCCTGCAATAGTTTGAGCACCCTGTTAACATGTTCAACATGATCCTTCCAAGACCTGCTATAGATTAGTATATCATCAAAAAATACTAGCACAAATTTTCTAAGGAAGGGTTTGAAAATGGAATTCATCAACCCTTGAAATGTAGAAGGTGCATTGGTAAGGCCAAATGGCATGACCAAAAATTTATAATGACCCTCATGAGTTCGAAATGCTGTTTTTGGAATATCTTCAGTCTTCATTCTAATTTGATGATATCCCGAACGAAGATCCAACTTGGTAAAATAAATTGCTCCATGTAATTCATCCAATAATTCATCAATCACGGGAATGGGAAATTTATCTTTAATGGTGAGCTTATTGAGCTCCCTATAATCCGGACACATTCGTCATGATCCATCCTTCTTGTGTACCAATACTACAGGAGCAGAGAAAAAACTTTGACTAGGTTGAATTATACCCACCTCTAACATTTCTGCAATCATACGTTCAATTTCTCTCTTTTGGAAGTAAGGATATCTATAAGGCCTGATGTTTGGAGGAACACTTCCTGGAATCAAATGAATAGCATGATCATGATCACGAATAGGTGGGAGTCCCTTGGGAGTTTCAAACACCTTGGAATGATTGTCCAAGACTTGTTGGAGATCTGCAGAAATAGATGATTTTGATGTTGGAACTTCTAGTGAGAATAATTGTGCAATCACGCCTCGTCGTCCTTTCTTTAGAATATTTGTCATGATATTAGAGCTTATTATCTTTCTCGGCTTCCCTGCAATACCCCTTAATTCGACTTCCTTTCCTTCTGAAAAAAATTTCAAGAAAATTTATTGAAAATTAAAAGCTACCATCCCCAAAGATTGTAACCATTGTACTCCTAGTATAGCATCAACACCTCCCATAGGAATGGAAAGCATTGGACTAGTCAATACATATTCCCCCATGGTTAGCTTGATATTATGGCATTTTACAGAGAAATTTATAGTTCCTCCATTTGCAATCATCACTTGACATTCTGGTGCTGGGTATAGGAAGCAATTTAATTCCGTGGCTACCTTACAATGAATAAAATTATGGGTGCTACCTAAATCAATCAACACTATTACCTTTTTTTTCTTGATATGTCCTTCTATCTTGAGAGTTTGAGGAGTGGTAATTCCTACCAGTGCATTACATGATATGGCTGGATTCATTTCTTCCTCTTCTAGGGCTGGTTCCTGGTGTATATCGTCTTCTTGTTCATTTTCTGCTTCATCTTCACAATCTATGTAAAATAATTTCTTCTCAGCACACTTATGACCTTTAGTATATTTGCTATCACAACTATAGCAAAGCCATTTTTCTCTCTTTTCTTCCAATTTTTTTGGTGTCAACCTTGTAGGTTGTGGAAATCTAGGTGTAGAAACACTTCCTTCTTTATATAATTGAGTGGTAGGCTTCCTTGTCGCCATTATTTTACATTCAACTTTTCTTGCCAACCTAAATGCCTTATCCAATGAATCCGGTTCCAAAACGCGAACTTCATGTTGGATGTTATCCTTTAAAGTGCCTATGAAGAGATTGATCCTGTGTTCCTCTAGAATATTAGTTACCCTTATATTCAATTTTTGGAACTCCTCAATGTGCTGCCCCACTAAACCATTTTGTTTGAGATTTACCAATTGGCTAAAGAAGGTGTTGCTCTTTGTATCCTCATAATGTGCTATCATTTCTTTCGTAAAAATTGACCAAGTGACAATTTTTTTACGAGAGCAAAGCCATTAATACCATACAAAGGTATTTTGTTCTAAATGTAAAGTTGCAATGCGTACCTTTTGTGTGTTTTCCAAGTTATGGAGATCAAAATATTGCTCCATCTGTAGTATCCATGTTACAAGATCCTTCCCATCAAACTTCCTCATATCCATTTTTGGAATATGGTGGTTCTTCCTGCCAACATTAGAGTTGATGAAATCACGATTAGAATTTATTTTTTTCTCATCATGAGGTTCTTCTGCTATCTTTTCACCATTAGGAAACATTTCTTCTATCATCTTTCTCAAACCATCGATGTCTTCTTTTAGATCATTCTTCATGTTTTCCATGTTGTCTTTCATGTCATCCATCTTAGCTTCCATGCCAGCTTCCATGCCATCCATATTAGCTTCCACGCCTTTCTTCAAACCGTCCATATTTGCTTCCACGCCTTTCTTCAAAACTTCCATTTCATTTTTTTTTGTTCTTTGGGAGAGTGAAATTTGTTGCACTTGCTCTTGTAATTTTGATAGATCATGTTGCAATTCTTCATCTTCATGAGTCATAGTAGAGCTTTCTAAAGGCTTAATGGGTGTTGAATTATTTTTATGGGGCATTGTTTAGAACCCAATACTGATATATATTCTACAATATGCCCTTGGAATCAATTCAAATTGATTCTTCAAACAAGACTTACGCAATTCAGAAACAAATACACACATTTTTCTTGCTTTTGAGGAGCTCGATATTGAAATTGTATTATCTCTATGATTGCAGCACTTCAATATCTGAATTTCAGTATTGACATAGCCCTCTAAACTATCTTTCGAATTCCATAGGTCTGACCTGATTTGGATTCTTCAAGACAAAGTTGTGTCCAATCTCCCACAATGACCTAATTATGGACTAGTTCAGTACAGTGAACTTGTACGACTTGCCACCTGTCACTTTTTCATCCTTTGTCTCTAAAATTGATAGCCAAGAAACTACAGTCTGTTTAATTGCGACCACTTTTTACGACGCTCCAATCTGATGCCCATAGAGAGAGTTATTTAACTTTTCCCACGATCACCTCTTTGAGATGAAATTCAGGAGCCTGAAAAAGCACTACCTTCCATAGTTCATATCTCCAAAAATATTGCAAACCAAGCTCTGAAATTTTTTGACGAATTTCCTCTGGAGTTCAGCTTCACACCATATGAATTTCAGATTCTGAACCTTCGTAGAAAAAAGGTTATAGCGCAAATTCCACGATGACCTGTTTAGGAGCCTGAACAAAGACCTAACTTCCACAGATCATATCTCAGAAAATTTTGCGAACCAAGCTCTAAAAGTTTTATAAAATCTTCCTCAGGATGTCAGCTTCACACCCTAAAAATTTCAGCTTCTGAAACTTTTTAGAAAATAAATTTTAGCGAAAATTCCACGATGACCTGTTTGGAGAAGTGAAACCCTAGAATCCAAAGCTCTGATACCAAATGTCGTGTCACCAGCTCCAAAAATAGAAGAAAAGAGATATCAACACCTTATAAATAAGCCACTTCGAGGGGGAAACCTCCAATACATTACATAAATAAACAATTCTTGGATGATACAATTTACAAAACCTCCTTTCTATATATAGGAGTGCATGTGGCCATAATGTAATCCTAGTGGGCCACAATGTAATCCTAGCCGACCTAAAAATAATAATTTAAGGGCACAATAATAACAAAATGGGGTTTACAAGGGTAAAATAATAACAATAAGGGGGTTACACTAATAACAATAGGGGACTATACTAGTAATATAGGGACCTAACATAAAAGGAGATGGAAAGAGTTTATATATTCTTAAAAACATGATTGGGAAGACTTATGTCTACTGGATCTGAGGTTTGGATCTAGTGGAAAATTGAATCAAACCATCCAAAACAAAATGGGTATCCCAACAATGATCCAGGTTTTCGAATATGAAACATAAGTTCTACGAGACTCTTTTTAGTTGGAATATTATGATGCAGAAAAAAAATATACCATAATATTAAATTTTAGTATGTGGGTAGGTTATACAAACTTCAAAAACTCTAATATAAATCCAAGAAAAGTTAATGGACCTTTATCATTCAAGGATGCACTTAAAAGTAAGCCTGTCACTCAATTCGATCAGCCTCAAAATCTATGAGGACCTTTAATTTTTAGAAAATGGTAAGCATACCAGCCATGGATGTAAAAACCATAGAGGTAAAATATTACTTTGATAATATACAAGCCAAGGAAATAATATGTGAGGTTAATAATTCTTAGCTAAAACTAGAAGGCTTATATGAATAGGTGTACTCTTATTAGACAAAAAAATGAGATATATAATTATGTTGTAAAGGTTTCTTCATAATAAAATTAGATACATATAAAAATATGGAAAAATTCCTAAATGAAGGAACATGGTTCAGGGATAGGGCTAGGACTTTTCTTATCCCATGGTTGCAAAATTTTCACACAAAAAAGATGGTGGTAATAATGATGATAGTCTGGGTGAGAATGTCAACCCCCCCCCCCCCCCCACCAACCCCTTCCCCTTTGGTACCATCAAGACTTGGAGAATACTGGAAATATTTTTGGAAAATTAAAAAAAAAAAAGGAACCTGGAAAAAACATCAAAAGGTATATTTACTTTTTCTAGGATATGTGTAGAGATTGACCCTAAAAAATGTATTTCTGATTTTTTTCTTATAAAGCATGAAGGATTTTAGTGTAAACAATTGTTAGAGTATGAGAATACAACTTTCAGATGTCGAACTTGTTTCCAAATAAGATATTTGTAGAATTATTTCCACTAAAGAAAAAAATTATCCAAGAAATAAAAGGAGGCAAGCCCCTAAGTTAAGGGGATGGTAGTTCCCTGAAAACTTAGAAGATTAAAAATAATATCTCAAGGAAAATCATTCAAATTTAGAAGTACATACTTAACCTAGTAGCCAATCAAATGGTGGTTTGGGGGATATGTTCACATCAGTGGTTCTTACCCATAAGGTTACTTAATCAACGAAGATAATAGTACTAGAGAATAAAAAATTGGAATTACCTACGGAAAATGATTCACGAGGCATAAAGAGATACAATTTACCAGATATCTTGGAATCAGGCAAAGAAATTCACCAAAATATAAATGGAAATAAACTTGAAATAGTAACAACTGCTCCTAATGAAGGATTTGGGTGAAAGGTGGACAAAAAAAAGGGAAAAAAGGTGGAAGTTAAGTGATTTTTATCACACTTATCCGCATAAAATTTATGTATATTTATATAGTTTATTCTTATTATTTTGCATTAGTCATCGAACTAATATGATCTAAGGATTTCAACCATATGCAAAACGTCATTTTGTCCCTTGTTTTTAGGTTGAATAAAATTATGAATTTTCATTTAGAAAAATAATTAAGGTAGAGGACTACTCCATACACAATAAAGAAATGTGGTTTTAGAAAGGATGAATAATACACTAATATAGAAAGCAAGTATGATGCTCAATGGTGACAAATTGGGTCAAGAATTTTAGGTTGAAATAATGGGCACAATAGGTTACCTGCAGATCGATCACCCTCATTAGCATAGGTTGAATGACCCCACATGAGGCATGGAATAGTTAGAAAACTCCTCTTCAACACCTCAAAGTTTTTGTATATTATTATTATATACATGCTCCAAAATAAAATCGAATTAAGTCGGAGAATAAAGCCAAAAAGCACATCTTTATTGGTTATAGATGTGGTTTAAAATGATACAAGATTTGGAAACTAGAATCTAGGAAGGTTGTTTATATATGAGATGTTGTATTTAGAGAGGTAAAATATGGCGTAGAAAATGAAGTCCCACCAAGGGAAAAGGAAATAGAGGTAGTATAGTACAATTTTCAAGATGAAGAATCTAACTCAGTTAAAGTGTTATGATTCAAAGGAATGATAATTACACAGTCCACTATTGAGGAGATTATTTAAAAAAATAAGAGAACCATAAAGGTATCCTCTACTTGATTTTGTTATATTTTCTATTTATATATTACTAATGATGATCCGAGAACTGTTATGGAGGTAGTGAATTTAGATGATGGTAAACTATGGGAAAAGACCATGGTTGAGGAAATGCTAGCCTTGAACAAGAATGAGTATTAGGATCTAATTGGGTTGCAAGATAAAATAATTTTTTTTGTTATAAAATGGGTGTTTAAGAAGAATTTCAATGCAAAATTTAAATTGGAGAAATAAAAATTTTATTTAATAGCAAAAGGTTACTCATAGCAAGAGGGAATTGACTTTGCTGAAATGTTTTCTCCTATTACAAGTTTAACTTCTATTATATTTCTTTTATTTGATGTTGTTATTTATATTGAAGTATAATATATGGATGTGAATAAAAAATTCTTACATAGGAATAATCCATATTACGTCCTTATATTATTTTTGTTATATCTGGATGTCTTCATATTGGAAAACTTGGAGAAACGAGCTTGTAGAGCCATATTTACTATTGGGTATTAGTTTGGAGAAATGGGGTCTGAAGCCTTCCAAGGACTAAATAATTTTTTTTTGTATCTAGAGACTCTCTTTTTTTCTTTACAAATGTGCGATAAAGATATCAATAAGAATTAATATGCAAAAATTATGTCTCCTACAAGTTGACTTTCTAGTTTTACCACTTTGGTTTGAAATAATACCACGCCAGTCATGATACTCATGAAAATTGGGAAAGACACATGTGGAATATGAAAAAATACTCTACGAGGGTAAATTATATAAATATAGGTAAGAGTTAAAGGAATTAAGCTTCACCCCTAGTTGGTTATTGAGTTAAGTTAAAATTGAGACAATAGGAGGAGTAGGGGTTCTATTCTATACTATTGTATCATGTTTCACAGTAAATTAGAGTGATTGGAAGTGGTATTTAGAGAACATAATAGAGATGGTAAGTGTGCTATAAAAATATAAATGCCACAGGTCATAGGTACTCCACAAAGAGTTTCATATCCTTTGTACTTGCAGTATTTCCATAACAAGGAAATAGAGCAGAGAAATGCCACCTTCCTACTAGGTTTTCGACCATAAGGGTTTCTTGCATAAAACATTTTTGTTCGTTGTGGATGGTTTATTATTTTACTTATTTCTCTATAATTTTTGAGTTTTATTTGATCCATGCATAAATAAAAAATAAATAATTAACAAATATTGAATCTGAAAGAATTTAACCTTCATAGTATATATTTTAGTTTCTTTTATCATGTTATTTTTGATGAACTATCTAGTGGAATTTCCATAACAGATCATGGGATATGGAATAAGAAATATACATGAAATACCTAGAGAATTTTATAGTGAAATGTAAGAGATAAGTTGTTTGCAAGCTGGAAAAGTACCTATATGGGTTCAATAAATCTCCAAAAATGTGGTATAAAATAATTGAAAATTATCTTGATACTTAGCTTTAAAGGGAGAAAATATGATAAATTCTTGCATTAAAACTAGTAGGTGATCATTTTATTTATGTGGTATTGTATGTGGATGATTTTTTGTTAATAGGAAATAACATGAAAATCATCAAAGAAGTGAAAACTCAAATTTCCTCTAAATATAATCTGAAATATCTTTGGTGTTGAAAATTTTATTTTCGGAATCGAATAAAGAGAGAAAACAAACATGAAACTTTACTTGAATCAACATAATTATGCTAATACAATGTTGCAAAGTTTTAATATGTGGTAATATAGATTGGTAAAGGTCCCTGCTCTTGTAGGTGTAAAGCCATTTGTAGATTAATGTTCCAAGACACAAGAAGAGGAAGAGGATGAAAAATAATATAATGGTGGATGAAAACTAATATTATGACCCATTCCAAATTAAAATAAGACGTAGAAAAGATAAGTGCTAGATAGACATGGTTTTTTTGGAACTAATTGGGTTGGAGAACTTGAATGTAAACAATATACAATTGCTTACGTGTTCAACCTATTTTGAGGTGTAATTAGTTACATGATCAGGATATAGTCTATAGTGGCACTATCATTTAAAGAGGTTAAATATATGGAAACACCTCATGCAAGTAAGGAATTTGTAAGGTTATAGAGATTGTGTTCAAGTGTTGAGTTTGTTTAGGAAGTTCTTATGTTAGATTGTGATAGTTAGAGTGCAATCCAATCTGGAAAAGGAACCAACTTATCATACTAAGACACAACATTTTGATTTTCCATATCACTTTATGAGAGACGTGGTTCAATACAATAAAGTATTGTTGGTAATAGATGGATACTTTGAAGAATATTCTAGAGTCATTAACAAATCGCGTGAGCACTGAGAATCTCTCTTGGTGTAGGGAAATAATGGGCATTGTTTTCTTTGATTATTGATCATATAATCCATAAAACTTTCAATGAAAAGAAAAAAACAAGTGGGAAAATGTTGGGTATGTCTTATATTCTTTGCATGACTATCCAAATACATGATTTTTTGTACTACGCATAGTGGAGGGTCACCTGGTCGGTAGTGCCCTTAGAAAAACACAATGGGTTTTTTTGGCATCAATCTTTAGCAGTTTTCATCACTATTAGAGAAATATTTTGAGGTCTAAAATGGGCCTCCTAAGAAAAATGTACAACCAAAGTAAAATTTATAAGAAACAATAGGATTCAAGATAATGATACCAACCATAGGGTATTATTAACCATTTTTGGAGTAAAAAACTAAAAATATTAAAAGATATTAAAATAATAAAGCTACTTTTTAACTCATATTTTCAACTTATTTTGTTAATGTTTTAATCCAATTTTGAGAGGGGGTACTTGTTGGATGCAAAATTTAATTCCTCATCCAAGGAGTACACATGTTTCATACTTTTGATGGACCCTGCTACATGAAAAATGATAAATACATGAAGAAACGTGATTGCAATCACATTTTTTTCATGTATTTCTCATTTTTCGTGCAGCAGGGTCCATCGAAAGTATGCAACATGGGTACTCCTTGAATGAGGAATAAAAATCAGTCAAATTTTTCATGTATTCCTCATATTTCATGTAGCATGATCCATCGAAAATATGCAACATGGTTACTCCTTGGATGAGGAATCAAATTTTTCATCCAACGAGTGTTACTGCTTGAAATTTGAGTAAACCCATAGAGAGATAAGTTGAAAATACGAGTTGGAAAAATAGTTTTTCCTTTTTTCCCTCTAAAATTTGATGATGTAATCTAGTATTATTTTATTATTTTGAATATTTTTTTATAATTTCCTCAGGACGCCCATTTTAGACCTCAAAATTCCCCTAATGACAATTTTCGCTTTTGATGGTTGTAGCATAAGGTTGTTCAACCCAAGGTATTCTAATTCTAGTGAAGGATTTAAGGTTGTAATATAATATAGGTTAATGGATCAAAGATTTTGAATTCCAAAAAATCCTATATATTATATTGTAAATAATGAAGTTTATTGATGATAAATAATAAAGGTGAGACTCTAAGCAATTTTTTAGTTTTCGCGATTTTTATTTTCACTATAAATATATGGCTAATATGTGATGTTAATTTTTCTATTTTTCTATTTCTTGGGGCTCCTAGAGACAACCTTCAAGTTGACAGAGTTTAGTGCCTAGGACATCTTATATTGTTTGAAGGATTTATCATTAGCATCCAAAATTTAATGCATATTATGAATAAAAATCGGTTCAAATATGTCTTCCAAAGGTAGGTTTAATCATAAACACATATGGGATGCTCTCTTAGAAGACTTAACATTCAAGTCTAGTGGCCTATTTGTAAAAACATATATTTAATATGGTCGTTATAGTATAGGTAAAGGAAAAACACAAGGAAGATAAATTTAATACAGAGGGTTGATCTCAAAATCCTCACATCAAACTTCGAAAGAAAAAAAATGTATTACATAATTTAAATGAAAAATATAGAAGACGCAAAGCACATATTAAGGACATTATACCTCATACATCACAAGTATCCCTTATCAAAATTTGACATAGATGAAACCATCATTATGGCATTTAATCCAACATCTACAATTACGCACCTTATGAGAGGAAAGAAACACATATGGAAATAAACAAAGGAAAGATCACATACTACACAGATCATGCATTTGGAATCACCATAAATTATTTATTAATCCATAAAAGGAGCATACATTTGTGATTCTTCAAATACTTGGAAAATTCACAATTTAGAGTTTCCCCTAGAACCAAAAATTCAGAACCCCTTTAATTCATCTCTTAAGAATTTCTATCGGGTCTCATAGATGAGTACCCCTTACCAAATATTCCTTCTTTACCTTCTCATAACTTCCTACCACCTAAACTATTCTAGGACGCTACTAGCACAATTGTCCTAATTATTGCATAACAACTTTGATTACATTCTTGAAATAAAATATTTACATGACATCAAATAACATGAGGTGTCATGATTGAAACAAAAAATTATGTTTATTGTTGGCTTCCATTTGGAGGGACTCATGGTCAATGATTTATACTTGATGTGGATTAACCAAATGATCACACTTATGCTAGAGGGATGGGCTTGGAAAAGGAGTGTGAAAGTAGTACTGATATGCTATCTTTAGGTTGCTTAACTCAATGTTATTTGTTTTTTCAATGAACAGTGTTTTCACCATCCAAAGCATCTGGAAATACCTCCTCATAAAATTAACTATAGTTTTCCTTTTGAGGGTGGAAATCATTTTCTGAGTAGAGTTGGTTTTTCTCTTTACTGCTACCAATGATTGTTGATATTTCTCCCATGGGACTAAGTTACATAAGGCATCCCAAAAGTTGGGAAACATGACTCTTGTCTTTATATCAAAATTCAAATCAAAGGAAGCCATAAATTTTAATAAATCTCCTAAACATTCCTCAGCTCTAGCCATGGTTGCTTCTTTCTGAATATTCTTGGACATTTCCATGATTTCCCCAATCTCGTCAATAATATCCATTGTCCTCAAATCACTAGTTGGTTTTTCATTTTGTTATAAATTATATATTATAGAGCAATGCAACACATATAATATGTGGAAAACACAAGCACAAAAAACACATAAAGCCAGAGAGACATAGATATACGTGGTTCACCTAGTTTGGGCTACGTGCACCCCGAACAGCCAGTCCTTCCTTTCTATTATATAGAAAAATGAAGAGACGCAACCTACAACAGATCCGTTGTAATATCCTATGTTCTCTCTTACAATCTACCTATCTATTTCTCGTTCTAAGAATACTCATTCAATACACAACCTCAATACAATACCCTCACACAAAGCGAGGGGTTTCCATCTAGGCCAAAAACCACAAACTAAACATAACTTCTACCATCAGATCATTTTCCTAATGAACAACCCAGATTGACTAGAAATTACTATAATTTTACAAGGAAATTTTAAATTTGTTTTTAGCTTCGAGGGCGCTGGCCCCAAAAGCCCCCGTCAGGGGACCGTTGGCCCCCGAAACCCCCAGCTGGGGGGTCAGCGCACCCAGAGCCTGCAGGGGGGACAAGTCCCCCGTGTAGCCCCCCCGTTGCAGGGGTGTACAGTTTTCCTGGGGTATACATCTAGCTAAAACAAGGATCTCTAAATCAGGATGAAAATCAGGCTCCACACCCAACAATTTCCCACTTAGAGACTAATTGTAGCAACTCCACCGCTGCTTCATTTGCTCAAAAATGACTCCTCTTTAGACATGCTTGTTTCTCATCTTTATCTTCATCCTTGAAGACCAATTGAAACTGATAATATTCTTATTTTCTCCCTGGTTACAACTTTTGTTAGCATATCTGTAGGATTCTGGCTAATGTGTATCTTTTCAAGCTTCAACTGTCCATCTTCTAATACTGACCATATGAAATGGTACTTGAGTTGTATGTGTTTAGTCCTAGAATGAAATGTTGATTTCTTTGCAAGATGAATGGCACTTTGGCTATCACTGTATAACATGCCCATATCATTATTCTTACCCAATTCATCCATAAACCTTTGTAACCAAATCATTTCTTTACTAGCCTCTATAGCAGCAACATACTCTACTTTTGTTGTTGAAAGTGCAACAACACTTTGGATTTTTGAAACCAACAGTTGTTCCACCTACAGTAAATACATATCCTCTAGTGCTCCTCCTGTTATCTTTGTCAGCTACCATATCTCCATCAACATATCCCTATAGAGCATTGTTTGAACCACCAAATCATAATGCTTGATTTTTGGTACCTCCCAAATATCTCAAAATCCATTTCACTACCATCCAATGTTATTTTTCTGGATTGTTCATGTACCTGCTTACAACTCCCAATGCATGTGCAATATTAGGCCTTGTGTAGACCATTGCATACATTAAGCTTCAAACTGCTGATGCATGTGGAACTTTAGATATATAGTCCAATTCTTCTTGGGTCTTGGGGAACTTCTCCTTGCTATGTTTGAAATGGCTACCAAAAGCTGTACAAACTGGTTTTGCATTCTACATATTAAATATTTTGAACACATTTTGTATGTACTCATTCTGAGGCAATGTTAATTTGCGATTTTTCCTGTCTCTATTTATTCTCATTCCAAGGATTTGTTTTGCAGCTCCCAAATTCTTCATTGCAAAGGTATTTGCCAATTTTCTTTTGAGTACATTTATTTCCTGCATGTTAGACCGTGCAATAAGCATGTCATCTACATACAATAACAATATACTATAACTTCCATTATTTTTCTTTTTTAGATAAACACAATAATCAGAGTAACATCTAGTATAACCTTGTTCAAACATAAACCTATCAAATTTTAGATACCACTGCCTTGGACCATGTTTTAAGCCATACAAGCTCTTCTTTAACCTACACACTAATTTTTCTTTCCCTTTGATCTCATGTCCTTCTGGTTGCTCCATATAGATCTCTTCCTCCAGATCTCCATGTAGAAATGTTGTCTTTACATCTAACTGTTCAAGATGTAAATCTTCCACTACTACAAGACTTAAAATAGTTCTGATTGAAGTCATATTAACAAAAAGATAAAATATTTCATCAAAATCAATCCCTTTCTTTTGTGCAAACCCCTTCACCACAAGTCTAGCTTTGTACCTCTGTTTTCCTCCATCTTCTTCCTTCAGCCTGTAAACCCATTTATTCTACAGTGTAGTTTTACCTGCAGGAAAACTTACTAAGTCCCAAGTCTGGTTATGCATTAGGGAGTCCATCTCTTTTTCCATGGCTAGTTCCCACTTCTTCGTGGTTTCAACCTGCATTACTTCTTCATAACATTCATGTTCACCAGAACCAGTCAACAATAAATAATATAATGAAGGAGAGTATCGTTCAGGGGGTCTACTTATCCTCATAGGGGGTCTACTTTTTTCTATTTTCTTTATTAATATGGACAAAGGCCTCATAGGAAAAAGGCTTTAAAAAATAGTAGTTTACTTTTTTACCTATCCATGCTTCCTCTGGAATACCACCATCTAGGGAACTTGAAGGCCCTTTGTTTATGAGAAAAATAGCAATATCTATAGCATCTGACCAAAATTGTAAAGGAAATCCTGCATGCAATCTCATGCACCTTGCGCGCTCCATGATTGTTCTGTTCATCCTTTCTGACACACCATTTTCTTGTGGTGTTCTTGGAACTCTCTTCTCTCTGTGAATTCCATGCTCTGAACAATACCTATCACAGTGTTTGCTACAATATTCACCTCCATTGTCTGATCTGAGACACTTCAACTCCTTTCCTGTCTCAATCTCAGCCAAAGCTTTCAATTTCTTTAAAGTATCAAATACATCAGATTTATTCTGAATACAATAAATCCAAGTCTTTCTTGTTGCATCATCAATAAAGGTAACATAATAATGAGAGCCACAGAGAGATGATACCTAAGCAGGTCCCCATACATCTGTATGCACAAGATCTAATTTTTCACTCTTATTTTCTTTCCCAACTCTGGGAAATCTGTCTCTCTTTTGTTTTCCATAAATACAATTCTCATAGAAATCCAAATCAACATTCTTCAAACCTGGCAACAAATTTCTTGAGTGAAGAATCTTCATCCCACTCTCACTCATGTGTTTAATCCTATGATGCCATAATGTTGCATCTACTCCTTTGGAATTTAAAGCATTAATAGAGTTAGAAATACCATTGCATAATACAATGTACCAACCTTTTCACCTTTTGCTATTACCAGGGCTCCTTTGGTGACCTTCCAAGTTTTATCTATGAAAGTTGTCACACAACCTTCACCGCCTAACTACCTTGTTGAAGTCATATTTTTCTTCAGATCTGCAACATGCCTTACCTCCTTTAATAGCCATTGGTTTCCATTCTGTTATTTTACAAGAACTTTACCCATTCCAAAAATTTTATAGGTTTTATCATCACCCAAACGGACTTGTCCAAAATCTCCTTGAACATAGTCATGAAAATATTTCTTATCAGGTGTGGCATGGAATGAGGCCCCTGAATCTACCACCCAGGAATCAGTAACATTTTCAAAAGAAAGAATCAAAGCATCTTGTAACACATCACCTATCACATTTGCTTCATGATTTTTTTCTTGTTGTGTGTCTCCTTCTTTCCCCTTCCGACATCTACATCATTTCATTAGGTGTCCTTTCTTTCCACATTTCTAGCACACTATCCCCGATTTGGGATTGGATCTTCCTTTCCTTGATTTAATGATATCCTGAGCTCTTTCTTCTTTCCATTATTCTTCCCCTAGAATCTGCACTCAAAGCATTACCTGATGTCTCACTGGAGCTTTTCTGTCGCATTTCCTCTCTAAGGATAGCACCGACAACATCATCAACTTTAAAGTAATAGATCCAGAGACAGAGTTACTAATGGCCATAACTAAACCATTCCAGCTTTCTAGAAATGAGTAGAGAAATAAAATATCCCTAAATTCATAATCAAATTTTACCCATATAGTACTTAACTGACTGGTAACTGTATTAAAATAATTTAAATAGTCTGCAACAGATCCACCTTCCTACATATTCATATTAGATAAACGTTTCATGAGAAATACCTTGTTTGAGGCCAAGGGTTTTTAATATAGTTTCACCAATGCTTTAATAAAACCCTCTGTTGTTGTTTCCTTCGAAATATTGAAGGCTACCGACGCGTGAGGCACAACTGTACTATTTCGAGTGCCTTTCTATCAAGAATATCCCATTCTTTGTCTATCATAGTTGTCGGCTTCTTTGTTTTTCACTCAAGGGTAGGTACAAATATTTCTGATACAGATAATATTCCATCTGCATCTTCCATAGCAGGAAGTTTTTTCCATTAAATTTCTCAAACTTAAACTTACCATCTTCTGCCATTGCTCCCACTTGAACTAGAAACCCTTCTTTCCTGCGAGTTTATCATCCAAATAGACCTTCGGCTCTGATACCAGTTGTTAGAAAATTATATATTACAGAGAAATGAAACACATATAATATATCGAAAACATAAGCACACAAAACACATAAAACCATAGAGACACAGATATACGTGCTTCACCCAGTTTGGGCTACGTCCACCCCGAATAGCCAGTCCTTCCTCCCTATTATCTAGCAAAATGAAGAGACACAACCTACAACATATCCACTGTAATATCCTATGTTCTCTCTCATAGTCTCCCTATTTGTTTCTCACTTTGAGAATAATCATACAATACACAGCTACAATACAATATCCTCATACAAAGTGAGGGGTTGCCATCTAGGGGAAAAAACCTTAAAATAAACATAACTTCTACCATCAAATGATCTGCCTAATGAACGACCCAGATTGACTAGAAATTACTATAGTTTTACAAGTCAATTTTACATCTATTTTTAGCTTTGGGGGCGTTACCCCCGAAAACCCCCGCCGGGGGACTGCTTGCTCCCGGACCCTGGGGGGGGGACAAGTCCCCCCCGCACCCCCCCACTGCAGGGGTGTATAGTTTTCGTGGGGTATACATCTGGCTAAAACAAGTATCTCTGAATCAGGATGAAAATCAGGCTCCACACCCAACACATTTAGGTACCTAATATTTTTCTTTTTTATCTCGACATTTTTTCCATCCTCCTCTTTGGTTGACCTGATGAAATATTTAGTATCTTTGATGGTGATCTTCTTCTCTGCTACCAAGGTGAAGTTCTCCCATATTCTCTTGATTTCAGAGATGATCTCATCTTATATTAATTTTTTGGCCTTAATCACTGTCATATTCCCTTTTAATATGTCCTTTAACTTTTTTATTATTTTCTTCACAACCTTCAAATTGGTGTTGACTTGTTTTGTGTTGCTTCTAGTTGTCCCTAACTATTTAATTTTTTGTGTGAGAGCCTTTTGAGTACTCTCTAGATCAATTTTCACCTTTTTAATCTCATTCTCACATAACTATAACTTTGTGAGGGCATTAGTCAATTGTTCAGTGCGATTTTGTGGGTCCTCTGGCACGATTATAACACAAATATGTGAATCAATCCTCTTTTGGAGATCTTCCACCTGTTGCTTAGGAATACTACCACATTGTTACTACATATTGGCTCATTTTCAAGGATTTCCTTTTCGCCCTCCACCTAGGCTAGCTCCATGGATGTTACGTACTTAGATGCAGGAATTTTTAGCTTTTTACTCAACTCCTGGATTTCAGATTGTAAGCTCTGAATGATGGCCTCCACAACAATTTTATCCTCTAGTTTTAAACCCTATTTAATAATCAACTCTTTTTAATCTTCATTAAACGAATGAAGGGTTATAGACTTGGCCTTTTCTTCTTTTACCCTAATGGAAAACTTTTCTAACAATTTTTTTATCCCTGCTTACAATAATGACTCTTTTTCTTAGCTCATTGTATAACATTTCTCTAGCATTCCTATTCAAATTATTTTTTCCTACAAGGGGATGATTTCTATGTATAAACATAGGTTTATACTCCTTAATTGTGACTCTTATGGGAGGGAATGTTTTGTAGGGTGATGCAAAGAGAGATTCATTTTAGTTCTTTCCAATCCATGAAAAGTAAGAGCCTTATCTAATAAGGGACTAAGTGTGAAGCTAGTTGCTGCCGCATCTCTTCTATGACCTGTCTATTCCTTTCCTCCACTATTTTTCCTCCTTATCCTTTTAGGAATGTTGTGGATGAGCTTCCCCGAGAGCACAATATTGCCACCTCACTGGAGGTGGACATTTCATTTTTTTGGGAGTCTCTCAAGGATAGATTTATGGGAGTCTTCTAAGGATACCTCAAAGCCTTGCTGGTCTAGCTTCATTTTAGTTAGCAAGGTCTCAAGTTATTCCTCAACCTACTTAATCTTCTTGCTAGATGAAGCCTCCTCCATATATATGTATCCATCTTCGTCCTAGCTTCTCTTTTGAGCCCTTTGATTTGGGTTTGGTGTTTCAATCTCCATTTCTGTATTAACTAGCCAAGAATAAAAATTATACTTCCATCCAAGTATGGTTCTATATTCATTCTCATAAGCAAAAGAATTCATGGATTCTATCCCATTTTATATCATTTCATGGGGTTCATAGTGCCACACATCTCCCATTTCAAATTTTATCTCCTTCAACATGTATTCTACCTTTTGAAAGGATTATCTTTAGGGTTTGGAGAACACAAGAAGGCATTTTTTATTAGTCTTGGAATGACTTCCGGGATTTTCTCTCCAGTTGAAGATACAAAGAAATTCTTCTCTTTGATGTAACAAGCTCTGAGCTAAGAGACACACTCATCGAAATGGTACATTATGGGGGCGACCTGGTGATAGAGTCACAACTCCACTACCTAGAGTGGGTCTTCACTCCTTAAATATAAGTTGAAACAGAAGTTTGAAAGATCATAAGAAAAGGAGGGGTCATGAATTTAAATGTCCATGTCCATAAAAGGTTCAGTGTGGCTAGAGGGTTTTGTTTCATAGGATTTAGGGGTTTTTGGCACCAACTTCTTCATTTTAATCATAAATGAAATGATTTAGTGGTGAATATTGTGGACTACCTAGTGAACGAATGAAGTTGGGTGTGGAGACGCTAGAGATGCCTTATACTTATTTAGTGGGCTTTAAATATTTGAGCAAAGGAGAGCAACGAAGGGACATTGTTAAAAATAAAAGAAATTTAAATTTCAATGATCAAAATGATGGGAAGGTTTTATAAGCGGGGAGAGTGGTGGAGTGACACATGGATGGGATGATGGTCTAGGGAGTTGTGGGAAAGATAGATGAAGACACTTGATTGGATGGGAAGTGGATTGGGGGAGGGAGGCCCTTAGTCCCAGAAAAATCACGATCTCTTGTTGAAGTATCTACTTTGTTAGCATGTTGGTGGCAAGTGTGGTATCCCTACTCCAATCGGGTGAATGAACAAGGTTGGGGATTATACATGAACCACACGCCCCCCCCCCCCCCTTGCCGCCAAGGAATCAATCCTGGTCATTGATCATATATTTCCACTTATTGAATTTCACTTCTTGGGGGTTGATGTTGGATTATCTATCATGCTAGTTTATCTGCTGACTTTTGTCCTGAGACTTGGTAGCCTTACAGCTGAAAAAAATCTACCCACTAATTTCTCGTTGATTAGCTCTCTTCATTAAATGTGCGGGTGGACCCTTTTTTTTGTATTTTTTGTATTTTTCATTTTCCTTTCACTTCAATTTTCCCTCTAAGATACACCACTGAGGCATCAATTCCAGGTGGACCCATCCTTCTAAGTTTCATCTTGATGCTTCACTATTGTGTTGTTCGTAAAACTTTATGGAATGTTGCTGCCAGGTGGACCCCACACACTCATCTTCAACAAGACTCTTTTTTTGTATCATTTAAGTGTTCTTCCATGGTGCTCCTACTAGGGTGCCATCGTTGGGATGATGTCATCCTGGTGTTGGTGCACTAATATGACTATGAAAATCAATCTTAATACCTACATTAATTATCAACCAAGGATAGTTTTCTTTATTTCAAGAGTCTTGGTACTGTCTATGCAAAGTGAGATCAAAGGATATTTAGGAATAAATGATTCTAAATTATTGCAATAACTAATCTCTAATTCTTGAAGTTCAATTTGGAATAATTCAAAAGAAAACATTAAAAAATTTCCAAACCATAAATCTTGATCTAATCTCAACTTATCTATAAATAAATTGAATCCAAACACATGAATTGAAGAAATCACACTTAAATAATTACTGCGCGATACTAACAATGATTTATCTACTGAAAATAGAAGTTATAGTGATTGAACAAAAATCAACTATTCAAGCCTTTAATTAAGAATAACATTAATCAATCATCGAATATATATGATAACATCACTCAAAAGGAACAACAATTAAATGTAATTCTTGAACTAATCTGGAAAATTCATTGAAGAACAATATGAAACTATAAGAGTAACAACATATTAGATTTATCTCAAATGGTAAAGGTAAACTACGAAAATGAATTCTAACATCACACAGCAAAAGAAATGACAAGATACAGTAATTAATATTCACTGAAATGAAAGAAATGATTATAGCACAAAAGAAGTAGCAAGTCTCCTAGCGATCAGGCCCAAAGCCTCCAGAAGCTACCGCTAAGAATACTCGGAACACGATTATGATGAAAGCATGACTTTTCTCATTAATAACAGTAGTAAGGATACAACATCACAGTAGTGAAAATAATTTGTCTTCAATACAAATAATAATGTCCCAATGAAAGTTAAAACTCAGAAATTAACCACTAACTTATTTTTCACCTATAAGGATTATATAACCGAATGGTAAGCTAACAGATGAGAGAAAATCCTCAGGATCAGGAGATCTTGAGGATTTTGAAACTAATAATCAAATTTCCATTATAGGATTAGCTCGATTCTCCTTTTCTTCTGCTAGCCCATGCGATCAAGAAATGATATTTTTTCTTTCATTGGCTATTGTTGTTCCATCGTTTGAACAAAAATTGTCCAATTTTGATTTTTTCACATAGGGGAAAGAAAAAGTTAGTTTTTATGCTAAATCCATAAAATTTGTTGACAATTTATTTTATTCATCTTTCAAAATATTTTCTTGTATATTCTTCCCAAAAATGAAGATGAATACATAAAAGTAAATGACTAATCATGTGCATATGAGGATAAAAACATACCTTTTTCATGACTCAATGTACTCCCCTACTTACCTTTACGGATGTCCTCATGCAATCATATATTTGAGGTGTAATTGTGTCAAAGAGTAGGCTAGATAAGCTTCTTTGTAATATAGCCTAAAACAATTATTTTTTTTAAGCATTGTAAAATCACAACTCTCATGAAATTCAGGTAAATCATAATCAAAATAATATCCTTAAGGAGGATACCAGATAATGGGACACCTTTAATGACATCCTATCTAGGTAGGGCCCTTGCATAGGATTATATTGTTGTACACATTCAGAATAGCAACAACAACCTTAAAATTTTTGTAACCGAACGACTCCCTATTATTAACATTTTTAGTTGAAGCTTTCCACCTTTGTTTCACTACCAACAGGGCATCATATTTAATGTCCTAGAAATATTCTCTTCCAACATGTATACTATATTTATGGAGAGGTCCCAATGTGACCACAACTTCTTGTTGTTCTATAAACCTTTTGTGGTGGATGAAAAGGTGTAAATATTTAGTGGGTTCTCCTCTAACCCATAAATCTAGACCATGCTCCCTTTTTCAAAAACTATTGTGCCAAGAGGTACATCTACAGCCCAATATGACCCCGATGTCAGGTGGGTCACGTCCTCATACAAAATGTCGGCTTAAGTTTTAAATTAAAATAAAAATAAAAAAAAATCGCATTGTAGTATTTATATAATCTGAATGGATAGTAAATTATATACTTGAATTTGAATGGATCATAAATTTACCTTTAACAAAAAAAATTACCACATTGAATTTCCAAATTAAGTAAAATTTTAAACATCTTTACTCTTTACTAAAGTCAATACCATTTCTTAAATCAAAGGAAAAGAGTTAATTCAACACAAACAATCAAAATCCAAAATCTTTTAATATTTCTTTTAATTAAATATTTGTAAAATGAATTTATACTTATTCCAGAGCTATGGTAAATAAATAAAAAAATATATAAACTAGATGTATGGTAAATAAATAAAAATTATTTTTATATTTATTCCATAAACCTTTTTATATTTAAAAAAACTTTAAAAAGAGGTTTTATTTAGATGAAGCCTATGGGACGAATACCATGGGCCAAATTAATATTGATACCATGGGTAAATAAATAAATATAAAAGAGGTATAAACAAGTATGACAAATAAATAAATAAATATAAAATAGATATAAAGAGGTATGGTAAATAAATAAATATAAAAGAGGCATAAAGAGGTAAGGTAAATAAATAACAATATATCAAATAGGATTATAAATAAATATCTAATTATATAACAAGCCTATGGGCCAAATACCATAGTAAAGAAAAGGGGTATGGTAAATAAATATAAATATAAATAAACTAGAGGTATGGTAAGTAAATAAAACCTCTTTTCATATTTGCTCCATAATCTTCTTTATATTTCCGAATATTTATGTTCATTAATTTACATAACTAAGAATAAAGAGAGAGAGAGAGAGAGAGTGATAAGGGAGAGATGGAGAGACAATGTGTATGTTTAGGGGTGAGATAAAGAGACACAATAAGATGTATGGAAAGAAGGGGGGAGAGAAGAAGTGAGAAGGAGAGAGGGAGGGATATAGTAATGTAGTTGGAGAGAGAGAGGGGTGGAAACAGAGAGAGAAAGAAAGGGATGGGGGAAGAGAGAGCATTAGAGAGAGAGAGAGAGAGAGAGAGAGAGATGGGGGAAGAGAGAGGATTGGAGGGAAAAGAGAGAGAGAGAGGTCGGAGAGAAAGGGAGAGAGAGGATGGATGAGAGAGAGGAGGAGAGTGATGGGGGAAGAGAGTGTATTGGAGAGAGAGAGATCAGGGAAGAGAGAGGGATTTAGGGGAGAGAGAGAGAGAGGACTTGAGAGAGAGGAGGAGAGAGGGATCGATAAGAGAGATGGAGTTGGAGGGGGAGAGATGTAGGAAATAAGAAATATAGAGAGTAAGAAGTGGAGAGAGAGAAGAAGTGACAAGGGAGAGACAGAGAGAAAGCGTGTATGTTTGGGGATGAGATAAAGAGACAAATAAGGAGAGATGAAGATAAGGGGGGAGAAGGAGATATAATGAGAGAGGGAGGGATATAGTAACATAGTTGGTGAGTGAAGAGAGAGAGAGAGGGAGAGAGGGATGGGAGAGAAAGGGAAAGAGAGGTAGGAAGAGAGAGGATGTGAGAGAGTGGAGAGAGGGAGGAAAAGAGAGATGGACTTGGAGGGGGAGGAGGAGAGAGGTAATAAGAAAGAAATAGAGAGAGAAAGGTGGAGAGAGAGAGAGGGAGAGAGGGGGAAGATAGAGATATAGATGGAAGGTGAAGAGAGGGAAGAAGAGAGAGGTGGGGAGAGGAGGGGATTGATATATATGGATTGCGAGAGTGTGTGTTTTTAGGGGGGGTGAGATAGGGAGACTGAAAAGAAGAGATGGAGGGGGATATAGATATGGATGGAGGGTGGAGAGAGGGAAGAATATTTCTCACACTAGATGGATTTATATAAGTGGAGATGGTGATTTATAATCCTAATTGATTATTTGCACTATATGCATTGATTTTAGTGTAGATATTTATTTCTAATGATATTTGATTACTTGCACTAGATGCATTGATTTCAGTGTAGGTGGTGATTTCTAATAAAATTTGATTGCTTGCACTGAATTTGCTGATTTCAATTTAGATGTCGATTTATAATTATATTTTATTACTTGCACTAGATGAATTGGTTTCAATGTAGATGATTTATAATCCTATTTGATTGTTTGCACTAAATGCATTGATTTCAGTGTAGATGGCAATTTCTAATCCTATTTGATTTATTTGAGTAAATGCATTGATTTCAATGTATATGTTGGTTTCTAAAGAGAGAGAGAAAGAGAGTGATAAGGAAGACGGAGAGAGAGGGAGAGAGGACAAAAGGAGGAAAGAGAAATATTAATGGGGGAGAGGGAGAGAAGGGGAAGATAGGGATATAGATGGAAAGTTAAGAGAGGGAAGAAGAGAGAGATGGGGAGAGGGGGTGATTGAAAAAGAGATTGATATATATGGAGTATGAGAGTGCGTGTGTTTATGGGGGTGAGATAGAGAGACAAAAAAGAATAGATGGAGGGGGATATAGATATGGATGGAGGGTGGAGAGAGGGAGGAATATTTCTCGCACTAGATGGATTGATATAAGTGTAGATGGTGATTTCTAATCCTATTTTATTATTTGCACTAGATGCATTGATTTTAGTGTAGATATTTATTTCTAATGATATTTGATTACTTGCACTAGATGCATTGATTTCATTGTAGGTGGTGATTTCTAATACAATTTGATTGCTTGCACTGAATGTGTTGATTTCAATTAAGATGTCGATTTATAATTATATTTGATTACTTGCACTAGATGACTTAATTTCAATGTAGATGATTTCTAATCCTATTTGATTATTTGCACTAAATGCATTGATTTCAGTGTAGATGGCGATTTCTAATCCTATTTTATTTATTTGAGTAAATGCATTGATTTCAGTGTAGATGTTGGTTCCTAGAGAGAGAGAGAGTGAGTGATAAGGAAGATGGAGAGAGAGAGAGAGAGGACAAAAGGAGGAAAGAGAGATATTAGCAGGGTTGAGGGAGAGAAGGGAAAGAGAGGGAAGAAGAGAGAGATGGGGAGAGAGGGTGATCGACGAAGAGAATGATATATATGGAGTGCGAGAGCGTGTGTGTTTATGGGGTTGAGATAGAGACAAAAAAAAAGAGGTTGATGGGGTTATAGATATTGATGGAGGGTGGAGAGAGAGAAGAATATTTCTTGCACTAGATGGATTGATTTAAGTGGAGATGGTGATTTATAATCCTATCTGATTATTTGCACTAGATGCATCGATTTTAGTGTAGATTTTTATTTCTAATGATATATGATTACTTGCACTAGATGCATTGATTTCAATGTAGATTATTCCTAATACTATTTGATTTTTTGCGCTAAATGCATTGATTTCAGTGTAGATGGCGATTTCTAATCCTATTTGATTGCTTTGATTAAATGCATTGATTTCAGTGTAGATGTTGGTTTCTAATCTTATTTGATTGATTGCATTAGGTGCATTGATTTCAATGTAGAAGTTATTTTCTAATATTATTTGATTGCTTGCATTAAATGCATTAATTTCAATGTATCTGTTGATTTATGATTTGATGTAATTGGATATATGACGGTGCATTAATATTAAAGTGATTGGATTAACAATATGCATTGATTTTAGTGTAAGAACAAAAATTTATTAACAATGTAGAATGATTTTTGTGTTATAGTAATTTAAGCTATTAATATTGGATAGCAAGAGAGACAAGGTATCATGTTTACTACAATAGATCGATCTAAAGATTTAAATGGTTTACGATTTAAATTTTATTTTTCATATAATCAATATGAAAAGATAACAAAACTAACAAGGGAGGAAATAAGAATAGTAGAAGAAAATAGTTTGAGATTGATTGTAACATGAGTATGTTATTATTGTTCACATTTTCTATCTTTCAACACTATTATTGTCACTTTGCATTTAAAAAAAATATTTCATCATTTTTCATCATTATAGTTATTAACAATAATTATCATCTCAACGAATTGAGGTAACTAAGAAAATTTAAAATTTAAATGACCAAGTTAATCTCAGAAATATTTAGCATATTTAAAATGATTATATTAATATTTGATATATTTACATATTACTGATAAAATTAATCATATATCTGATAGATTTTCCTCGGCAGCACACGATTGAAACCAATCTAGATCCATCTTACATCTCAAAAATATACAAAAATTTTAATAATCTAAAAAATGTGACGTTGATGCCTCCAACTGGAACCAGCCTAGATCCATCTAACTCTGGATCTATCATGTACCGAGAGGGATAAATTCTCTCGAGGTGCAAACCTTTCCTCAAGTTTTGCACTAAAAAAATAGGTTTGCACCTCGAGAGATTTGATCTCTCTCGGCGCATGATAGATCCAGAGTTAAATGGATCCAGGCTGGTTATAGGCCTTGGTCCATTCAAGCTAGTTTTCAGCAAAATAAAGGAAGGCTTGGAATTGAACATCTCCAATAAAATGGCTAGGATTAGTATCCATTTCATATTCCGATAAAAACTTATGCAGGTATACCTCATAGAGAAGGAATTTTACCTTCTCGTCCTGTTCCTTCGAGCATTGAAAAAAATCTAAGGTAGTCTTGAATTGAGTAAGACTACCAGCCCTGACAACTCCAATATTTAGTAATAAGTACCTCTCTCTTAAAAGTAATGCATAATTCGTGACTGGTGATCAACATGAGAAAACATTAGAATAAAAAGAACAAACGGTTTTAGTTTGATCCATGGATTTTTGAAGCTAGTTATGTATTATCTTTACTTTCTCTTGCTCATTTCTGATACTAGAAAAAGTATTGTCCTCAGTTGTAGTAAGTGTATCTATATTCTTTAATAATTCCTATTGTTTCTGTATAGCTACTACTTCTTTTTGGTGTTGAGCCAACACCTGTTGGGTCCTTGTTAATTCATTTTGTAATTTCTGGATAACAACTTCCCTTACCAGGGGGACATAGTGAGGTGTTTCTTTTGTCTAAGCTACATTGTCACAAGTTGTCACCGAATCAGTGTGAAAAATTGTTTCCATAGTATTGGATGTTTCTTGAGGAATACAAAAATCTAAAAAATATGTTTGAACAACAACATTCATAGCTTTCACAGAAAAGTCGGTTTGAGTCTCCATTGAGAAAGCACAAATATTTTCAGTTTGAGTTACAATATCGTTAGTGGGACATTTCTTTGTTTGGATACGAATGGTTTCTAATTAAACTTTCTTCTTTCAGTTTTTTTCTTCTTCCTTCATCCGTTTTCTTATTTGTCTAATCATTTTCTTCAATTTTCTCTTCTTTTTACTCAACCTTTTCAGACTGGCACTGTCTGTGTATGTCTTCTCCTCCTCCTTTATGGGGTTTTTGATAGGAAAGGGAAAAAATGTGTCCATTTCAGGTAAAATGGAGGTTGTGCCAATGTTAGGGTCTTGTTCCAATGGAACAATGTCTCCTCATTGATTTTTTGATTCAGAATTTCTTTCTACATGAGTTTCTCCATCAGGATATGCATCTATAGAGGGAATTAGTTCCCCTTGTTTCTGCAACTCTTCCATTCCTTCAGTAGGGGGCAACATGTCTATGTGGCTAGAACTACCTATAGAGGCAGTCTAATTAAGAGTATGATCTTGACCTTGAGAATGCTCAAATTGGTCTCCTTCCTAAAAGAGTGTTCCCAAATTTTCTAATGCTCATGCCATCTCCTCATCGTCTAATAAAACGATGTTTTAAGCGTGTGCACGGGGTGCATGAGATGACCCTACTTCATCTATTTGTTTTGTGGTATGTTTTCATGAGCTTAGACTCGTAGAACTTCTTCGTTTTTCTTGGCTAGAGGCTAAGGAATAATTCCTCCTTTTTCTTCCTCTCTTTGGAATTTCTACCTCTTCTATTTTTTGTTCTAAGTCATCAATATTACTATCATCTACCCCTGCCTATGCATCTAGGTTTTCCTCTGAGAGGGGTAAAGTAAGATTTACAAAATTATCCTGGGAAAATTTTTGTTGGGAAATTTAATGAATAATAATAAGCTTAATCAAGCCATGATGACTAATGGTAGAATGTGGATTTTTCACTTTTCTAACCTGACTAGCAACATCATGTAATAAGAAATTTATAAATAATGACAGGTTAACTGTGATTTTTTGTCTAAGAATTTATAACAGTATAAGTTGTCAAGGCTTTACCACATCTTCATGCCCATCAGAAGTGATGTATCTCTAAACATTGGTCGCTAGTTCTCGCCATGGTTCGTTTAATGATGTTGGGTGAACTCCTGTGCCTTTGCGTATTAGTTCCTCCTCTGGGTCCTTAAATACAGCGAATTCTTCATGCAATAAAACATGTTTGTCGGTCCATTTTGTGCCTCTTTCTAGAAGTCCCAAGAATTCAATTATGACTGCTTTAGAGACTATTATAGTTCTACCTTTGACAATTTTCTGCCAATTCTGCAAATTTTACAGAAATTAAAGAGCTATTTCACTATGGAATCCCTGTAATTTGATGAGGTATTGAAGCCAACCAGCATGCCCAAGAATTTCACGAGTCTTCTCCATTAGTCATAATATTGTAGCTTCAATGCGGATATACTTTCCTCCCATAGAGCATGTGCTGTTGTAGCCTAATTCGAACCTTTTCATGCACTTTCTCACAGTTAGACAATTTTGAACAACAACAAATACTGCATTCAAAGCTTTTGAATTGGGAAATGTTATTTTACATAAAGGAAAAAATAATAATATTTGTCACATCAAAAAGGGTTGGCAGAGTTTGGTAATTATTCCACGTGTTGTTCCGTAATGTATACCTTCCCCCCTCCAATTAGAAAAGGCCATCCACGTCTGTAGAGCACGGGAAAAGAGAAAAGGAGGAAGTGGATTCATAAATGCAACATGAAAATAGTCAGAGCAATGGAAATACGACAGGAAAATAGTCAGAGCATTAGAAATACAGAAGGAAACAATCAGAGTAGTTCTAATTATAAATCATAGAAATGGTTTAGAAAATGACCAAAAAATTAATAAAGCAGAGAAAAAATCATTATGGAAATAATTTTCCTTTGGTCAACAGGTATGATGAAGCTGACAAAGTGATTAATGATAATGACTGCTGGCATCAATTGATCAGACAATATAAATGTAATTCACATAAAAATATGGATTACCATGCATATTGGTTAATATAAATGTAAACATTGTTCAAATGTTAAATTCGTCTTTGGAAATGAATCAATAGGAAATAGCAAGATATAGAACAATTGGAAATGTAAAATATAACTTCGATACCACAAGCCGAGCCATTGCTGCCAGCAGGCATCTATAGCCTCGAAAAGGTTTCTTTTCAACCCAAAAATGAGCCAGGATCCTGCATTTAGGATTTAGATGGTTTGTTTTATTTCTACGAAGGGTTCATTATGCTCGCTTGGTAACAAGATAATAATAGTGCCATTCACAAGGGAATAAAAAAATGATCAGGTCGGCTCGTGATGAGACCTTCTGTCCTTCCGATAATTGGATTATATGGAAGGTCATTACCCTTGTTTAGTGGCCATTATGTGAATATCAATTGTTAAGGTCCTTATGATTATGGTAGTTTGGCTCATGATGAGACCCCCTATCCACTCGAGAAATCTTATATTATATTTTTCAAATTCATATTATAAGTGGAGGGAGGCTCATTAACTCCTTAAGAGTTAGGGATGGTGTGATAAGTAAAAGAATGCCAATAAAATTAATGTTTGTATTCCTATATCATCATACCAAAGGGAATTATCAATTAGAAGTGTGAAGGATAAACCAGCATGGTATTGAGATAGTGAATCATTTTATGATATATCCAAAGAGGAGATATCCAGCAAGTCATTAAATGGATGAACCATGTCAATTTTAGAATAAAGATAATCATCAAAGGTTTAAAATTCATAATGTTGTTAATATAAATACTTTTTCTTTAAATTCAGTGTAAATTTCCAGCCAAAAAGATGATTTACATAGCAAAGCATGTGAGAGAAAAGATGGCTATTCGAAACAATAGATGTTAATTTAAATGAACAACAACTGTTTATTTTACTGAACAACAACTATTAACTCTATTGAACATAAATGGCATGTGAAAATAAAGCAGAACAAAATAAACCACAACTGTTCATTTTACTGAACAACAACTATTCGTTTAACTGAACAATAATTGTTTATTTTACTAAACATCAGTTGTTCCTTTAACGGAACAACAACTGTTCATTTTACTGAACAATAACTATTCATTCTATTGAATAGCAAGTATTCATCTTTTTAGAAAAGGAACAACAACAGTGAGATACTCAAGCCAAAAAAAGAAAAGAAATGACAACTATTCACTTGGAAGGGAACAATAGTTGTCCCAAGAACTGAAGAGAAACTGCTAAAAAAAATGACGTGATAGAAGGATAAAGGAATGGAAGTTACTTCGATTGTAAGCAATTGTTTCAAAGAAAAAATCCACACATTTATACATCAATTTTTATTCTAAAAAAAACATAGAAACATAAAATTATAAACTAGCTATATAAAGAAAATATATACATTATTTATAGCTAGAAAGAAATGGATTTCATGAAAGTAAGGTTGGTGGGTCATCACTCCCTGCAGCTAACATTTTCATAGTGGGATCATTATGTACCTGTTGGAAAAAAGACTCTTTGGTGAGTGGCTTGTGATAAATACGTACCCGGTGAAAATTCACGTGGAAAGAAGAGCTAGACCCATCGATGGTAGTCAGAGTTATATTTCCATTGTTGCGGAATTATTGAATTTCATCTAAGCCAAGCCATATTGTCTGTAATTTACCCATAAATTCTTGAAATTTGGAATCATAGAGGAGTGCCCAGTCTCCTTCCTAAAACGTCTTATTTTTTATAAGACTGTCATGCCACTTAGCCCGTTGCCGCTGAATAATTGTTGTGCGTTGTAGGGAAAGTAACCATGCTTTTTTGAATTCATGTATTTGTTGAAGTCATTTAATTTGGGCTTTCGTCAAGTCTAGTCCCACTTCCTAGGTTGTTTTGAGAGTCTTTATTTCAAATTCGATAGGAAAAATAGGCTCTTTGCCAAATACAAGTTGTTACAGTATCAAATGAAATAGTATTTTTCCAAGTCGCAGGATAGGCCCAAAAGGCCTCCTGCAATTTAGTATTCTACCTCTCGTCGATGTGTTGAAATTGTTTTGGTCAAAATTGCTTCAATGACCTTGTTATGCTCTCAACTCACCTATTCTCACGGTGATATCGAGAAGCACGATGTGTGATATGGTGGTTCCATAGAGTGGTTGTAATATTATGTCCTACAAACTATGGCCCCCCATTTTTTATCCCTTCTATGGGTAAAGCATACCACACAAATAACTCAAAAAGGAAATTAATTATAGCACTAGAAAATTTGGCCGAAATTCCGACGACCAATTCGTCACTATTCCAACACATAGTCGTCGTAAGAGCGACAGTTCGAGGGTGGGAAAAACGTGGTTTACCATACCGTCGTAGTTCCGACGCAATTAAAAAGTGTCGCACTATCGACACTTTTTCTGTCGCTTCCAAACAAGCGTCACTCTTCCGACGTTTCCCAATTCGTCGCACTTCCGACCTTTGTAAACTGTCACACTTCTGAGGAAATGTGGTTCGACGTTTTGAACGTCGCTCTTCTGACGTCTGTAAACTGTCACAATTACGACGAAATGTGGTCCAACATTTTTAACATCGCTCTTCCGACGTTTGTAAACTGTCGCAATTCCGACGCAATGTGGTCTGACGTTTTGGACGTCGCTCTTCCGACGGTTGTAAACTGTCACAATTCCGACGAAATGTGGTCCGATGTTTTGGACGTCGCTCGTCCGACGTTTTTATACTGTCGCTCTTTCGACGTTTCTAATCTGTTGCAATTCCGACGCTTACAAGGCGTCGATATAGCGACGACAGGTTCAATTTAAAAAAAAAAAATGAAACTTTAAAAGAGGAAAAATGTTGTTTTGAATATATTATATGAAGTAAAACAGTCCATGAAGTCATTACATTTTCACATCTGAAGATTGGAACCCAAATATCCATCCAGAAAAGTGGAAGTCCCACCCCAAACAATGATAGAAAAATACCCCATGTCACATATAGGGACTTGATATAAAACCCAGTAACGGTCCACATGGAGATTATCGACAATCTGAGAAAGCATCCAAATATGCCCGAGGCATCTATAAGAAAGTGAAATAGCAGTATGTAGAATAGTAAAGCAACAGATAGAGTACGTACTGACGTCCATTGTTCCAAATACAAATTAAAGTGCCCAAAATCCTTGAACAGAGAAAAACGTTAATCATGTGAGGAGTGTGATATGTCCAAAATATAAAAAGACCATCAGACCATATCAATAAACCAGCAACATAGACCAACATAGCTAGTTTTGAAGGCAGAGTGATAAACATTAATCATTTTTTTTTCACAAGAGAAAAAACGTTGTTTTGAATATATTATATGAAGTAAAACAGTCCATGAAGTCATTACATTTTCACATCTCAAGATTGGAACCCAAATATCCATCCAGAAAAGTGGAAGTCCCACCCCAGACAATGATAGAAAAATACCCCATGTCACATACAGGGACATGATATAAAACCCAGTAACGGTCCACATGGAGATTATCGACAAATCTAAGAAAGCATCCAAATATACCCGAGGCATCTATAAGAAAGTGAAATAGCAGTATGTAGAATAGTAAAACAATAGATAGAGTACCGACGTCCATTGTTCCAAATACAAATTAAAGTACCCAAAATCCTTGAACAGAGAAAAACACTAATCATGTGAGGAGCGTGATATGTCCGAAATATAAAAAGACCATGAGACCATATCAATAAACCAGCAACATAGACCAGCATCGCTAGTTTTGAAGGCAGAGTGATAAACATTAATCATTTTTTTTCACAAGAGAAAAAATGTTGTTTTGAATATATTATATGAAGCAAAACAGTCCATGAAGTCATTACATTTTCACATCTAAAGATTGGAACCCAAATATCCATCCAGAAATGTGGAAGTCCCACCCCAAACAGTGATAGAAAAATACCCCATCTCACATACAGGGACTTGATATAAAACCCAGTAACGGTCCACATGGAGATTATCGACAATCTGAGAAAGCATCCAAATATGCCCAAGGCATCTATGAGAAAGTGAAATAGAAGTATGTAGAATAGTAAAGCAACAGATAGAGTACCGACGTCCATTGTTCCAAATACAAATTAAAGTACCCAAAATTCTTGAATAGAGAAAAACGCTAATCATGTGAGGAGTGTGATATGTCCAAAATATAAAGATACCATCAGACCATATTAATAAACCAGCAACATAGACCAGCATCGCTAGATTTGAAGGTAGAGTGATAAACATTAATCATTTTTTTTTCACAAGAGAAAAAACGTTGTTTTGAATATATTATATTAAGTAAAACAGTCCATGAAGTCATTACAACAATATAGAGACAGATGGTCTCGTAGAGAAGAAAAATTATAACTGATGTTGTGCTGTTTCCTTCTTTTAAGAATGTGCTGGAGGCAGGCCCTATATCTTGGCGTGTTGCTGTCCTCTTCAGTAATTCTATGTTGATTATTTCGTTTCACTGATACTCTTTAACTGCTCTGATACTCTTTGACCTTTTTTCATCCTTTTATCCTTTTTATCATGATATACTGTGGTAGATAGGCAAAAAATTATGTAAGGATAATTTTTTACAAAAGTTCCATCATTTCTTCCCACCATTGAACTTCTGGCACTCTGGTCCTTTGCAACTTTCTTAGTGTTTCATAAACCTTAGTATATCTGAAGAAATTAGGCTGATTTGGGAAAAAATGATTTACTTCATGCTCAAGATAAAATAAATTCTCCAATCTGTCATGAAGATTTTTCCCTGTAGGCAATGTTGTTGTTGATGAATTGGTTGAAGAACTAGCTTGATTATCAGCATATTTGTCCAATTTTTCAACATAACTATCAAGGTCCATTAGCATATCTTCTGAAACTATAGGACTGGAAAATCCTCTATTTAACAAAATATTCAATCTTTCTCTGAAGGCAATGGTTTCTTCTTTCATATCTGAGCACCTTCGTTCTAAATTCTATACCAGAGTTCTTTTAGTAAAAACTCTCTTTATTTACAGAATTCTTCTGGTCCTGTCCTGAATACCAATTTCTGCAAGTTGATTCTTAGTCTAAGTATTAGAAAAATGTATAAGTATATTGGCCTCTTCTGGCATATTTCCAAACAATTGTCTTGATCTCTCAATCTCATCCAGAGCCAATTTAACTAAGTTATTATGTTCAATCATTATTTGAATTGAGGACAAAACATCCTTTATTGATTGAATGATACTATCCCAAAGAATTTCATTTATTTCTTTTAAAGGTTTCTCCAATGTGAGATCCTTTTCCAATGCTTTGACTGTGTTTTCTAATTTGTTCACTTCTCTTGTTTTATCAGCAACACTAATTTTTGAAAGATCATATTTATGTTCTAGAGTGGCCAATTTTTCCTTTGTTTTGTGAAGCTCTATGGCCTGAAGTTTCATATCTTCCATTGACTTTGTTAATTCATCAGTGTTCAAATTTGTAGTGTTGCTCTGTGACAATTCTGCTGGCTGACCTGTTGTTGCTGTACCTGTCACTACTCTTGTATGTTGGGGTTCCCATGTTTTGGCTAGGTTGGTAAGACCAAAAGATGAGACAACATCAGAACCACTTTCAGACCTTAGGATCTATCACTCCTAGGTCCAGAGAGGGATCTCTCTATGGGAGTCAAAGGTATATGTCTTTGAAGCTCAAAAGTTCAAGATGTTAGGCTAGTTATATGCACGGTGTTCGTTTGTTTGATTATGAGTTTCTTTGTTGGGAATCAGGAAGGAAGGGTTCAGCATGAGACAAGGCTGGGCAAAGAGGAATTTAGGAAAAGGAGAAATAGTCCAGGGAATACCAATTCTATTGGGCAATGGAGTCAAGAAAGGGTTTACTTGTTGTCAATATGCAAGCTTTTAGTTGGGCTAGTCATCTAAGGCCTTTGATCCTAAAAGATGAGGGTGATATGGAACATTAAGGAGAGAAAGTGAGAAGGAGGATAAGACAGCACTTTCTGTCTATAGATCAGGTCAGAGGTCATTTAACTCTAGACCTGCTTGGACATACTCAAAGGCCACTCTTAAAGGTAAGTTAAGGGATCTTAGAAAGGTAACTGGAGTGAAAAAGATCCTAGTGAGGTAGAGACTAAGTTCAGTCCTCCCAGTGTTCCCAATTCATCCAATTAAATCCTCACAAGAACATCTAGGAAATAGATTCATTAATTCATACATCAGAGAGTAGGAAACAAAATCCACTACACTGGTTAAATTAATCAAAAATAATTCTTAGATAGCACATACAGCAGAAAACATAAAGGGCTGGGAGAGTAGCAACATAAGGCACCTAACAAGGGCGAATCTTATGCCAAATTTCTGAAGCGAGCTAGAATAAATGAAATGTAATGGAAATAAACACAGAGATAGGAAAACATCACCGCAGCTTTAGATCAGGATCCAATGAAATGTGATTATCATATTAAACATCAACACCAATCAGGTACAACGTAGCCAATAGCTTGGTCATTCATTTTGAATACATCTTCCTCAGCCTATCTTACGACTATACACAGAAGACTTATCTCAAGAGAAACTGCTTGCAATTCTCTGATATCTCATCAACAACCATTAAAATAGTTTTCTCATAGTTTTTATAACTGAAAAAGAGCAGAGGAGTTAGGTAGAACACTAAATATAACATTAAACTTAGAAAAGAAGGAGAGGGCCGAAGCCCATTCTGTATTAACTCTCGGCATTTATCTCTGGTATGGCTTTGATGCACTCTGGTGTTGTGGTACTTTGTAGGCTGTGTGGGAGCCTATGTCAGGTCGAGATTGACCTCTGATATGTTCTTGAAGTCCTTTCTGGTGTTTGGTATCTGTGCTAGCATTCTGAATAAATGAACTAGATGGACGGATTCGCAGGCCACTCCATACTCCATTACTGCAACTCTGACAGTCTTAAGAAGCTTCTGTCAGCGTCTTTAACTTTCCTGGGGTCAAGGGAGCATGGTGGCCATTGCAGGAATGGTGCAATTCCGAGAGAACAGTACCCTACTAAACATTAAACACAGATAGGACTGTTGCATGTGCATTGGTCTTAAAATTGCGCCTCATCCTTTGAATGCGGGGTTAAACATCAATTACATCAACACTAGGCCCTAACCCCATTTGAATCTCTCCTACTGGTTCGTTGGCGAACGCTGAAATGGCCATCTTTGTGCTATCTGTATAATGGAATAAACCTATTACAAGCCCAGACAGTGGTGGAGAAATGCTGCGGAGGCAGAGGAATGGCGGTGGAACAGTTGAGAAACAATGAAAGTGGCGAAGAAATGACAGCATAGTGTAAAGCCCAAAGATTATCATTTGGGCGAATTACACGGGAAAACACGAAAAAACAATGAACAGAGTCGTGGATGTGGGACTCGGTCATGGTGGAGGGCGATTAGATCTTGACCGTTGATTTCAAATACGGATGAACGGCTGCGATTGAATCAGGCAATCACAATCGGAGGGGGGACATAGGTGGTACACATCGAAACTTTTGATTGCGATTGGGCAGAGTGAGCGATGACCGTCAGATCGAGGGGAGGATGGACGGTCAGGATGAGATCGGGGAATCGTGATTGGCGGATGCGGAAGAGGGAAAGCGAGGCGACTGGCGGGGTGCAATGAAGTGCCAACCGTCCGATTTGGAAGCAGATCAACGGCGGAGGATAAATTAGGAGATCGCAATCGGGGGATGCGAAGTGTCGCGCGTCTGGAAATTGCGATTGCGAATGGGCGGGGAGCGCGATCGAGTGATGGCCATTGGATCTGGGGACCAGGTCAACGGATTACACCCAATCAGAGAGGACAAGTGATCGGAGGGCCTAACATAAGTGTTGCAATTGCGATCATTCGCGATTAGCTCGGGCCATTCGATCTATGGTAGATCAACGATGCGGAACGATAGCGGCAGACTTGTATAATAAAACAATCGCATCGGAAATTTTGAGTCTTTACACATGATTTAACGTTCCACTCCGGTCTTCCGATGTGATTAGCGCTTAAGGCTTAAGCGTTGGTCCTAGGCTAAGGGCACATGTGGGGAAGTGTCGGGGCTAGCGGGAAAGGGGCTTAGGCCTTAGTAAGGTCGGAAAGTGGGTTTTTAACCCATTTCAATGGAGTTTGAAGGCCAAGGAAAGGAACGATAGAGAGGGAAAGGGGAAAATGGCTGAACAAAGGGTAAGGGTACAATTTTAAGGGGATTTTGGGAGGATTAAGAGGGTAAAAGGGGAAATAGAAAGGGAGACAAGGGGCAATAAAAAAGAGCCTAAGTGAGGGTGAAATAAGGGGGAAAAGGAGGCCTTTGGGAATTTCTTTACAAGCAGAGAGGTTTATAATGGAAATCAGTAGAGAATACTTTATCAAAGGACAGAAGGCATCGAGAGGCTTCAAGGATGATGTGTTTTCAGAGGAAATGCATTCCTTGAAGGCTCAATAACATTTTAGCCCCCTGTTTTCTTGTCAAAAAAATTATGGGGGCCTAACAGTGGCTCCACATGGGGATGGCTTCTTCTTCAAGGAGTCAAGAATTCAGAATGTAAATCTTTGGTGTAGGCCAGATGCCTGTTTCTTGAGCCACCCTTTTCTTTCTTTGATCAGCTGCCACAAATTATGAAGACATCATATCAGCAGTAAAATTTCTCCCAAACAACTGCCTACCCATACTATAGTCCTAAAATTTTTCTTCTAGGTGCATTTGGACTAGCAAACCCTTTATATCATTTACTTTTATAACAGGAAAATAAACCTATTCTACTTCTACCCTTATTTCTCAATGAGACCAGATTATACTGTTGGCCTCATAGCTTCTCTACCTAGTCTAATATCTTCTAGGATTAAATTGTCTAGCAGATTTCCTCTCTACATTATAAAACAGATATTTAAAATAGTCAAGCCAGGATTAGACTGTCTGACTTGCTGGACTTCGCAGAAACTAAAAACAACTAACTACATGCTAAAAAACCGAGCTTTATTTCAGACTTCCTACCTACCCTACCCTACTAGGAAATCTTTGATGTTCTAGGTGATACAATAATGCCAATGTAGCCAGTCAAGTAGTAAAAAAAAAAGATATGAGCACTGGCTGCCTGTCAGAGATAACCACAATGTGCTCTGCTTGTGGTTCTTCAAGACTGAGGTCACCATCAGTAGTGACCCCTCCTGATAAATCTGGCCCGTGCTGAGGATCAACGCTGGAGTAATTGAGCTGATTAGGGCCTCCATGTACTCTGCCACAGGATCAACGAACATATGATGTAAAATTTCTTCTTTTAGGCCTGCCATGACTGGTAGGTTGTCTACGTCCTGGGCAGCTTCGATTTCTCTGTTTTCCACTGCATCCTCAAAGTGGCTCTTGAGAACCAGATCACCTTCTTCATGTATATCAAACAACAGCGAAATTTCTTCATTTTTAGGGGGCGGGAGACTTTCCAAAAAGGCTCTCAGGTCTCTGAACTCGTATGATATCTCTTGTGAGTTCAAAAGTTCAAGCTCAGATTCATATCTCTCGACCTCCAAATCAAGAAACATTTTTTTAAGCACAGGTAGAGTATTGAGAGGTGAGCTGAGAGGGACAATCTTCGGAAGGTCCTCCCATTCGAATTCTGCGAGTACAATCGCTATTCCACACCGAAACTCTGCGATGAGGCTTGGATGTATTTCTGTAAATTTTTCAGAGTCTTCCATAAGTGAAGTGACTGGACTTTTAGCACGGCCGATGTTGTAGTGCAACATGGTCTCCCAGTGGAGTCACGTGTGAAACCACAGATAATCAGTGGCCTGCTGATCACCTATGGAGCCTCCTTATCATTCAGGAATTGTGGATTTTCCAGGTGGATGATTTACAACTTGATGTCCACCACAGTGATTTACCAAATCAAAGCCGATTGGTCTCAGTCCCCAGCGGAGTCGCCATTATGTTGGGGATCCCATGTTTTGGCCAGGTTGGTAAGACCAAAAGATGAGACAACATCAGAACCAATTTTAGACCTTAGGATCTAGCCCTCCTAGTTCCAGAGAGGGATCTCTCTATGGGAGTCAAAGGTATATGTATTTGAAGCTCAAAAGTTCAAGATGTTAGGCTAGTTATATGCACGGTGTTCGTTTATTTGATTATGAGCTTGGTTGTTGGGAATCAGGAAGGAAGGGTTCAGCATGAGACAAGGCTGGGCAAAGAGGAATTTAGGCAAAGGAGAAATAGTCCAGGGAATACCAAGTCCATTGGGAAATGGAGTCAAGAAAGGATTTACTTGCTGTCAATATGCAAGCTTTCAGTTGGGCTAGTCATCTAAAGCCTTGGATCCTAAAAGATGACGGTGAGATGGAAAATTAAGGAGAGAAATTGAGAAGGAGGAGAAGACACCACTTTCTGTCTATAGATTAGGTCAGAGGTCATTTAACTCCAAACCTACTTGGACATACTTAAAGGCCACTCTCAAAGGTAACTTAAGGGATCTTAGAAAGGTAACTGGAGTGAAAAATATCCTAGTGAGATAGAGACTAAGTTCAGTCCTCCTAGTGTTCACAATTCATCCAATTAAATCCTCACAAGAACATCTAGGAATAGATTCATTAATTCATACATCAGAGAGCAGGAAACGACATCCACGACACTGGTTAAATTAATCGAAACTAATTCTTAGATAGCACATATAGCAGAAAACATAAAGGGCTGGGAGAGCAGCAACATAAGGCACCTAAAAAAGGCGAATCTTATGCCAAATTTATGATGCGAGCCAAAAGAAATGAAATGTAATGGAAATAAACACAGAGATAGGAAAAAATCACTGCAACTTTAGATCATGATCCAATGAAATGTGCTTATCATATTAAACATCAACACCAATCAGGTACAACATAACCAATAGCTTGGTCATTCAGTCTGAATACATCTAACTCAACCTATCCTACGACTATACACAGAAGACTTATCTCAAGAGAAACTGCTTGCAATTCTCTGATATCTCATCAAAAACCTTTACAATAGTTTTCTCATAGTTTTTATAACTGAAAAAGAGTAGAGGAGGTAGGTAGAACACTAAATATAACATTAAACTCAGAAAAGAAGGAGAGGGTCGAAGCCCATTCTGTATTAACTCTCGGCATTTATCTCTGGTATGGCTTTGATGCACTCTGGTGCTGTAGTACTTTGTAGGCTATGTGGCAGCCTATGTCAGGTCGAGATTGACCTCTAATATGTTCTTCAAGTCCTTTCTAGTGTTTGGTATCTGTGCTAGCCTTCTGAATAAATGAAATGGATTGAAGGATTCGCAGGCCAGTCCATACTCCATTACTGTAACTCTGACAGTCTTAAGAAGCTTCTGTCAGCGTCCTTAACTTTCCTGGGCTCGATGGAGCATGGTTGCCAGTGTGGGAATGGTGCAATTCCGAGAGAAGAGTACCCTGCTAAAAATTAAACACAGATAGGACTGTTTCATGTGCAATGGTCTTCAAACTGCGCTTCATCCTTTGAATGCGGGGTTAAACATCAATTACATCAACACTAGGCCCTAACCCCATTTGAATCTCTCATGTTGGTCCATTGGCGAACACTGAAATGGCCATCTCTGTGCTATCTGTATAATGGAATAAACCTGTTACAAGCCTAGACAGTGGTGGAGAAATGTTGTGGAGGTGGAGGAATGGCGGCGGAACAGTTGAGAAACAATGAAAGTGGTGGAGAAATTAAAACATAATGTAAAGCCCAAAGATTATCATTTGGGCGAATTACACACGAAAACATGGAAAAATAATGAACGGAGCCGTGGATGTGGGACCCAATCATGGTGGAGGGTGATCAGATTTTGACCGTTGATTTCAAATACGGATGAACGACTGCGATTGAATCGGGTAATCACAATCGAAGGGGGGACGGCGGTGGCACACATCGAAACTTCTGATTGAGATTGGGCGGAGTGAGCGATGACCATCGGATCAAGGGGAGGATCGACAGTCAGGATGAGATCGGGGAATCACAATCGGTGGATGCGGAATAGGGAAAGAGAGGCGACTGGCGGGGTGCGATGAAGCACCAACCGTCTAATTTGGAGGCAGATCGACAGCGGAGGAGCAATCGGGCTATCGCAATCGGGGGATGCGATGGGTCGCGCATCTGGAAATTGCGATTGCGAATGGGTGGGGAGCGCGATCGAGTGCTAGTCGTTGGATCTGGGGACTAGATCAAAGGCTTACACCCAATTGGAGAGGACAAGCGATCAGAAGGCCTAACTCAAGTGTTGAAATTACGATCATTTGTGATTAGCGCGGGCTGTCTGATCTATGGTAGATCAACGGTGCAGAAAAATAGTGGTGGACTTGTATAATAAAAATATCACATCAAAACTTTTCAGTGTTTACACAGGATTTAACATTCCACTCCGGTCTTCCAATGCGATTAGTGCTTAAGGCTTAAGCGTTGGTCCTAGGCTAAGGGCACATGTGGTGAAGTGGTCGGGGCTAGCGGGAAAGGGGCTTAGGCCTTAATAAGGTCGGAAAGTGGGTTTTTAACCCATTTCAATGGAATTTGAAGGCCAAGGAAAGGAACGATAGAGAGGGAAAGGGTAAAATGGCTAAAAAAAGGGTAAGGGTAGAATTTTAAGGGGATTTAGGGAGGATTAAGAGGGTAAAAAGGGAAATAGAAGGGGAGACAAGGGGGAATAAAAAAGAGGCTAAGTGAGGGTGAAATAAGGGGGAAAGGGAGGCCTTTGGGTGTTTCTTTACAAACAGAGAGGATTTATAATGGAAATCAGTAGAGGAGACTTTATCAAAGTATATAAGGCATTGAGAGGCTTCAAGGATGATGTGTTTTCAGAGGAAATGCATTCCTTGAAGGCTCAATAACATTTTAGCCCCCTGTTTTCTTGTCAAAAAATTTATGGGGGGCTAACAGTGGCTCCACATGGGGATGGCTCCTTCTTGAAGGAGTCAAGAATTCAGAATGTAAATCTTTGGTGTAGGCCAGATGCCTGCTGCTTGAGCCACCCTTTTCTTTCTTTGATCAGCTGCCACAAATTATGAAGACATCATATAAGCAGTAAAATTTCTCCCAAACAACTGCCTACCCATACTATAGTCCTAACATTTTTCTTCTAGGTGCATTTGGACTAGCATACCCTTTACATCATTTATTTTTATAACAGGAAAATAAACCTATTCTACTTCTACCCTTATTTCTCCATGAGACCATATTAGACTGTTGGCCTCATAGCTTCTCTACCTAGTCTAATATCTGCTAGGATTAAACTGTCTAGCAGATTTCCTCTCTACATTCTAAAACAGATATTTAAAAAATTCAAGCCATGATTAGACTGTCTAACTTGCTGGACTTTGCAGAAACTAAAAACAACTAACTACATGCTCACAGACCGAGATTTATTTCAGACTTCCTACCTACCCTACCCTACTAGGAAATCTCTGATGTTCTAGGTGATACAATAATGCCAATGCAGCCAGTCAAGTAGATATGAGCACTGGATGCCTGTCAGAGACAACCACAGTGTGATCTGCTTGTGGTTCTTCAAGACTAAGGTCACCATCAGTAGTGACCCCTCCTGATAAATCTGGCCCATGCTGAGGATCAACGCTGGAGTAATTGAGCTGATCAGGGCCTCCATGTACTCTGCCACCGGATCAAAAAACATATGATGTACACTTTCTTCTTTTAGGCCTGCCATGACTGGTAGGCTGTCTACGTCCTGGGTAGCTTCGATTTCTGTGTTTTCCACTGCATCCTCAAAGCGGCTCTTGAGAACCGGATCACCTTCTTCTTGTATATCAAACAGTAGCGGAATTTCTTCATTTTTAGGGGGCAAGAGACTTTCCAGAAAGGCTCTCAGCTCTCTGAACTCATATGATATCTCTCGTGAGTTCAAAAGTTCGAGCTCAGCTTCATACCTCTCGACCACCAAATCAAGAAAAAAAAATTTAAGCACAGGTAGAGTATCGAGAGGTGAGCTGAGAGGGACAATCTTTGGAAGGTCCTCCCATTCAAATTCTGCCAGTACACTCGCTATTCCACACTGAAACTCTGCGATGAGGCTTGGATGTATTTCTGTAAATTGTTCAGAGTCTTCCATAAGTGAAGTGACTGGACTTTTAGCAAGGCTGATGTTGTACTGTGACATGGTCTCCCAGTGGAGTCACGTGTGAAACCACAGATAATCAATGGCTTGCTGATCACCTATGGAGTCTTCTTATCTTTCAAGAATTGTGGAGTCACCAGGTGGATGATTTACAGCTTACTGTCCACCACAGTGATTTACCAAATCAAATTTGATTGGTATCAGTCCCCAGTGGAGTCGCCATTAATTATGTTGGGGTTCCTATGTTTTGGCAGATTTGGAAATACAAAAAGATAAGACAACATCAAACCACTTTGGGGCCCTAGGATCTAGCACTCCTAGACCCGGAGAGGGATAATTTTAACAAAGGGATCTTAGAAAGGCCAGTTGGTTGCACAAGGATCCTAGTGGAAATGGCTAACTATAATCCCCAGTGTTCCCAAATATTCCATCTTAAACCCAACAAGAACATCTAAGAACTGATTCATTTAATTCATACATCAGCTAGCAAGAAATAACATCCACTACACTGGTTAAATTAACTGAAATCAACTCTCAGATCACACATTTAGCAGAAAACGTTGAAGGCAAGGAGAGCAGGGACATAGGGTACCTAACAAGGGTAAATCCTGTGTCATGTTTCTGATGCAAGCCCAGAAGAACACGAAACAATATGAGAAATGTAATAAACAGTGTAAGAAAAACATCACCAATAGTAATAGACCAAGATCCTATGAAATGTGCTTCATTAATTGATGCTAAACCAGTCATGTACACTGAGCTCAATGGCTAATACAATCCAAACTTTCTCCTCCCAGCCTATTACATAAAACTACTCTACTACTCCCCCCCAAGATTGTTCTAACAGTCGGAATGAATCCCTCTAACTACAACGACAGCAGCCGAAAAACAATGGTCCAACAACAACGTTTACAATTATTTCTCATAGTTTTTATAACTGAAAAAGAGCAGAGGAGGTAAGTAGAACACTAAATATAATATTAAACTCAGAAAAGAAGGAGAGGGTCGAAGCCCATTCTATATTAAATCTCAGAATTTATCTATGGTATGGCTTTGATGCACTCTGGTGCTGTAGTAATTTGTAGGTTGTGTGGGAGCCTATGTCAGGTCGAGATTGACCTTTGATATGTTCTTAAAGTCCTTTCTGGTGTTTGGTATCTTTGCTAGCCTTCTAAATAAATGAACTGGATGGATGAATTTGCAGGCCACTCCATACTCCATTACTTCAACTCTGACAGTCTTAAGAAGCTTCTGTCAGCGTCTTTAACTTTCCTGGGCTCGAGGGAGCACGGTGGCCACTGTGGGAATGGTGCAGTTCTGAGACAAGAGTACCCTGTTGAACATTAAACACAGATAGGACTGTTGCATGTGCATTGGTCTTAAAATTGTGCCTCATCCTTTGAATACGGGGTTAAACATAAATTACATCAACAGTAGGCCCTAACCCCATTTGAATCTCTCCTGTTGGTCCATTGGCGAACGCTAAAATGGCCATCTCTGTGCTATCTGTATAATGGAATAAACCTATTACAAGCCCAGACAGCGATGGAGAAATGATGTGGAGGCAGAGGAATGGCGGCGGAACATTTGAGAAACAATGAAAGTGGCGGAGAAATGACGTCATAGTGTAAAGCCCAAAGATTATCATTTGGGCGAATTACACGGGAAAACACGAAAAAACAATGAATGGAGCCGTGGATGTGGGACCCAATCATGGTGGAGGGCAATCAGATCTTGACCGTTGATTTCAAATATGGATGAACGGCTGTGATTGAATCGGGCAATCACAATTGGAGGGGGGATAGGGGTGGCACACATCAAAACTTCCGATTGTGATTGGGCGGAGTGAGCGATGACTGTCGGATCAAGTGGAGGATGGGCGGTCAGGATGAGATCGCGGAATCACGATTGGCGGATGCGGAAGAGGGAAAGAAAGGCGACTGGCGGAGTGCGATGAAGCACCAACCGTCTGATTTGGAGGCAGATTGATGGCGGAGGAGCAATCGGGAGATCGCAATCGGGGGATGCGAAGGGTCGCGCGTCTGTAAATTGCGATTGCGAATGGGCGGGGAGCGCGATAGAGCGCTGGATGTTGGATCTGGGGACCAGATCAACGGCTTATACCCAATCGGAGAGGACAAGCGATCGGAGGGCATAACACAAGTGTTGCGATTTCGATCATTCGCGATTAGCACGGGCCGTCGATCTATGGTAGATCAACGCTGCGGAACAATAGCGGTAGACTTGTATAATAAAACAATCGCATCAGAAATTTTCGGTGTTTACACAGGATTTAACATTCCGCTCCGGTCTTCCGATGAAATTAGTGCTTAAGGCTTAAGCATTGGTCCTAGGCTAAGGGCACATGTGGGGAAGTGGTCGAGGCTAGCGGGAAAGGGGCTTATGCCTTAATAAGGTCGGAAAGTGGGTTTTTAACCCATTTCAATGGAATTTGAAGGCCAAGGAAAGGAACGATAGAGAGGGAAAGGGTAAAATGACTAAACAAAGGGTAAGGGTAGAATTTTAAGGGGATTTTGGGAGGATTAAGACGATAAAGAGGGAAATAGAAGGGGAGACAAGGGGGAATAAAAAAGAGGCTAAGTGAGGGTGAAATAAGGGGGAAAAGGAGGCCTTTCGGCATTTCTTTACAAACAGAAAGAATTTATAATGGAAATCAATAGAGGAGACTTTATCAAAGGACAGAAGGCATCGAGAGGCTTCAAGGATGATGCATGCTTATCTTTTAATGCATTCTCAAGCTATTTTTCAGCTGCAGTAAGTTTCTCATTGAATTTTAAGAGAAAATCCATTAGTTCTTCCTCAGAATTTTGTTTGATGATTTTTACAGTCTGTGGATCTCTTGAGGCCGGTAAATTTAATTTTTTTCTCAGAGCTGCAATATAATCATCTTTTCTCTTGATCAAAGCTTCAATACCTTTCACATCTTTAGGATTATGACCCAAACCAATGATTATTTCCTCTAAATTTTTTATTCTATTATCCTTAGCCTGGGAGGAGGCTTTTTCAAGCTGCAACTGTGTATTAGTATTATCCAAAGAATCCTGCAAATTATGGGTCATCATTGATTTATCCGTCAGAGTAGAATAAATCATCTCACCTGTTTGCTTGTGTAGCTCAATTTGAACTAAAGGATGGATATCCTTTACTAAGACTTCAAAATTAGTCCTAACGTAATCTGCAGCTGTCTGAGGCTGCCGCACCTTGGGCTTCAAATGGCTCATTAACATCTTACCCTGTTGGATGTCATAAGCTGACATCAATCTTTCTTGATTTTTTGGAGCCATATTCAAATATTGGTTGTACACTTTAAGTCTAAGTGGATCGTTCCTGGCCTTTATATTGGTGAATGTTCTTTTGATGTCCCAGGCAGTTTTTACTGGAGGTTTGAAAGAAGATATTTCTGCACTTTGTTGCCTCTGTATTCCCTGTTTTTAAAAATTAGTGGATGTCCCACTACCTGTATCTGTTTGCTGACTGTCTTCTCTTCCCTGGCTGTCAGGGATTTCCTGAAATGATTCATCTTCTGGAAGGGGAGTTAATTTCTGCCTTTTAACATCTTGCTGTTCAGAAGAGCCACCAATAGGAGTAGTTGTTTCAGCCTCTCTCTTTTTTCCCTTTTCTATATTTAGAGGAGTTTGTAAAAAATAAATTTCTGGCTCACTGATCTAAGTAGGAGGAATTTGTCCTTGACCTTGTTCTTTAGAAGTATCTCGTTTCTCTGTCACTATGAATTTTTCAATTATTTTTATATCAGGCTCCTTTTCATTTCCTATAGATTCTACTGCTACTGTACTAATCTCTTGCAAATTTTGTTGTAAAGTCTTGGCTGAAGAAGATCCCTGCACCTGTCCAAAATATTCTAGGTCAAGTATCTTTTCAAGATCTTTCATTACATTTTCAACATTGACTTGCTCACTATCTTTTTCAACCAATGTCCCTTCTGTCCATTCATCCATATTAGCATATTGTTCTATTTCTGGGATTCTTTGATGGATGTATGGTGACAGTTTATTTTCCATTCTTCTATCACAGATAAATTTGTGTGGATCATAATGCACCTACTAGAAACTCTTTTGTAGTCTGAGATAGTCTTCTAAAATATTTTCGGCTTCCTTTCCAGCTTCCTTAGAGTTACAAATGAAGGGACCTAATTGACTCTTGATCCTGAGTTGAGCCTTTGTCTTTGCATTGCAAAAATGAATTATATCTGAATTATTCATCTGCCTGAAATATTCTAATGCAAAGAGTCTCATTGGGACATACTTGGGCAATTTGAATGGGCATAATTCACATCCATATATCATGATCCCTGTGTAGTTTTGATATAGGTACCATTCACCTATCTTGTACTGATTTAAGAGCTGAAGGATTTTCTTGATTTCATTGTTAATTCTAGGAGGAGAGACTCCTGTCAACAAGGTAGTCGCAGGATGAACAAAAATGTCGACAAACTCATTATAGGAATAAGGAGAATCAAAGGAATTGTGATTAATGGCAGACCAAAAGATGATTGACCTAGGATTCCCTTTTGCATCAAGTTTCTTAACATAAAAAGGGAAATTTTCTGCCTGAAAGTAAATCATGAGATGATATGTGATAGAAGTATACTTAAATACTCTCTCATTCTCAAATCTCATGAACTGATCATGGATTTTGTCAGCAATATAAGATGCAAAATCATACTTGATAGTAGGAGGTTCTGCAGGGGTAAAAGTGGACAACAACACTAGGGTTAACTGATCAACATACTCACTATTATTGAAGCCCATTATGGAAGATATCATGTTTAAAATCAATCTACCCTCATCATTAAAGAAAGTATAACCATAAGGGGGACGGTTTTTAGGCTGATGCTCTGGTAACATGAAGGTTTAGCATAGGCGGTTTAACTCTTCATGGGATAACTTAGTATATTTCTCAAGTAATTCAGCCATGGACATGGGAGTGAGAGCTTGACCAGGTTGGAATTGTAGCATTTCATTTATGGACTGAGCAGTTATTGGGAAAAGGACATTTTGACTTGGGGATAAAACTGCTCCTTGGTTGGGATCATAATTTGCGTAGCAATAATGGATTAAATCAGGAAAAATATGGACTGAGGGGAGAAGGTACATAGGAATATTTGATTCCCAAATTCCAAAGATGTCAGAACCATTCAAATAATTGTCTCTACAACAGCAAAATATTCGAAGAGGATTCTCACTGAGAAGCAAGTCCTTAATTTGAAAATCCATATCAGCTAAAGGCAAATAATCCAAGTCCTTGTGAGGGGCATTGATGGGCACGACATTCAGAGCTACAAGAACTTCCATTTCTGGTTCTTGTGGATTCAGAAATGGAATTTCAGGGTTTTTGTGGAAAAGGGGCACAATTACCAGTTTTGGGAATATAATTGCAGTTTTGGGAACGAAAAAGACCAAACTGAACTTCTTTTCAGACCTTAGTGCATAATTAAAACTAAAACCAGGATTTTTTACAGAGTTTAGAGGGGAATTGGAATAAATACCTGTTTACGGGAAATGAAACGTGTTTAAATAGGCGCTGGTTATGACAGAAGAACCCTGAAATACTCGGCTTCAATTATCTTTAGCAAGGTAACGGTCAGCAAGCATTAACAGTTGGTTTTTGAATTTTGTTGCATGGAAGACTGGCTAGCGCACGGAACAATGAAAATGACGCAGACACAATTTGTTTTATTTACAAAGTCAAAAGGGTGGTGGGTTTTGATTGATGACGTCAGCATGTACGATGGTTTCGTCACAGAGGGATAGGAGCGGATCTTTGTTTGGGCCGCTCGCGTAGTGGAAATCCAGACCCGAAAAATATTAGGGCGAATTTGATAAGAAATTCGCGTCACAACTCTCCCTCCGTACGCCAGCCCAACTTCGGACCCGAAAAAGATTAGGGCGGAATTCATTTGGTTTTCGCGTCACAAAATTGGCCGACATCAGCAGGCTATTTTGGAATGCGAATTTGGTTTGAATTATGGTTTATCGCCGTTTGAAGTCCGGCGGGCTCGACTTAAGAACAACTTTGTTTGATCCCATCTTATAAAATTTGTGTTGGTTTTCTTTGATAATACACATATTTATAATAAATCATGGGAATACCACACTAAACATGTGGAAAAGTTATATAAATAATTATTGAGAACAATCATTTTTTATGTAAAAATATCCAAATGTGCTTTTGGGAAATAAGAATTCAAGTATTTGGTTCATATTGTTTTAAAGGAAGGAGTGAAGTTGGAGCCTCAAAAGATGCAAGCTATTACAAAATGACCTATTCCTAAGAAAATCAAGGTTCTTAGAAGATTTTTAGACTTACATGATATTATTGATCATTTGTTAAGAATTATGCATGCATTTCAAGTCCACTCACATATCTCTTGAAGAAAATATCATTTATATGGAACGATGAGGCTACTTTGGCATTCTCTCTTTTAATGGATGCCATGTCTTCTACACCAACATCGGTTGCACCTACTTTTGGTAAAACATTCATAGTAGAGTGTGAGGCACTAAGACAAGGAATTTACGTAACATTAACACAATAAGGGATATCATTGGCTTTTAAAAGCAAGGAATTCAAAGAAAATATTTGGTGAAATCTACGTATGAAAAATAAATGGAAGCAATATTACATGCAATAAAAATGGGGATAGTATATCATTGGGAGGTACTTTAAATTCAAGATATACCATGATAGCATAAAGTATTTTTTGAAGCTATGATTTTCATTAGAAGATTAACAAAAATGAGGAGAAAAAATGCAAAGTTTTAATTTTGAGATAATCTGCAAAAAGGGTAAGGAAAATTTAGCACATGATGCTCTTTCTAAAATAGAAGAGGCCTCAAATTTATATCCAATTACATTTTCTATTCCTAGGTGGCTAGAAGAAGCTTGCCATAATGGAAAAATGACAATAGTACTAAACAAAAACTAAAATTTATAAAGGATGGGATGAACTTTATGGAGCAATGGGAGTGAAAGAGAGATATAATTTGGTGCAAATGTAGAATAATTTTATGCACGCAAGCATATTTGAATAAACAAATATTAAGGGAGTCCCATGTCTCTCTGATGGTAGGACGCAAGGTTCCTTAAAACATCTCAAAGGATCAAAAAATATATTTTTGGAAGGAATGAAGAAAGATATTCAAAATTTTGTAAGAGAAGGTCATGTTTGCATAATAAATAAAAGAGAGATAGTAAAATATCTAGGGTTACTTCAACCATTCCACATACATATTCAAAGACTAGAAGATATATCAATAGACTTTATTACAGGGTTACTAAAATATAAAGGTAAGTATTACATTTTTGTGGTCATTTATATAGACAAATTTTGTAGATTTTTTTTTGTAGAGCTCAAAGTACATAAACAACAAGCCAAGTGGCAGAAGTGTCCGTGAAATAAATTCATAGTCTTCATGGTTTTCCTAAATTAATAGTAACAAGAAACTTTTGGAAATAATTATTTAATATGAGTGGAGAAACACTAGCTGCCATGAGTTCTACATATCAAACACAATCAAATGGTCAAAAAAAAATAGTTAACAAATGTTTTTAAGGTTATCTACAATGTTACTCTTTAGAAAAGAAATATTAATGGATGAAGTGGGTTCCTCAAGGAAGAATGGTAATATGATACTATCATACTACCTATCAAACATCTACTAAAATTTCCCCATTTAAGGCCCTTTATAGATATCCAACTCCTAGTATCTCATACTTTTTGCAAGATAAGTCCAAAGTATAGGAAACATAGTCACATATGGAAAATACTAAAGAAAATTTGAAAATTATTATGGAAAACATTCAAATGACATGAAACATGATAAAACAACAAGGGGAACAACATTGAAGTGAAAGATAATTTGAGGAGGGTAATTGGGTATTTTTTAGATTATAGCATTATAAGCAATCTTCATTCAAGAAAAAGAATAATAAAGAATTAGCTCAAAAATTGAAAACTGTTATGGCCCTAAATAATTATTCATAGGATTGCACAAGTGGTATAGAAGTTATATTTTCCTTCTCCTTGCATTCATAAGGTTTTTCATGTGTATTTCCTAAAAAAGGTTTTGGGAAAAAATATGCCAATGTAAATAGAACTTCCAAAATTAGATGAAGAATGAAAGTTCATTCTTGAACCACAAAAAGTTATAGATAAACATTATGTATCTCTTTGACATATAACCATTATTAAGTACCTAATCAAGTGGAAGAATATTCCTATAGAAGAAGGTACATGGTAAAATGATCAATTTGTGATGAAATACCCACGGCTAAAGGGTTCGTTTGAATTTTTGACAAAGGTTTTGTTATATGTTTTATATAATGCGCGGCGGAATATTTTTATTGTTTGTTAAGGTCCCACACAGTGATCAAATTTGAAGGGCAGGTCCGAATTTCAATTAGAAGGGCATATATCTATGTCGCCCTTCCATAATGAAAAGCTTAAAAAAAAAAAAAATTCAATTGACCACAATAAATTATTTTTACATTTCATTTTCAGAAAGACAAAACCATCAATATTTATATTAACAAAATACTGTTACATATACAACAATGAAGAAGGCTTCATCTTTCATTTCTTAAATATCTCATTGGCAATGTCAACATAAGTCTTGAAGACACTATTATAAGAGTTTGGATACATACCACCGGGATATAGGAGATTCTTATGTGTTAGATTGTGTAATGCAATTTTGACTTTGTCTCACAAGGAGCAACAGCATGGAGGTCTAGATTTTTCTTATAGAACTTTTATTATTATTATTTGAAACGTTGTTTATAGATATGAATATAACAATGAAATTATGAGCATGGTGGACAATTAGTCGAGCTCATGATGCCAAACCATGATGATGTAAGTTTGGAATTTAACATTTTTACATATTAAAGACAAATAGTCAAAATCACTGACAACTTAGTATGCCATAATTAATAATCATTCCATGTTCACTTTTGTTAATAGGTTTATGTCACACGATGATGCAGGGGCATTAGGCACTAGCTAGCAATGTAGGAGGTTTTTTCCACATGTTGTGGCTAGGAGGGTTCGAAAACATTTGAGTTGTAACAACTAGGTGTCAATACCTCAGCTGACTGTATTACTTAGACTAGTTAGAGTTGTAGGAGTCGAACAGTTTCAGTTAGTTGAATTATTATAATTAGACCTTTTGATTTCTAGAAAAGTCCTCTCAGAGGAACCGAAGAGCCATATGTTATGTATATAAATTGTAATTCCTCAGATGAATAAAAGTAGAGAGGGAAGAGGAAATTAGAGAGGGGATTTCTGCAATAAACCTCTGTGTGTGAACAATTGTTTCCATTTAAATGATTTCCAAGATTAGTTTCCATTGAATTATCTCGAACTGCTAATTGTGAAGAATTGTTTAACTGTGAGGCGATTGCGTACTAATAATTCCATTCTTCTGTCTTTGAATTCCCGTAAATTGTTGGATAACCCTGTGAACTCACCCCACCCGAAGGCGAGGTCTGTGTAGAGAACCGGCGTCATGAACACTGTTCAAATATAAAAATACCGCTTAATAAAGAGACAAGATTGTTGTGCTTTCAGAACCTGGCCCAAGGATTGGACATGAGTTAACAAAAAAAAGGATAGTGGAACCAGACTTGCACCTGTGGTCAAGCCCTGTACCAAAACCACGAGTGGAATCACAAAAGCGGGTTGCCCATATCGCACCGCTTTGTCGGACTAGGCGGTATTTCCTATTCGCGAGCGATTCCATAGGGAATGCGACACGTGGCAAAGTGACCCCCGGAAAACCACCATTTAACCCACACCATCGCACATTAAAGCCCGACGTTGGAAGCCGAGCGAAATTGCCAAGAGTCGTTGATTTGGAGAAGGGCCATCGGACGGTGGTTGCACGTTGAACTTGCCCGGAGGTTAACTAAGGTGTACGGATGATATCCAGGTACGATACAAGTGTTTGATTGGTTATTTATATATATAGGTGGGGCCGGAGTATAATGAAATTGTTTAATTAAACGATTGGCAGGTAAATAGCATAAGTCTGGAGCGTGATTGTTGTAAGGCTGGGTGGTGAAATATAGAGCCGAAAGTTCATTACAAGTTATTTATTTAAAAAGAAATGTGGAGTATAAATACAAAGTTTTGAAAGTTAAACATTGGTTATAAGGCTTGGAGATAATATAAAGTCGGGAATATAAATTAAATTCCAACCATTGTGGATAGTATTTATTTATCAAATTCTACGAATTTGATAAATAAACTCGAAGAAAGAAGAAGTCAATTAAGACTCAGGCTGGAGGAAAAGAACGGGGTAAACCAAGGGAAAATGTTGACAGAGCGATTGTAGACACACCATCTCTCCTTAGGGGTCCAATTTCAGTTTTGTTGCGTCACACGATGACCTCTCTTCTCTGGCATTTACTTGTATTGAAGATCACTATTCTAGGAATAAGGAGTTATTTTCTCCAAAAATAACCCTAGCCAAACATTGACAATGCATCAAGGATATATTTCTATGCTTCATAAGTAAATATGTTCTAATTCTAAATCATGTCTTGGAAGTGGTTGTTTTGCTTGAAATTATTCACCAGTTGGTTTCATACCAAAGTCTTTTTCACATTTTCAGCATCCAATACATGAAAAATATAATGGTTTAAAACAACATAAATATTTGAAATTTTGCAAGAATTGTCTGGGACACTTTGAATATGAATTTTGAAGTCAAGTGCATGATTCTGTATAGGATCAAGTGTCATTTTGAATACCAAATGTTTCACAAGAAACTTCTCAACATGGTATTATGCAGAGTTGCTTACAATCAAATAGATGAAAAAAAACATACAAAAAACCTAGATAGTAATCATGAACAAACTTAATATTGAATTATGAACTGTAAAGGAACTTACAAAATGTGACATTACGAACCTGGTCAAGCACACAAGCAAAAATATCTTGGACATGACCCTGGTTGACAATTTGTATTGCTCATGATGCAAGAGGATTTGTACCTGCACTCCCAAGTCAATCAAAATACATCATTATCTATACAATAAATACAAGTAATTGATGTAGTATTTTTTACTCTAAGATGCATTCTTATGATAATGTTAGAACATATGTTGAAAATGTCAAAACATACCTGAATAAGCTCCTCTTCGTTTCAAGAACAATTTGTTGGAGTCGCATGAACTTGGAACAAGCCTCCCACGATATGAAAGAGTAGCAACTAAGTCAACAGTGACTTTTTTGTTGCTACAATGGATCGAGGGAGGTTTTCTCCAAGATTAAATTGCTCCAATAAATTATTCTCTACTATACAGGGCCAACCACCTGAAGGTGGAAGCTCTTATGGCCCCTCCCCTCCGCCCTCACATCACTCTCAATTCCCCAATACCCAATCTATATTTCATTTTTTACTTTCATGAGCATAAAAAAAATATTCAATAACTAATAAAAAAACAATTCAACAAAAAGTATGCAAGGAAACATTTCAATTAATGCTTGACATAAAAATAGTATGATAAATAAGTTTTTTATATAACGTAAAAAACGTTCCAAGTATGGTAACGTTTGTCTTATAATAATACAATATTTTACATTATCGAATTTTCTTTTTCTTCTTCCTATTTTTAAAGCTCCTAATTACATCATCAATATCATCATGCTCTGCTCCTGTTTCATGCCTTTCGACCCGCACTGCTGACCTAGTTGCGTATTCACGATGTCTGGGCTCATCCAGTGACGGGGCATCGCCTACAAAAACAGATAATATTAAATTTTAATTGTCAGTGTTTAAATATCATTGAACTAGTTCGGTAATATTAATAAAAAAAATTGCAATGAGATTATTTACCTGGTGCACCAGTTGTCGCCGCTGACCTAGTTGCATAGTCATGATGTCTGGTCTCATCTAGTGACGGGGCATCGCCTACAAAAACAGATAATATTAAATTTTAATTGTCAGTTTTTAAATATCATTGAACTAGTTCGGTAATATTAATAAAAAAAATTGCAATGAGATTATTTACCCGGTGCACCAGTTGTCGCCGCTGACCTAGTTGCATTGTCACGATGTCTGGTCTCATCTAGTGACGGGGCATCACCTACAAAAATAGATAATATTAAATTTAATTGTCAGTTTTTAAATATCATTGAACTAGTTCGGTAATATTAATAAAAAAAATTGCAATGAGATTATTTACCTGGTGCGCCAGTTGTCGCCGCTGACCTAGTTGCGTAGTCACGATGTCTGGTCTCATCCAATGACGGGGCATCGCCTACAAAAACAGATAATATTAAATTTTAATTGTCAGTTTTTAAATATCATTGAACTAGTTCGGTAATATCAATAAAAAAAATTGCAATGAGATTATTTACCTGGTGCACCAGTTGTCGCCGCTGACCTAGTTGCGTAGTCACGATGTCTGGTCTCATCCAGTGACGGGGCATCGCCTACAAAACAGATAATATTAAATTTTAATTGTCAGTTTTTAAATATCATTGAACTAGTTCGGTAATATTAATAAAAAAAATTGCAATGAGATTATTTACCTGGTGCACCAGTTGTCGCCGCTGACCAAGTTGCGTAGTCACGATGTCTGGTCTCATCCAGTGACGGGGCATCGCCTACAAAAACAGATAATATTAAATTTTAATTGTCAGTTTTAAAATATCATTGAACTAGTCTTGAGAATATTAATAAAAAAAATTTATAATGATATTATTTACCTTGTGCACCAATTGTCGCCGCCGACCTAGTCATAAATAGGTCACAATGTCCGGTCTCTCAATCCAAGGATGGGGCATCGCCTACAAAAATAAATATACTATTAGATTTTTAATTGTCATTTTTTAAATATCATTGAACTATTTCTGTGAATATTAATAAAAAAATTTGCAATGAGATTATTTACCCGGTCCACCAGTTGTCGCCCTCGCTAACCCGCCACAGTCACGATGTTCTGGTCTCATCCATCGATGGGGCAGATGGGGAATTGCCTACAAAAATAGATAATATTAAATTTTAATTGCCGCTTTTTAAATATCATTGAACTATTCTGTGAATATTAATAAAAAAAATTGCAATGAGATTATTTACCTGGTGCACCAGTTTTCGCCGTTGGGACTGTTGCCCTGTCTTCCTCTCTAGTGGTAAGATCCTCAAGGGAAACATTCTCTCTCACTTAAAAAAAGAATGTTATAAGGAAAACCATCAAGGTATAATTAGAAAAAATTATAAGTGGAAATTAATTACTGTGATGGCCCTCACTGATAGTAGCATTGTCGGCCTGGTCCCCACTACAATGATCAGGTTTCACGTGAGGATCATCTACATCTGGCTTTAAAACTGGGTTATTTTCCTCGTCGGTAGTGTTGCTCCCCTGATTTTAACAAATTTGTTAGACATTAAATTTATGGACGAAAACAAACATATTGAAACTTTAATGTTTTACCTTATCAGGCATTCTGGATCTTGGGACCTACCCCAAGCTTATGCGACATTCAACTACCACTTGATAGCCGAAATGGAAAGTGATATTTTTATCTTCCTCTATAGTTTCTGTTCCGAAGTCATCACCCTACATTACATATGATTGTGTATTTTTAATCATATTTGATAGGATTACAAAAACGTTGGAAGGAGATACAATTAATTATAAGATGTTTAGGTACTTAATTACAATTGTTACAAATAATTAACGCAGCTTTTCCTAGCCTAGCTTTGCGGATGGCCCTTTTTTTCAATCCTAGCTTTGACTGCCTTTGAGGTGCCTGGGAACCTAGCATCAAAAGACTAAAGTCAGATATGATGTAGCACACTCTTTATTTTAGACATATAGTACCAGTTATTGAATTGGGTTGTAATTTAATTTCAAGGTGTCTGGCTTGGCATTTTTCCTTCTTTCCTTGCTCCTTTCTTTTTCGATTATGGATGAGTTCTCTCCATCCACTGAACTGTGAGAGGATGCTTATCTCTAGAGTTAAATTTCAATTGCATCGTATAGGTGTCCTGGGTATATTTCAAATATTTGTTGGCTACCCGAGGCACCGCTGTTCTGTCAAATGTGCCAACCCCAAAAATGGCTTCTAGATAATATAGAAGTTCTTTTTTTAGGTTGGAATTCTGGGAATTCCACCCTGTGCATATGGTTGGGCCAAAAATTACCAACGCATGGCTCTCCAGAAACCTGTAGAACTCATTGTTTCCTACATAGAAAAAAAAAAAAAAAAAAAAAAAAGAAGATATTATCATTAATTTAAAAATAAAAATCATGATAAATATGTTTTAGATAAAGTACATGAAATAGATTTACCTGGGAGTTGTACGTGATTTATAGGGAAACCTTCATCGTTCACCAACAACATGCCATTAATGGTCCCTATGGAGTTGACACGTGTAGCTCCAGGAAACGCAATAATGTAGTTGGCCATATCAGCCTCATCATTGCCAACATGTTCAACAGTTGGCTGGGTGTCTGCTTGGGCAGGGTGTGTTTCTTGGCTGGCACCTAAAGGAGTAGAAGGTGTACGAGAGGGTTGTTGGGAAATCTCTTGCCCTTGTGTCCCACTACCACCAACACCGAATTCAGCAAGTGCCAGAAAACGCTACATACAAAAGAACTTTTTGTTAGTTTAGTCAATGTAAAAATTAAAAATCAAACTATCACAATTAATCTCATGCAGAACAAAAAAAATATCCTTTTGACTTTTTATTATTACCTGATATCTATTTAGCTGCCTCATAAGATGTTGTATCCTCTCTTCTGTTTCAGGTGTTTGAGACGCATCTATCAAAGCATTAAATTCCGACGTTGCATCTCGTGCCTTTTTTTGCAACAACAACACTGGAGATAGGGATGAAAAAAGCTCTTCCTCAAAGAGGGAATCATCGGGCGTACCATGGCTAGGTGTCTGCATATTTGAACAAAATTAATATTATTTCAATTATGTAAATAACTAAAATACCTGAAGATAGAGCAATGCTGGCACTTTACATGTTCTTCCGCTGGCCTCTTTCCGCGATCATCCTGTCTCGGGGTTGTTCCTGCACTGCTCTGATCAGTCTGCTACATTGCAATAAAATTATAAATGTAAAAACTTGAAAACAATATCTAACTTGAAAACACAAAATGAAAACTGAAATAATTTCTAATAAGACACCGGATGACAGAGTTAGAGTTTCAAATATGCCTTGCATTGAATTCAGTCTTGGAAACATGTCATTGCACATTAAGGCACCCAAACAAGAGACAATTTGACAATGAAGACCTTATTGAATATATTGTTGGAGCAACTTCTAGTAAAATTGTTGTGAAGACCTTGAGGACATTTTTGGAGCAACATTGTTGAAGCTGATGGTATAGCATTGTTGGAGACGATCTTGAAGGGCCTTGAAGTGAAGCTTTTGGAGCAACTATTGAAAAATCCTTTGAGCATTTAAGTAAGGCACTTTCTATCTTCCATCACCTTTTTCCTTTCAATATCCTTTAAACAATTTTGTTGATATTTAATGTTTGAAATCACATTATAATTCCTTGATTATATGTGTTTGGGGACTTTCCCTTTGAAATTACCCAAAAATACCTTGGCAATTTTATCTTCAGGATGCATGTCTGACCCTATTGTTCAATATTTTGATTGATAGTAGTAAGCATAGAGAGTTATGGGGCTCTTGACTTGGTTTGGTTGGGCCATTAGATCCCTAACATCTACTAGGGAGAACCCCCCTTGAGTTGGAGGAGAGCTAGCCCGAAGTGAAAAGAGGTTCGTGAGGTGACAATGGGGCTATTGAATTACACATGGTATCACACTTTAGCTTTAGGAATTTATCTTGAGAAGTGCGAGATTTTTCTATATCAATTCTCAAATTGTTTACAACACTATTGTTAAGAACTAATAAGAAGTGATGTTGAGGGGTTTTTGGGTATAAGAAACAATACCATTTAAACACTAGGGTTCTCAGTCCTTGGCATTCCTTCACCTGGGCGTAGGGGCACACTAGAATAATTTCACACTAAACCATGCAAACTTAAAAGTAACTTAACAGATCCATAAAGTAATAATAATCATAACTCCTAATTTCCTATTGTACGATATGATGCAAATTATTCAAGCATGAAGCAATAAAGACATGCAATGTCTGAATTTCAAGATTGATGAACCAATACAAGAAGTTAGAAACTACAACTTTGATTCAATACTCTGTGTCCTAACTCCAGGAAGGAATCTAGTTTGTAGTACAAAACACGCATCGTGTATTATCAATTCTTAATTGACAACAACTAAAGGTCATCTACCTCATCAATTCCTTCCCATTTTGTGTTTTTATGTTATATTCCTTATAAAAGTGTCAAATTTCTCTCAAAGTAAGCAACCATTGAATAAAATAAAAAAAATAGTTGAGATATGATTGAGAAATGGTCATTTATTTCTTGAAAGGATCTTCACAATTTCTTTGGTTGTTTTTCATCTCAAGAAACAAGAAATGACCTAAGAAACTATCGTGATGTAATATAAGAAACAACACAGTGCAATGGCCATTTTCAAAGCCAGATGATGTCCATTGAGGACATGGCCTTTATTTGGTTCCTGTTTCATAGGAGTTTTGGCTAGAAATGGAACTTTTTTGTACCATTTCCAGTAGTAAAAAGGGAAAACCTTCTTTTTCCATGGGAAATAATTTACCTTTCCTTTTTCAAGATAATCTAAAGCACAAAAAATATGAACTATACTGCACACATTCTTGGATAATGTGAAAGTAGAAAAGGAATACCCTACACAAGTGATGCACACATGTACATTTGAACACCAATAGATTTTTGTAGTTGAAATGCAATGTTTGTTTTCATTTAAATGTAGGATTTTTAAAGCAGGGAGAAATAATGGCTGCTAAATTAATAAGCGTTTCTTTGGGAAAAAATTAAATCTTGTATTGGGTGGTGAAGATAATAGAGGGTATTGAATCTTGATTCTTGACATCTAGAGAGAACCCTACATCCTAACACAATCTAATGGAATTGACCAAAAAAACCCAAATAGAGTCAACCCTACTATAGGAGGAAGGGCCTGCAGTAAGAACTTACCATTTTGCAAGAGCTGAGGGCGAATGCTGTTCTGCAAGAGCTGAGGGCGAATGTTGTTCTACAAGAGCTGAGGGCGAATGCAGGGTGAATGTTGTTCTGTAAGAGCTTAGGGAGAATTTTGAGGGAAAATGTTTTTCTGCAAGAGCTCAGGGTGAATGCTGAGGGCAAATGTTGTTCTGCAAGAGCTGAGGCAATCATCGCAATAGCGACACGTTGGGCCATGGTGTCGCAATTGTGACGTCTTCCTCCAAACGTCGCAAGTGTGACACTTTTCTAAGTGTTAGTATTGCGACACTTTTCTATAAACGTCATTATAGCGACAGTTTCGGGCGGGATGGAAAAAATTAGGGGAAATTTCTGACATTTGGTCAAAAGCGTCGGAACCAAGTGTCGGAATTTCCACCAAATGTAGTAGTGTAGTTTCTTCAATAGCTCTTGACAAGGCTACTGTTTCAAACCACTTTGTTACATACTATGTAGCAACTAGTATGTAGGCATTTTGGTTTCATGGTGGATTGAATGGGCCAGTAAAATCCAACACCCACCATTTGAAAGGTTCCATAACCAATTGTGGCTACAATGAAATTTCATCAGATTAACCAGGACGAACCATCATCTAGTATCTATCACAAGAATAGACATACTTATTGGCATCTTTAAAGATGGTGGGCCATTAATATCCCATCTATATTATTTTATGTCCAGTTCTGCGATTTGCGAAGTGTCCGCGACAATGCTCGTCATGGCAAGCCTTCAGGATGTCATAAATTTCATCTTCACGGATGGACCTCCATATTTGCATATCAGACCTTGTGTGAAAAAGGTATCCATCAATCCAAGGAAATCGAGTGTTGCGTTGGAAAATTAACTTCCTTTATTTAGCTATTATATGCTTTGGTAGTTTTCCTATAGCCAAATAGTTTTATACATATGCATACTATTGTGCGTTAACTGTTACAAAAAACAAATTCTCATCAAGAAACTGATCATCTATGACTAGTGAATCATTGTTTTCGGAACCTATGACAGAAATTATGTGATTGGGTTTTCCTTCCCTGGACAATATTTAATGATAATATAAAACTGTTGCAAAGGTAACAACCAACGAGTCACCCTCCCATTAGTAATTGGTTTATTGGCTAAGTATCTAATGGCGGAATGATCAATGTATAGAAAAATTCGGTAGTGTGTTATATAATGTCTAAATTTATTTATGGCATAAATGACAACTAAAAATTCCTTTTCTGTTACATTATAATTGAGTTCAGCGGAAGTGATATTTTTGCTGGTATAATAAATATAATAGGGATTTTTTCCTCCTCTTGCCCGAGGACAATGCCTGTTGTTGTGGCTGATGCATCTAGAGAGATATGAAAAGGCAGCTCCCACTTGGGTCCACGCAACACTAGAGTAGTCGAGACTAATTTCTTCAAATCTGTAAAATCAATGTCACATTTATCAGACCATTTAAATTCAACGTTACCTATTAAAGAATACAAAGGTGCAACAATTTGTGAAAATTTATTTATAAATCTATGATAGTATTCTACATATCCAAGGAAGCTACGTACCTCAGTTTGAATGCAAGGTGTATGGAGTAGGACAATTACCTCTACTTTTTTTGGGTTTACCTGTATTCCAGCTGCAGAGATGTAGTGTCCTAGGATTACGCCTTCTAGCATCATCATGTAAGATTTCTAGTTACATAAATACAACCTTGTATCGATGCATCATTACATAACTTTCTCTAAATTTTGTAGCACTTGGTCGAAATAGTTCCTGTACGGGGTGAACTCATCCATGTAAACTTCAATTCCCTCATTTATTATATTAGAGAAAATGTTGAGTATGGCCCTTTGAAATGTAGCTGGGGCATTGCATAAGCCAAAAGGTAACTATTTATAGGCAAGCGTACCCCATGGGAATGTAAAGGTAGTTTTTTTTGGTCTTCAGGTGCAATTTGGATCCGTTACTAGCCACTGAAGCCATCAGGAAAGGAAAGGAATCGTTTTCCTTCCAATGTATCAAGAACTTGATGAAAAAATGGAATAGGGAAGTGGTATTTTTGTGTGGCCTTTCTCAATTACTTGTAGTCCACACAGATCCACCACATCACGTTCATTTTTGGAAAAAATACCAGTGGAGAGACCCACTTACTATCCATCATAGGAAAAATAAAATTCACATTTAACAACTTCTGCAGTTCTTCCTTTACGATATCCTTGATATGCGGATTTAATCTTCGTTGAGGTTTTCGGATAGGATGAGCATTCTTTTCGGTGTAGATGTGGTGTGTACATAATTGAGGGTCTATGCCCTTGATGTCTAGATAGTCCTAGACAAAAGCCCTTTTATATTTTTGTAGAACCTGAATACGCTTATGTTGTTGGTCACTGTCCAGATTATCATTAATATTTAAAATTTTACCTGGTTCAATATTAACAGGCTTGCTATTATGAACAACAATTTTTGGTATAAGTTGATCATCGACATCTTTCGAAGGGTCTTTATGGGATTCATTATTAATAATCTCATTCAACATTTGACATTTCACATTATTTGTAATAGCTGATTGATTAATAAAATTATTAATTACATCATCTTCATTCTGATTCTTGAACTCAAGTGCTTCTGTTATTGTAAGCAGTGAATGGATGTTTTCTTCCAGTTATGTAGGTGGATGTTCATGAGTTTTCAAAATGGGAGTCTTGGCTTAGTAGGGGGATATAAAACAAGTTTTTCCACAACATTTCTTTTTGTAATGGTCATTCTACCAGTACGAAAGCCTATATAAGAACGACTGTTTCTAACCAAGGTTGAACCACAACTAAAGGGTGTCCATCTAATCGACTTCTTGGGTTGATAACTAGAAAATCCATTGGGTAATACCATGATTCAATAGAAAAAATAATGTCCTATAGAGTTCACTCAGGTTTAACGACAGAACGATCAACAATTTCTAGCTAGGTAGTGGCCAGTTGCAGAACTGTGATACTGAGTGCCTCATAGGTTTCAGTTGTTAGAATGTTAATGGTTGCAACTAAGTCGATTGTTATGTTCGAAAAAGAGCGGCCATGTATTTGAACGATATCTATGGGATTCCCTGGATCTTCATATTTTACTTGTGTTTCCCTACCTAAAAGTAGATCAGATAAAGTCCCTACAACATGGACAGTTGGTGAAGTTTTTGGTTTCTTCATAGGTTTTTTCACACATAGTTATTTAATTGTTTTAGCATAAATATGAGTATCTTAAATAGCCTCAAGGAGAGGAATTTTAATACATATGTTTTTGAGTTCCCGTAAGAGATCAAATTTTGGATAAACAATGGGTTTGGGTATTATTAATCTTTCAGGGAATGGAGGAGAAGTGATTATAATTTTTTCAGGATCTTGCTACTTGAATGTCTTCTCCCTGTTTTATTTATGTTTCCGTCACAGTCCAAGGTTTAGTTATGGCAGGTGTTTCTATCTTATCTTTTTGCTAGTTTTTATTTTCCTTAGGGGTAATAATGCGTCTTGATCTCAGCCTAATTTTGTTGCATTCCGTTTTTTTTATTTCAAGATATGAATTTTGAACAATTTGTATCTGTCAAACTGGTGTATTATTGTGATTTTGGTTTGGTTGAGCTAGTAGTTGGGGATGCATGAGGTGTTGAGGATTTTGCTGCAATGGATACAAATCTTGTAATGTCAGTTGAGGTTGAGGACCTGTCCACATATGTGGATTAGTTATCCCCAGAGGTCACTACCAATTTGAAGACCAGTTTGAATTTTATGACGTGGAGGCAGGCCACTGGGATGGGTATGGATTGTTTTGCTAGAAACGAGTAGAAAAGGGATAATTTGGCCAACCAGTGCCTGGAAAAGGATTTTTTTGACAAGGTGACATAGGAAATTATTGGGACTGCCAAGTAGAGAAAGGTGATTTTTCTTGCTACGTTGTTCCAAAAAAAATTTGTTGATTAAATGGTGGAGAATAAAGGAAGAGAGAAGGATCTTGTAAAAATCCTGTGGGTCGAGCTTCCCACTGTTAACGTTGGTTCATTAAATCTAATGGTTCCACCTCTTCTTCTGCCTCTTTAAAAACCGATTTTAATCCTGGGAGTGATGGGAACTGCTCAGTGGCATGATCCTTAGTGCAGATAGTGCACGTCTGGACCATGTCCAACGAATATTCCCTCTGAATGTTGTTCTTTAGGCATTGTGAGTAAAATATGGATAAATTTTTTTCTATTATAGCTTGTTTCCGTTTGGCTTGCAAGATATCGAACTGTGTTTTGAGGGTTCCCAGAATATCGGTTTTCAAATATTCTAAGAGATTTTCTATTTCCATCTGAGTTATGCTGCCACGAGCAACTTTATTATTTCTGGAAATGGTATCTCATCCAGTTGGTCTAATGCACGTACTACCTCGAGAGCACTTGATACACAACTGAATAATGTAATCATAATTTTCCCAATAAATATCTCCTTTTCCCATTAAATTTAATGTTCCTATCCATTCATCCTTCATCCCTTTTGTCATAGTTACTTTTAAAACATATTTAGATAATGCATCATAAGGAGACCTTTGCAAATTGTATTCAAACCATTCAACATACTCTTATAGAGCTTCATTATATTTTGCAGTTGTATTAAAGGTTTCATCTTTCAAATCTCTAGTCTTGTAGTAATCTTGATATTTAGTGAAAAAATAAGTTTTCATTTGATCCCAAGAGTTAATAGTTTCTCCACCAAGCCCCATAAACCATCGCAAAGTTTCTCCCTTTAATGTAGAGGGAAACAATTTTAGCTTTCGGGTATCAGTTGTATAAGCATATCCCCTACAGAAAACATCAAATTCAAATAGGAAAGCATCAAGATCTTCCAATATTAAACCATGGAAAGTAGGATTTGCTCTGCAAAGGAATAGCTTTCATACAGGCATTAGCAACTGGGTTGACGATAGGATACTCCAACGTTGATGTTTTTCCCTGAGGTTGAATATGTTCCATATGGTAAAATATGTGCCAATAACCTTCAGGAATCTCTTCATTTAGAAAGTTGATTTGGACATGACTGGTAGACAACTTTGGAAGGGGTCTTACAGCACTACCTTGATCTTGGATATTAGGTATCTTTTCCTCAACCGCGATCTCAAGAGATATAGGTTCTGGTGACTGTATATTTTCTCCTACAACACCACTAGTTTCTCCCTCTCCTTCTTATAGATTGCATGAATTTCCCTCTTGTGAAGGGTCAAAATGAAAATTTTATGTAACCTCAAAGTTTTTTTCATACCCTTTGGTTTTGCTATGGATCTCGACGTGAGCTGTAGATGGTGAGCCTGTTGCTTGAGGTATTAGAGTAGAGATTTTTTTAGATATGGTCTCGGCTCATAATAACGCGTGATATTATGCTTTTCTTATGATTTCATCTATAAAGGTTGATCTTCAAAGGGTCACCGACCACTTGGGTTTGGTGGATTTATGTGGTGGATTTGGATCTATTTCTACTTATTTATTCATAGACATTCATAAATACATCTATGCCTATTTTCTCTTTATGAACCTATTGGAAAGAGGGCTATTGAGAAAGCGTTTTACTTTCTGGTACGCAGGTTCCTACCTCTCATTTTCAATGCCCAAGTCTCTCGCAGCAATAAAATTCAAAAAAAATAAAATCACTCTTTAACACTCTCCCTGGCAACAACGAAAAAATGTTGGTTCACTAAGATGACTATGCCAAAATAAATCTTAATACCCACATTAATTATCAACCAAGGATACGTTTGTTTATTTCAAGAGTGTTGGCACCGTCTATGCAAAGTGAGATCAAAGGCAATTTAGGAATAAATGATTCTAAATCATTGTAATAAATAATCTCTATTTCTCGAAGTTCAATATGGAATAATTCAAAGGCAAATCTTAAAGCATTTCCAAACCATAAATATTGATCTAATCTCAATTGATTTATAAAGAAACTGAATCCAAACACATGAATTGAATAAATCACACTTAAAGAATTAATGTTTGATACTAACAGTGATTTATCTACTGAAAATAGAAGTTACAGTGAATGAACAACAATCAACTATTCAAGCCTTTAATTAAGAATAAAAAAGTCAATCATCAGATATATGATAACATCACTCTAAAGGAACAACAATTAAATGTAATTCTTGAACTAATCTGAACAATTCATTAAAGAACAATATGCAATTGTAAGAGTAACATCATCTAAGATTTATCTCAAATGGTAAAGGTAAACTACAAAAATGAATTCTAACATTACACAACAAATGAAATGACAAGATAAATTAATTAATAATCGCAGAAATGAAAGGAATTATTATAGCACAAAAGAAGCAGTAAGTCTTCTAGCGACTAGGCCCAAAGCCTCCAGAAGCTATTGCTGAGAATACTCATAACATGATGACGAAGAAAGCACGATTTTTCTCATTAATCACAGTAGTAAAGATACAACATCACCATAGTGAAAATCCCTTGTCTTCAATACAAATAATAATGTCCAAATGAAAGTTAAAACTCATAAATTAACCACTAACTTATCTTTCACCTATCAGCTTTATATAATTGAACGGTAAACTGATAGGTGAGAGTGAATCCTTGGGATTTTGGGATCATGAGGATTTCACAAGTAATAATCGGATTTCCATTATATAATTAGCTCGATTCTCCTTTTCTTCCACTAGCTTGTGTGATTAAGAAATGATATTTTTTCTTTCATTGGCCGTTGTTGTTCCATCGTTTGAAAGAAAAAATTCCAATCCTGATTTCTACACATAAAGGCCAGAAAAAGATAGTTTTTACACTAAAATCATACAATTTGGTGACAATTGATTTTATTCATCTTTCACAATATTTTCTTCTAGGTTATTCAAAAAAACAAAGATAAACACATAAAATTAAATGACTAATGAAGTTGATACGAGGAAAAAAACATACTTTTTCCATGACTCAACACCTGGTCCTTCTCTCCCAGCACTCAACTTTGTTCCCTTTTAGCATTTCATCAGGGGAAATTCATCAGTCTAATCCCATTGGGTGGGTTACAGTTGTCACCAATATGATTTCTTTCCTCTATTATATGTGTATATCACGTCTGCTTGAAGTTTTTAATAGAAGATACACTGTTCGTTCCACTAAAATCACTATTTAACATGATGATTTCAACCATGGGGGATGAGTTACCATTTTTGGGTTAAAAAGGTAAAAAGATTAAAAAATAATAAAACTACTTTTGGAACTTGTATTTTCAACTTAATTTCCTAAGGTTTTACTGAAATGTTGAGCGGGAGTACTCGTTGGATGAAAAATTCAATTCATCATTCAAGGAGTACGCACGTTACATACTTTCAATGGACCCTACTACACGAAAAATAAGAAATATTTGAAAAACGTGATTGCAGTCAAATTTTTCATGTATTTCTCATTTTTCCATATATTATGGTCCATGGAAAGTATGAAACATGGGTACTCATTGGATTAATAATTAATTCTACATCCAGCGAGTGTTCCCATTCTAAATTTGAGTAAACCCATAGGGAGATGAGTTGAAAATATGAGTTGAAAGAGTTGTTTTTTATTTTTTCCCTCTAACATTTGATGATGTAATCTAATATTATCTTATTATTTCCAATATTATTTCATAATTTCCTTAGGAGGCCCATTTTAAACCTCAAAACTCCCCTAATGAGAAGTGGAATTGAAAAAACTGGAAAATAAAAGTCAGCACATGGAAGCAAAACCAAGACCAGATCATAGTGTTGGTTGCCCTAATTTCAACAATGTGAAAAACACTGAAATTCGAGTTTGCGTGCTCAAGTTATAGTTGGTAAAAGTTATAGTCAAACTTGACTAAGTGGGAGTCATAACGAGGAAACAATTTAGCAGAGTCCCAGCACACGAAATCTAACCACCAGAACGGCCAAATTATTCACCTCTTTAATTTGTCTTATTCCTTATTTTTCGGCGGGGAATTTGAACTACATAGTTAAAAAAAATAAAAATAAAATATAAAAGGACAATTTATATCATCTATAGTGAATGGGGTGGCTAGGCCACCCCCGGCATACCCTTCCAACTCCATATATATAAATATATATAAAAAATAGGGTTGGCTGGCCACACCTGCAAGACCTGCCCAACCCCGGTGGAGCCAACACGTATTATAGAATCGCCTACGAAACTAAATGTTAAAACAAAAAGCTAATACATTTAATAGACAACTACAAAGTTACAAGTGTGATCAAAACAAATAAATGACAAAATGACTAGTTGTGTAGAGAAAGTTGTGCGAAAGTTAAAGAAGGTTCGTTGCGCATGTGCGCAAGCCACAATAACAACATATTGCAAATGCAAAATAATTCTCACATAATGATGAAATGCAAACACATGGAAATGATGAAATGCACAACAAATGTTGCTTTGATCAATTAATTAGTAGTATACAAGTCTCTTTTTTAATTATTATTACGGTACATTTTGGCCGCAACCATGGAACTAGTCGTGCGTAATAATTGAATGAAATTACTGAGTATAAAAATAGTTGTACAAGAAAATTTTTGCATACATAACTATGCTTGTGTAAATTTTGTTCAACTCAGGGTGTTATTGAGTGTGATACTAGTTATGCAGACAAAGTTGTGCATAGGTGATTCTGCCTACTAATTTTATTATTAATAGAATCTATGGAGCGTCAAAGTTCATAAAATGAAATCTTGAGAGCTATAAAAGTTATTTTTAAAAGTGTCAACTTCAAATATATTATTGTGCAGAAATAAGTTGAATGTGAAGAAGTCAACACAATGTGTTTATGTTGGGAAAAATACTGAGAGGGGGGGTGAATCAGTATTTACTGCATAATCAAATCTTTTTACTTTTTCATTCCTTAAAACCCATACGCTACTTTCCTTTTGTAAACTAGCGTATATACGCGGATCCCCTTTATGGAACTCGCGTATACACAGAGATCTAGATATGTTATTAAATCTTCACTTAAACCATTCCATCATTTATTCTTCAGATATTCAATAAGCAGTAAACATGTGCAGTAAGAACAGAATAAACCATCACACAAAGCATCACACATGAACACCAGGATTTTTAGGTGGAAACCCAAATCGGGAGAAAACCACCGCTGCAGTTGCTCGGCCTTCAATATTTTATTATAGAGAAAACATCTTACAACATATGTGCTGGCGCAGACTTGACCAGCACGCAGGCACCCACCTGCGCTCATTTACCAGCCTCTCCTGGAAGGGAGCTCCAACCCCCTGACTCGTTTACCAGCCCTCTCTGGAAGGAGATACGACCGTCTCGTTTGACCTCACGGAAGGAGCTACAACCCGGCGAAGGCTACCACCCTCAGCACCACCTTGGACCACGTTTCATCAATTTTCACACTGGATCCAACAACTTCAATAGAACAACACTTGAAGGCCACGTTTCATCATATTTTCAGGCTGGACCCTTTCAATACATTTATGCTCAAACATACATCACCAACAGGTACTTATCAATTCAGACAACACAGATCAGATAACAGTAATATAGCAGAACAGATCAGATGATTCATACCCCATGCTTCAACAAACCCTAGTTTGCATACGCGCTTTCATTTCACTGATGTCGCGTATATACGCGCTTCCGTCCACACAAATAAGCGTATACCTCTGTATGTATTTCATTGCGCATACGCGCTTTATCTTCAGCGAAGCCGCGTATATACGCGCTTCCTATTCGGCGAAGTAGTGTATAGATCTTCAACCATCATAGAGCAGCATACTCTTCAGATCAGACATTCAGTTCAGTTTTAACCCTTTACTTCAGACAGATGTTTGCCTCATCACAGATCTAAACACTCCATAAACAGATCTAGCAAATACAGATACATTTCATATCTAGATATCCCGCTTCATCATTTCTTCATAGGTGCATCATAGATTCAGATCTATCATCAAACCTTTACCCTTTCCATACAGATATACTTCACAGAGAAGTATTCATTCAAGCTCAGACATCTTGCTCCCACACTCATCATTTGCACAATGAATTTCTTCTCCTTATATAGGTTTATCCTTTTTCAATACCACGGGCCAAAGCAATACCATGAGCCTTCAATACCACGGGCCCCTTTTTCAATACCATGAGCCAAAACAATACCATGAGCCTTCAATACCATGGGCCCTATTTTCAATACCATGAGCCCAAAACTACATTACTTCCGATGGTATTCCTGGACGGGGTCACATAGACGAATCATTACCCAATACAATGGGTCAATACCATGGTGGTTACCCCTGATTTCCCACTTTATGAGTGATTTTGCCCATACGCGACTTGGAACGTTGTTTCCCGTGTGCATACGTGACTTCCCTTAGAGAGATCCGCGTATGCCTTGAGACATACTCTTTTCATCGTAGATCTAGCACATGCTGAATTCCTTTCTTCATTGCCTTCTGTACAAGACATATTCTATCAAGCACAACTTCATCCAGTAAGTTTCCATCATCTTCATCAAGAGGATTTCCATTTAAGGATGAAACTCAGCGCCATATTGCTAACCAACATCATATCACATCAGATTTACATCATTTACCAAGTCCATCAAGAGGATTTCCATTTAAGGACGACACTCAGTGCCATATTGCTAACCAACATCATATCACATCAGATTTACATCATTTACCAAGTCCATCAAGTCAAGCATAACTTCATCAGGTGGATTGCCATCAAGGACAACACATGTCAACAGTCGCATGTATTCATCTTCATTCAGTGGGTTGCCATCAAGGACAACACTCTGCATCATATTTCCAACAATCTCCCCCTTTGGACTTGATGGCAACCATGATGGTGTTTGGTTACCACAACAGATAAGTACATTGATACCATGTCACTCTCCCAATTCTTTGACACCATTATCTGCATTCAAACACCATGTCATTCTCCCCCTTTGACATCAAGGGCAAAGGGCGGATCAAAACCAACGGATCAAAACCAACACACTCTCCCCCTTTGACATCAAGGGCAATGGGCGGATAAAACCAACACACTCACCCCCTTTTCTCCTCTTGTAGAAGAAGCGTTCTGCAGATCTGATGTATACTAAAGTGACCAAGCTCCCCTTGAGTTCATGCTGAATCTTCAAACATATTTTTCAATGAAGTACATGACTCTATGAACTTCCTATCACCAAAAGACTCATACTTACATCAAATATCCAACCAAGTGGATTTACATATAAGACTCAAGTACCCAACCAAGTGGGTTCACACATTTCAACTCAGCTACCCAACCAAGTGGGTTTACAAAAATTGACTCAGCTACCCAAACAAGTGGGTTTACAAATTTGACAAGTCCTTACATGACTGATTATAGCAATTTTACATCATAGATCTCAACAAGACCTTTTCATCAAATTACAAATATGACTTTTCATAACCAATACCAAAAAGACCTCAAGAGAGATCATATATCAGAACCACCATAATGCCAATACTGCATTATACTCAGCAAAGCTAATGGCTAAGGCTCCCCCTGAATCTGTGCATCCATGCATCCTTTTCATAGGACTAAGGCTCCCCCTTAGTTTGTGCATCCTTAACACTTTCACCAACAAATCATCAAGGCATCTTTATCAAAACATTAGAAATGGAATTATCAGAACTAGAACACCACCAGAGATACCAAAAAATATCCGAGATACCAAACAGCACTGCAGCTGTGCTGAAGGGAGCTGACTTCAACCAAAAATTGTCAGCAATCAGACATACACGGTTTTCTGTGCAGGAACTCGCTTATATACGCAACTCTGTTTCAGGAAACCCGCGTATCCCAAGCCATCTTCTAAATTTCAACCAGATCTGATTCTCTGTGAGGCAAAGACAGTGTTCAGCTTCTTTCTGAGATATTTGAATGCTTCCCTAGACTACAGATAGATATAATAGTGTAGTTGTGTCTCCAAGCGTCATCCAACGATTGTAGCATCAGCACAATAGTAACCAAGCCTTTAGATTCTTTGCAGCATCAATACAATCTTTCCAAGAGAGATTCTCATATCAGACCAACATCTTCACATAAGTGTCAAGCAATCATCCATGCGGTCCAACATCACCATGATCTTCAAGATTTAACATGAAGTAACATATGTAACCATAGTAACAAACTCTACATTATTTATTTCTGAAGCAAACGACATACAACTCATCCATGTGTGAGCACACAAGATACTTATAAGCAACCAGGGTTCAAAAACTCATCATAATAAACCATGTACCAAGTCATCATCATTTGAGCATGAGTATCACAAAAACCAAAGAATAAGCAGTCATATTGCCAACAATCCAATAATTAGTATTCAACCTGCTGCTCCCCCTAAACCAGTGCTCTTCCTTAACTTGTGCAATCTGAAACACCTTCAACAGCAAGTCATTAGCAACAATCTCTGCATGATCTGTCCTTTTCTATGAATTATAAGACTTTCATCTCAGTAATGAATACTCAAGTAGACAGGACTCATCCATAGTCCTCAACATAAGAAACCATGTATCATATCATTATTATTTAGAACTGAGAAACTAAGCTGATATTGAGTCAATAATACAGTTATTAACAATCAGACTGATGCTCCCCCTGAGCCTCTACTCCAGATCTTCAGCTAGCATATAAATTCTCTTATCATCAATGAATACGCGACTGTGTCTAATGAAACTCACGTGTATACGCGACTTTTGTTAATATAACCCACGTATGGAAATTTAAGCATAGAAAATTTTCATCTTCCTTCATTTCCTCCTGAGTTTGTACCTCCTGTACCTGTCCTTTCCACATCAGATGCGTTGTCATAGGTAAACATAACCAGAATAAACAAATCAACCATGAGAGTCATCATGCATTGCTCCCCCTGTGATGATACATTACTAAATCTCATAATGTATCCCACATCATTCCTGCAGTCAATCAGAGAAGTGATCTTTAGAAGCATATGACTGCAGTAGGGTCAGTATTCCCTACGTTTCTGACCGATCCTCCTTCTTTCTCCAAATTTGGTTGAGCTTTCCAACTGTGTGCTGAAAATTGTCCACTTTCCCAGATCTGTTCATCCTACATTCTTTTTCTACATGTCCATACTTGTTACAAGCATAACATTTCATGTGGCCAGAGAAATAAACATAAGAATCATAATGAGTATTTCTATTCTTCCTCCTTTTACAATCAACTGCTTTATGTCCATACTTGTTACAAGAAAAACAATATCCCTTGAATAAACCAGAGTACCTTTCAGAGTAGAATCTGTTTGTTTGAGGCTGAAATGATCTGCTCCTGCAATTTGCTGCAACATGCCCATAATTCTGACATTTAAAGCATTCAACATTATTGACTGATTTCCTTTGAGATTTCATCATTGTTGTTTGACCTCTTGTCTCTTTCAACACTTCAGGTTTTGCATTGACATCCTCTGAATTTTTAGCACTTCCTTGTGAGCTAGATTCTCCTTTAACAATTTCTTGGAAACCAAGACCAAGTTTGATAGCAGGAGACCTTTGATTACTCAGAATGTTGTCCAAAATGTTAGTACCATCTTGAAACCTCAGAAGTTTAACCTTTTCTTCGAATTTACCTTTGAGAATGTTTACCTCAACCTCCAAGGCTTGACATTGCTTTGTCATGCTTTCTTCTTTCCTTCTTCCATATTCTACTTGATCCTTCAGATTTAGGATCTCTTCTTTCAACCAATTTTCATTTTCTTCACATGTTTGTTCTAGCTCTTCATTCTTCTTATTTGATTTTTCCAGGTCTTCTTTGAGAGATATGATTTCTGCTTCAAGGCCTTCCTTTTCAAATGATTGTAGAGGTTCCTCATTTTTCTTACTTGATGCTTCTAGATCTGCCTACAGAGAGATGATTGCAGCTTCAAGTCCTTCATTCTTCTTGCTTGATTTTTCAAGATCTGCTTCTAGTTCTTCAATTCGATTGGATGCATAGGTATGAAACCTTTGATACTTGTCCACCTGTCCATTCAGCATTTCTATTTGATCTTTCATTTGAGAGATCATCTCATTGTAGATAGCTTCGCTTTTATTAAATGATCTTTGTTGATCTTCAATTTTCTTGATAGCTTCCTTTAGATCCAAAAATTTACTTTCACTATCTTCACCATTGCATGCACAGGAAAGTGCATCACAAGAACAACAATCAATACCTGTTTCATCTTCTTCATTTTCTGCTGCACATGTTTTCTGAGATATCTCCTTTTCAGTAGCCTTCTTCTTTTGCTTCTTTGCCATGAGCACTTGTAGAGCTTGGTCAGAATCTTCTTCATCTTTAATCTTGACTGTCTCTTCTAGGTCCATACTATCACTTTCACTATCATAACCTTTGCATATACAGTCAAGTAAAATACAAGAACAACGATTAATACCTGTTTCATCTCCTTCAATTTCTGCTATACATGATTTCCGAGGCTTCTTCTTTCCTTGAGTAACCTCCTTCTTTTGCTTATTTCCCATTGAGACGGATCTCCTTCAAGCGATCAAGCTTTTACAGAAGAACCTGCTCTGATACCAATTTTTGGGAAAAATACTGAGAGGGAGGGGTGAATCAGTATTTAGGGCAAACTAAAACTTTTTACTTTTTCATGTTCTAAAACCCATACGCTACTCTGTTGAAGCCAAGTAGCGTATACACGCGGATATCCTTCATAAAACTCGCGTATACACAGAGATCTAATTATGCCATTAGTTCTTCACTTATATCATTCCATCATTCATTCATTAGATGTTCTATAAACAGTAAACATGTGCAGTAAGAACAGAATAAACCATCACACACAGCATCACACATGAACACCAGGATTTTAGGTGGAAACCCAAGTCGGGAGAAAACAACCGCTGCAGTTGCTCAGCCTTCAATATTTTATTATAGAGAAAACATCTTACAACATATGTGCTGGTGCAGACTCCTACCAGCACGCAGGCACCCACCTGCGCTCGTTTACCAGCCTCTCCTGGAAGGGAGCTCCAACCCCCTGACTCGTTTACCAGCCTCTCCTGGAAGGGAGCTATGACCCCCTGCTCTCGTTTACCAGCCTCACCTGGAAGGGAGCTACGACCCCCTGACTGAAGGCTACAACCCTCAGCACCACCTTGGACCACATTTCATCAATTTTCACACTGGATCCAACAACTTCAATAGAACACCACTTGCAGGCCACATTTCATCATATTTCCAGACTGGACCCTTTCCAAACTTTTAAGCACAAACATTCATCACCAACAGATACTTAACAACACAGATCAGATAGTAGAAACATAGCAGAACAGATCAGATATTTCATACCCTTTGCTTCAACAAACCCTAGTTTGCATACGCGCTTTCACTTCACCGATGTCGCGTATATACGCGCTTCCGTCCACACAAACCAGCGTATACCTCAGTGTATATTTTATTGCGCATACGTGCTTTCTCTTCTTCATCGAAGTCACAGATATACGTTTCCTTTTCGAACTAGCGTATGCATCTTCAACCATCATAGGAGCAGCATACTTCTTCGTATCAGATATTCAGTTCAGATTTACCCTTTTACTTCAGACAGATGTTCGCCTCATCTCAGATCTAATCCTTCCATAAACAGATCTAGCAAATACAGATACATTCCAGATCTAGATATTCCGCTTCATCATTTCTTCATAGGTGCACCATAGATTCATATCTATCATCAAACCTTTACCCTTTCCATACAGATATACTTCATAGAGAAGTATTCATTCAAGCTCAGACATCTTGCTCCTTCACTCCTGATTTGCACAATGAATTTCTTCTCCTTATATAGGTTTATCCTTTTTTCAATACCACGGGCCAAAGCAATACCATGAGCCTTCAATACCACGGGCCCCTTTTTCAATACCATGAGCCAAAAAAATACCATGAGCCTTCAATACCATGGGCCCTATTTTCAATACCATGAGCCAAAACAATACCATGAGCCCAAAACTACATTAATTCCGATGGTATTCCTGGACGGGGTCACATAGACGAATCATTACCCAATACAATGGGTCAATACCATGGTGGTTACCCCTGATTTCCCACTTTATGAGCGCTTTTGCCCATATGTGACTTGGAACGTTGTTTCCCGCGTGCATACGCGACTTCCCTTAGACAGATCCGCGTATGCCTTGAGACATACTCTTTTCATCGTAGAACTAGCACATGCTGAATTCCTTTCTTCATTGCCTTCTGTACAAGACATATTCTATCAAGCACAACTTCATCCAATAAGTTTCCATCATCTTCATCAAGAGGATTTCCATTTAAGGACGAAACCCAGCGACATATTTCTAACCAACATCATATCACATCAGATTTACATCATTTACCAAGTCCATCAAGAGGATTTCCATTTAAGGACGACACTCAGTGCCATATTGCTAACCAACATCATATCACATCAGATTTACATCATTTACCAAGTCCATCAAGTCAAGCATAACTTCATCAGGTGGATTGCCATAAAGGACAACACATGTCAACAGTCGCATGTCTTCATCTTCATTCAGTGGGTTGCCATCAAGGACAACACTCTGCATCATATTTCCAACAGTTTAACTTCAACACATTGAGTTTTCTTCCACATAATAATCTTCCTTACTTCCTATCTGCTTACACGAAAGCTTAAATTCAATTCTGCACCAGAGAGCATTGATTTTTTTAAATACCATATCCACATGAAGGTGTCAATCAAGTTTTGTAGCCACTTCAAGGAACATACATTCTAGCAGAAGTTTTTTGCGGAAGACCCTATAAAAATAGTCCAATTATCCATTTGCAGTGGAGGTCACTAGCGGAGGTGGGAAGGAATATTTTTTTTGGATGGTGTGTGTACAATATACAAGTGCATTGGTTATTTACTATTCATAAAAGTAACAGTGAAACACCGAACATGGTGCACTATGGAAAATTTATCTTTATAAAAAAAAAAAAAAAAAAAAAAAAAAAAAAAAAAACATAATGTGGTAAATAACACAATGCATTGGTGCTTTAATAATCAATAGCACCAGAAAATTTAAACTTTTAAAAATTGTCGATGCTATATAAACTCGCAACATTGATGAACTTCATGTAGTAATACAACCCGATGCATACTAAGAAGGAGCATTTATATAGTTTTTAAATTTCAAAAAAATGTGGTGTTATTTACCAATGATGCACTAGTGTGGTAAATGTAATAAAATACCCCAAGGATCCTTCTAAAGAGTGTTAAACATTACCATGGAGATGATAAAATATATGAAGGATGTGAATTTAATGCATTACTATTCACATGATTTACATTGATAATACATTGAAGTGACTCTTGGATTCATCTTCCAAGGTCTGTCGGCCCTTCCTTTGATTGTTCGACTTCCACACCATAGTAATTATTGGAATAGATATCTAGCATCACCCCCCTTAATCTGAAGGGGTATGTATGATTCCAAGAAAAGAGTTGTCATAAAAAAATTGAAAAATATGCATGGCAGCACTAGGCTGAATGTTCTCTCTGAAATTTTGGCATAAGGAGGTGGTTTAAGGATTACCACCAACAGTGGAATGCTTAATGAAATTCCTGGGACTCTTCTGAATCTAGCACAAAGTTGAAGTATTCTGCTAGAGAAAGTGCTCCTAATTATTTGAAGAGGGAGACCTTCAAACTGGAAAAGGGAGGTCTTCAACCTGTGTAAAAAATGGAGAACCTCAACCTGAAAAGGGAGTTGTCAACCTGCGGTGGTTTAAGGATGACCACCAACTCTGGAATTCTTAATTAAATTCTTGGAAAAATGGAAAGAGGCTAAATTATTTTTCTAGAGGAAGTGTCCCCAATTCTTCGAAGAGGGAGAAGCTCAACCTAAAAATGGAGGTCTCATCTTGTATAGATGGTTTAAGGTTGACCACCAACCAAACACATGCTCGTGGGCATCTCCATATCTAGCTACAACTTTGAATCTTGTATGGCAGGTTATGGCTTAGGATTTATTTAAATTATGTGTCTCTGGCTACAACTCTGAATCTGGTATGGTAGGTTATGGCCCAAGATCGCTGGATGTGGCTTTGAAGCTTTTGTATGACCATCACTTCCCCCCTATCAGATACAAGGTGAGAAGATGGATAAAACGCAATGGAAAGACTCTTCAATTCTCTAGAACAAGTTCTGACATATGGCTGAAATATATTCTTGGTTACGGAATCCCATTACCAAGAAGCGATCCATCCAAGATGAATATTCGTTCTTACAGGAAGCTTGTTATTGAGTCATATGTGTGAATAAAGAGTGGTTTGATGAAAATTATCACATGGGTTAAAATAAAAATAATGATATTTCATATGGCCAAATCAGTCACAATGTTAGAATTTAACATTTTGTTGTTGTTGTGGAAGAGGACCGGAATCTGGAACATATGAAGTTGAACATTCATGAAGGAATCCAACACTCTGAAACTAGATGGGATTTGAGTAATATGTAATATGAAAGGACACATCCTTTTCATATCGAATACTAGTTTTGTTCTTGTTATGGACAAGCTCTTCCCAAGGTGTGATAATGAGCTTGGGAAGTGCAGACTAGACTTTTGCATCTGTATGTAACTATGTTGCTTGATTTGGCACTACATATGAATCAACTGCAACATTATTGAATTTCTACTTATGGGATCTTGTTTCAATGTTATGAACAGAAAGAGGTTCAGGATGATGACTCCACTAATGTGATTATGCCCAATGATACCGATATTCAAGCTCCAAATAAACTACCTTCTCTTGTCTATATTGCAGACAGGTTTTAATATCACAAAGAGTGTTCTTGTTGATGTTTATTATCCCATGAAAAATGGAATGTATTAAAGGATTTAACAACTCTATTTCATCATCAATCCTAATCATTTTCTCCAATCATATAATTAATACCTTAGGCTAGAAATTGCACAAAATTTGTTGGGCTATCATTGCAACACTTTAAATACTACTAAAAAAACTCTGCAATGAATCTAGATAAACAAAATGAGTATGCCACTAAATTCAACGAATCAAACCAATCGAAATCAACTCAATGCATATGACGTCATCAAGCCCATGCAATCAAATAACCAATGCATATGCAGAAATTTTAACAAATGGACGGACATGCCAATGCATATAATAAATTCAATGAAGGATTAAATGGCTCCATGGGCATTTAATATCAATGCACACCAATCACAAATTTGACTCACAAAACTCCATGCTTACCGCACCATCACAGATAACACACTTCCAACATCTAATGCATATAACACTATCTGAAGGAAAAAACATATAACTCTATACAATATCACATGAAATTCTATTCAAATTTGCAAGGATGTTCAATAAACACAGATAATGGTGATAACCACATCGTTACCTTTAATTATTTGTTGTAATAATATTTAAAACTTGATAAAGTGACTTGAATTCATTGCTTCCTTTTACAGTTTCATATATAAGAAACATCCCATGCAATGTTCAAGAATTGAACCATATGCATCACATGGTTTCATTAGAATTATTCAACATTGCATCCAACAAAATTTGCATACTAATATAATGGGCTGACCTTCTTTGAAATTCTCCTCTTCATATGAAAAAATATGCACTCAATGGTCGTTGTGAATAACATTGTACGGGAACTGTGATGGCATGTGAGGAATGGTGTAAAGGAGCAAACAATTGGTAAATGATTGAGTTATAGAAATATTGACATATACTCTACTAGACTACTTGATTTTGGCTTTCAAGCACAGAGTTAGATTTAAAATTACATCACTAAATTTTAAAATTGTTCATGGATTTATTTCAAGAATATGAAATGACCTATCGTTCCACCTGTGTCTTCTTCTTTGAGTCTCATCTTCTCGTAGCATCGTCAACATTCATTAAAAAATAACATTCTCTAAAGAATACCTAAACCAATTATTTTAGCGCACTCATAAGACAAGCATTCTCTCAACGATTTGGAAAAATAACTCAACACACATGTAATAACTATTTACCATAAGCAGACTCCAAAACACACACACGAAATATATATATATATCTATATATATATATATATATATATATATATATTTCCTTCATTCTTCATACTAAACCATCACCTCATCTAAGTTGGCACACGTCGTCGATGTCGATTCTGTATTGCGTGAGATCGTGTGTATGGGTGAATGGGATTTAAATTCCATATTAAAAAATTTATTTTTGAAGTCAATTAGAACTTTTGATTCATTTGTGTCATCATTTTGGTGAAACAAATTTTGAATATAAAATATTGGAAAATATTTTTTGGGTCATGTAAACTTCATGCAAGATGGATTACAGGTTAAATTAAATGCAAAAATTTCTATATGAGGCATGGATCAAAGATCCAAACTTCAAATTAGTCTAGAGGAGGTCGTGCGTTTATTGTAAGCCATAGGAGGAGTTCATGTATTTATTATAAGCCTGAGGAGGTCGTGAATTTATAGCAAGGTATTGGAGGATGTTTTGTATTTATTATAAGCCAGAGTAGGCTATGCATATATTGTAAGATACACAAGGAGGTCGTGCATTTATTGTAAGCCATTGGAGGAGGTATGTACCCTAGAGGAAACATTCGAAGAGACTAAAATATGGAAACACAGACTGTGTGAGCATGAAGGTTCCTTCACCAGTCAACTCTATGTGACTAGTAATATATGGGAATTTCGTGCATTGGTTAGTGGGGAAATGATAGAATCTGAGGCATGGGATGGTGTGAGAATGAACTGGAATAGAAGAAAATAAATGAATATTACCCACACCTGCTATCTACACACCTTTGAATCAATTGGAAGTGGAAATGTTACCATAGAGATAGACATGTTTGATCATGGAATGCGTAGTGAAAATATTCTACACTGGAATAAAATGCATTTGTTAGGGCAGAATAAACACATCTAATACTGTGGTTTATTCGAGACAGACACACATAGTTGAGTAATTAATGATCTGAATGGAGAGTTTTTTGGTAACGAGTAGTTGCAAATATGTTATGGAAGTGATTGTCAGAAACCCTTAAGAAAGACAGAGCGTAGGAAGCTCAGACAAGCATTATTCAAGGCGTAACTTAAATTGAGGACCTGTAAACCTAGCGCTAAACACAAACTTTTCTATTTTAGGACTATAAGTAGATTAATAGCTACAACTATTATAGAATAATGGTAGCCTTGATATATGGTAGGACTGAGTGTATGGTGGTGATGGCAGAGCGCCAAATTCGAACAATACCATACAGGAATTTGATTTTTTAAGGAGGCCACAAAGCAACTGGCTCACAATAAATAGGCAATGCATGAATACACCTGTAGCTCTGATATAATGTTAAACATAACCATGGGAAAAAAGATATGAAGGATAATAATTGAGTGCATTACTATTCACATGATATACATTTATAATACATTGAAGTGGATATTGGATTCATCATCGAAGGTCTCTTTGAATTCCTTTGACTAGTCAACTTCCACACCATAACCCTTAGCAGATTAGGTGTCGAACAAAGAGGACCACTAAGCAATTTTTTAATTAAAAAAATAAAGAGTGGTGTTATACACAAACAAAGCACCGGTACAGTATCTATATTATAATTCCCTGGGGCATCTTACCAAAATAACTGCTATATAATTTTTAATTTAAAAAAGAAACGGCACTCTAAGATATCTTCCTAACTGGTGCGTTATTGTAATGTACCATAAATTTCATTTTTACCATCTACAATGTTGGAGAGCTCTGAAGCACTAGTGCCACTCATTCCTCATGCAAATTCCTTGACATCGATGCTTCTCTTTCTCACCTCACCATCCTTTTGTGTTGAGATTCAACAAGATGATGAGCTTAGTGAAAAGAGTTTCCTTCACTAAGTGGGCTCGCAGGCTATTTTTGGCGCAAGTCTATTTTTAGACTATGTCTATTTTTAGACATGATGATCATATTTGAGAAGTTGCAGGATGCTATCTGTGGATGGTTGATCGGGTTGGAAAAATAGATGAAATTATATTTTTAGAATATTGGGCGAAGTCTATTTATAGATCGTCAATCTAAAAATAGATGCATGTCGATTATTATTAGCTGTTAATAATAATAATACTCTAAACAACAACTTATTCTCTTCGAGCACTTCAGTTCAGTGCATAGATGTGGAACATCAGCTGACAGAAGGAATTATGCTATTCCTAAGGGTTTACTGGAGCTAATGCATGAGGGACTCAGTTAGAACTTAAGTGGCAGAGTTATGACACAGTTGGAAGAAGTAGTTATGGAGTTGTATTCAATTTAACTCAGTTTGACTTAGTTGAGCTAGTTGTATCTAGTCTAGTTGATTCATACACTAGTGAGAGTGGAGTGAATTAATTAGTTAATTAATTCAAAAATAATAACTCATTAATCAATTGAAAAATACACCAGTTAACTACAGTGCATGGAAATTTCAGTGGAGACTAGTGGAGAGATAGGTGAAAGGGTAAGATAGACTATCTGTTGTGACTATAGTGATGCATTGATTGCATCACACACTCAGTGGAGATGCCAATGAGGATTGTGCAGTCAAGGATGGAGTAATTTGAATTCATTTATATCCATTCTTCAGTAGAGATTTCACAGTGGAGGAAGGCTAGCAGGTGGCAAAGATCGGTGCATGGATTTGCAAGATTGGGCCTGATTAGTGTATGACGATTGTACTGTACTGAGGACTTGTGATAAGTTTTGTATGCTTGTATGAGATTTTCATATGATATCCATGTTACATAATATATAGTTGGGGTATTCAGCTTCAGGCTTTCCCGATTAAAAACTGTGTTATGTGCGATTGAATATTTTTGTTTATGCTTCACATGTGCGTGCAATTAATTTTTCCGCAAAAGATTAACAAGTGGAATAGATTCAATATCTTGCATAAATTTAAATAGTGTGAGATCAGGTGGATATTGGATATATGCATGCTTAGTACATATAATTTCTACATGGTATCAGAGCAATGTTGATTGAAGATTTCAATTGTGAAGTGAGTTTGTGCTGGTAGACAATTCGAAATTGCTACAGAAGATTCTTGGTGCAAAAATCAAGTATACATTGAAATGTCTTTCAACGGGTTGAGATTGGAGTATGCCCTTGATGGGAGCTTGAATTACATAGCCTAGAAGGATAGGATGGAGGTGGTGCTAGAGGATAATGGGCTGAAGCAGTTCATCGATAGCGATGTTCCTAAGCTGAGATCTAGCGATGCTGCATTACTCGATGCATGCCAAAATAAGACTGCAAAGACGAAAAGGATTCTATTGGAAGGTGTGAAGGACCATATTGTGTCCAACCTTCATGGGAAAGCCACTCCATTCTTAATGTGGAAGGATTTGACAGACTTGTTTCAAAGAAGAAGTGACCAGAGGAAGTTGGCGCTTAAAGAGAAGCTCAGAAAAATAAAAATGGAGAAAGGCGATAATATACCAAAATACCTCACGAAGTTTGTCCACTGCAAGGATGAATTGGGAAGTGTGGGGGTTACTATTGATGAAGAAGACTTGGTGAGCTTGGCGCTCCTTGGGCTTCCGAAGAGTTGGCATAGCTATGAAAACTCTGTCAATGGATGGGAGAAATCGCCAGGATGGGAGAGACTTTGGTCGGATCTTGTGCAGGACGAGATAAGGCAGGGAACCATGGATGGATCTTCATCAAAGAATGAATATGAAGAGAATTTCACTTTGGCTACCAAATCAAGGAAAAGGAAGGGGAAGAAAAATCCTTCAAAATTCGGTGCTAAAGGCAAGAATCAGGATTTGTCCAAAGTGAAGTGTTTTCACTGTCACAAACATGGAAATTTCACCACTAAATATCTATAGAAGAAGAATAATAAGCAATCTGCTAGATCTACAGTTGGAAAGGCCTTAGCCTCACGATTTGAGCTAGATTTTTCCTTGATTGCATGCTTGGTTTCAAGCTACATGGGATCAGTGTGGTATCTTGACAGTGGTGCATCTTTCCATATGACAGGAGACAAAGAGTTATTTAGTGACTTGGAGGAGAAGGACCTCCAGATGCATATAGAGATGGGTGACGATGGTTGGTACAGTGCGATTGACATTGGGACCATTACCTTTGAGAGGGAGTCTGGTAATCCATTCTTGTTGAAGAACGTCATGCATGTTCCAGGTCTAAAAAAGAACTTTGTCTCAGTTGCAATGCCGGAAGACAAGGGTTATGATGTTGTTTTCAGTGAGGGAAAATCCTTCCTTCAACATAAAACAACAGGTCAAACCAAGAAGATAAGGGTTCGAATTAAGATTCTATACAATATGGAGTACATGGCTACGCTGCAGTGGTGGGCAAAGCAGAAGAAGTGGTGAGCCATGATGAGGGCGAATTATGGCACAGAAGATTGGGCCATATTCAACATGGTGCTTTGAAGATTTTGTAGAAAATTTCTACTGTACTTCCCAAGGGTACTATTACGTAGTCAGATCAGTGCAAGGGATTTACCATGGGTAAGTTTGTGAAGACCACCTTTCATGAGAAGGAGAACCGTGCTTCGGTGATCCTGGAGAGAATTCGCACAGATGTGTGAGGACTATTCTCAGTTGCTTCAACAACAAAACATATGTATTATGTGATATTTGTTGATGATTATTCTCGTAGATGCTGGATCTTCTTGATGCAGAAGAAGAGTGAAACATTCTCAAATATCTATGAGTTCAAGGCATTGGTGGAGAAGGAGTTGGGGAAGCATGTGAAAGCTCTAAGGAGTGATAATGGTGGTGAATACATCTCTAGAGAATTCAAAGACTTCTGTGGCAAAGAAGGAATTCGAAGAGAACTCACAGCGCCTCATAACCCATAGCAGAATGGGGTCACAGAGATAAAGAACAGAACGATCGTGGGTGTTGCACGAGCGATGCTGCATGACCAGGGCCTACCGATGCACTTGTGGGCGAAAGCATTCAACATTGCGGTTTATGTGAAAAACCATTGTCCTCATAGAGTGCTTGGCATGAGTACACCCGAAGAAGCATTTTTGGTAAGAATCTTGATATTTATCATTTGAAGATTTTTGGCTCACCTGTTTACATTCATGTGACGAAGGATGCTAGGAAGAAGCTGGAGCTGACTGCAGAAGTTGGGATATTTGTGGGGTACATAGGAACACCCCATAACTATCGTGTGTATTTGTCGAACAGTCGAATGACTGCTGTGCGAAGAGATATAAAATTCAATGAGGTGAAAGCCATGAAGTTATCACTTGAGAAGGAGCTACACTTGCATGCGGAAGAGGAACTTCTTGTTCCCAAAGATGAGCCTATGGATGTGGATTAGCCACAAGAGGAGATTCATGGAGTGGAGGAGTCCACTCATGCAAAACCAAACATCAGACAAGGTAGAAAGCATACCACAGAAGTTGAGAGACTGAAGCTTGATGCAACACAAAATGTAGGATTCCTTACATCACAATGCAGACAGAGACAGTCACCTAACCGATATACTAGATACATGGCTCTTATGAGAAAGTGTATTGTGACAAAGCCATATTCTTTCGAAGAAGCAGTGCAGGAGCCCACATGGGTAGATGCCATGGTGGAGGAGTATGACTCCATAGTCAGAAACAGTGCTTGGAGATTGTTCCAAGGCTGGTGGGAAAATAAGTTGTAAAATCAAGATGGATCTACAAGGTAAAGTAAGCTGCTAATGGGAGCGTCGAGAAGTATAAGGCAAGATTTGTTGCCTGGGGATTCTCACAGATGGAGGGGATTGATTATGAATAAACCTTTGCACCTGTCGCATGGTATTCTTCCATATGGACCATCCTTGTTCTCTTAGCACAGATGGGTTGGCACATTCATCAGATGGATGTGAAGACTATGTTCCTTAATGGGATCATTGAGGAAGAGGTGTACATTGATCAACCTGAAGGATTTGAGATCTTCAGCAGTGAGTTGCATGTGTGCAGGCTCAAAAGAGTGCTTTATGGGATGAAACAAGCACCCCGTGCTTGGTACACTCGGATCAACATCTATTTCACTGGACTTGGCTTCACCAAGAGTGAGGCAGATGAAAACCTATACCAGATTGTGGTTGAGGGTAAGCTTTTAATCATTGTACATTATGTTGATGATTTAATACTAACAAGTGATGATCAGTTGATACACTCATGCAAGGAATATCTTGCAAAGGAGTTTGAGATGAAGGCTTTGGGCCTCCTTCATTATTTCCTTGGATTGGAAATATGGCAACGGGAAGGTGAACTATTTGTGTCTCAAGGCAAGTATGCTCGGGAGATACTGGAGAAGTTTCACATGCAAGGCTGCAAGCCTATTGACACTCCTCTTCCAGGAAATGGGAATAAAGATGATGCTACATCGACAGAGGTAGTGGATGCCACTGTTTATCGATAGTTGGTGGGTTCGCTCATGTATTTAGTCAATACAAGACTGGACATATGCTATGTGGTGAACCAGCTTTCACAAGCGATGTTTAACCCTACCAAGCTCTTTTGGAAGGTAGGCAAGCATGTCGTGAGATATCTGAGGGGCACATGTGAGTATGGTTTATGATACAGATAGAAGAATGAGGTGAAGTTTCATGGCTTCATGGATGCATATTGGGCAGGAAGCCCAATAGACAAAAAGAGCCCATCAGGAGGGATTTTCAGTATCAGATCTACGGCATTTTCTTGGTACAACAAGAAACAAGGATCTATCGCACTCACTTCAGCGGAAGCGGAATACATGGCAGAAATTTTAGCTGCATGTGAGGCTATCTGGATGAGGAAGATCCTGTTTGGTTTGTTCAGTTCACATTTAGATCCCACAGTGATTCATTGTGATAATCATAGTTTCATTAAACTCTCGGTTAATCCTATGTTTCATGATATATCTAAACATATTGATATCCGGTATGATCATATCATAGATTGTGTGTAGCGGAAGATCATGTTGCTTCAGTACATTCCTACAAAGGATCAGGATGCAGATATTCTAGCGAAGGTGCTCACCAGGAGAAAATTCGAATACCATAGAGGCAGGATTAGGGTGAAGGATAATCCCTATCTTGTTGAGAGGGAGTGTTGAGATTCAACAAGATGATGAGCTTAGTGAAAAGATTCTCCTTCACTAAGTGGGCCCGTAGGCTATTTTTTGCACGAGTCTATTTTTAGACTATGTCTATTTGTAGACATGATGATCATATTTCAGAAGTTATAGGATGCTATTTGTGGATGGTTGATCAAGTTGGAAAAATAGATGAAATTATATTTTTAGAATATTGGGCATAGTCTATTTATAGATCGTCAATCTAAAAATAGATGCATGTCGATTATTATTAGCTCTTAATAGTAATCAGACTCTAAACATCAACTTATTCTCTTCGAGCAATTCATTTCAGTGCACAGATGTAGCACATAAGCTGATAGAAGGAATTATGCTATTCGTAAGGGTTTACTGGAGCTAATGCATGAAGGAATCAGTTATAACTCAAGTGGTAGAGTTATGACACAGTTGGAAGAAGTAGTTATGGAGTTGTATTCAGTTTAACTCAGTTAGACTCAGTTGAGCTAGTTGTATCTATTCTAACTGATTGATACACTAGTGAGAGTGGAGTGAATTAATTAGTTAATTAATTCACAAATAATAAATCATTAATCAACTTAACAATACACAAGTTGACTATAGTGCATGGCAGTTTCAGTGGAGACTAGTGGAGAGATAGGTGAAAGGGAAAGATAGACTATCTGTTGTGACTATAGTGATGCATTGATTGCATCACACTCTCAGTGGAGATTCCAATGAGGATTGCGCAGTCAAGGATGGAGTAATTCGAATTCATTCAGAGCCAATCTTCAGCAGAGATTGCACAGTGGAGGCAGGCTAGCAGGTGGCAAAGATCAGTGCATGGATTTGCAAGATTGGGCCCGATTAGTGTATGACGATTGTGTTGTACTGAGGGCTTGTGATAAGATTTGTATGCTTGTATGAGATTGTCATATGATATTCATGTTACATAATATATAGTTGAGGTTTTCAGCTTCAAGCTTTCCCGATTAAAAACTGTGTTATGTGCGATTGAATATTTTTTTTTATGCTTCACATGTGTGTGCAATTAATTTTTCCGCAAAAGATTAACAAGTTGAATAGATTCAGTATCTTGCATAAAGTTAAATAGTGTGAGATAAGGTGGATCTTGGATATATGCATGCTTAGTGCATATAATTTCTACATTTTGTACCATTCTCACTGCATGAATTTCCATTTTTTTCAAACAATGGTAAAAAAAATAAATTCTCCATTACGTGTCAATAATGCCTACCTAACAATCAAATGTACAGGTAATATCTATGTTTCTATATAATTTAATTATTTAGTGGATTATAATTGAAAATTAGCTTAAAATTTCCATTTTTCTTGAAAAAACAAGCCCCTGCACAATGTGCTCGATATGTTCAGCTCGCATCGATAGCATTGAACCTTGTAAATTTACAGGGTTCATTGTAGTTCGGTGTGTAAAAATAAAACACCACTATTTTTGTGGTGTGTTTCATAAATGAAAATGAACAAGGAAATCTATAAATTGTACATCGTTGCATTATGCCTGGTGTGTTTATATTGACCAAATGCATGATAAAAATAATATTTAAAAATATAACAATACCTTAGTGCATTCAATAACCTGAATACTCCATACCGATGCGACAAGGTTATCCATGCACACAGGTGCATAAATGTGATGCAACGTGATGAAAATTTAAATTTTTGAGCCAATAACGGTGTGTCATACATATGCTCACATCGTTTTTGGTGCGGTTTTGTTTGACAACACACTGGAGCTGGTGCATGACTCTGTTTTGTGTGCACCAATGATTTGTTTTTAATTGAAAGATCTATTTCCATATTTATAAATACATTTTTTATTTAATAAAAAAAAAAAATTATGTATGAGGCTGATGTGTTTTATATGTCATTCATGTAGAAGAGATGTCAACAGAGGGAGCAACAACATGATCAGGATCAAATAATGAACCCATATGATACAATCTGACCATGGGAGGCCAAAGACAGGGAGAGTGATTTATACCATAACCCTATTACTGTAATGACTCAAGTTCTCTTAAGGAATGTAGGCCTCCTCAAGTACTATGAGGAGGTTACATTCCTGAAGGCAAAATCTATATTATTGTTGCATCTAATCCACTGATGGAGTTCCCAAGATCAGGCGTTCTGTGTAAGTATTGGGGCATGGTATAGGCCCTTTGAGTAGGACATATACTTTATCACTATCCTATCTAGGACATGGGAATATTTTCCCCAGTTCCTTGATGACCCCCATGGGGTTGCAACTAAGACTCAACTTACCTACACTCAAATATATGTAGGGCCTCATGTAGTACATGGAATAAATTTTTAGGTATGTGGTGGAAAACTACATATTTATAGATTTAAGGCTTTTATGATTAGAATTTTGTGTAGAATTATTTAGCAGATACATCGAATCAATTAAATATTTCTTATTTTACTGCAAAATAAGCTAGGTGCCTCTTATTATTAGTCACCACCATTGCACACTCTAGTACTGACAAGAAACACATTAGTTTCCCACTTTTGTATTATGTATATTATTTGATTCTGGTGCCACATTGTATCATATGGTCTCCCATTTTTTTGCGGAAATTTTGTATGACTTTATATAGATGTCATGCATTGATACACGGGAGGGCGACCTTTTGTTTCGATTCAGATATTTTTTTGTTTATTTTTTGAGAGGTTTCTATAGAAGAAGCCTACATTTTATTATTTCCCTCATATACCTGTCACAAAGGTTTGGATGTGCATGTGGGGGTAGATTTCCCAAGAGGGGCCTATCAGAGTATCCAGCCAAAATTTCCACTGAGGAACTGTTGCTACTGGAAATTTAGGATGACCATGTGTTTGTCACATTGGAATTTTTTTATGCGGTAATTGACTAGAGATAGTGTCCCAACATCCTCTTCAGACTATATAAGCCTCAAGATGATAGATGTATTATTAGTGTTCTATTTGAATTAATATAGTTCCATTTTATTGTTTTAATTAATTATAATAAAATTTATTTTAGCACGTACTTCAACTTGTTCTATTAAATTGTTTAATGAAATTGTATAATTATTGTTTTGTGCCATATTTTCTGTAGACATATAAACGTTCGATTGGGACATGCCTCCTCCCCCACCAGATGGAGGAGATGAGGAGATGGGCAAGGCCTAAGTGGGTGAGGCACATCCTCAAGGGGGCATGGGCATCCGGGGCCGTAGGGCTAATCTACGATTTCATATGGATTAATGCGACAAATTTTACATAGTTTTAGTTGACGAGGGAGTCCTCCCAATGAGGGCTCTAGATATGAACACATATCCTAGGTTCGTGAATATGTACAAAGACTATCTATGCAAGATAAAAAAATTTATGCATCATATCGTTAAATATAGTAGGCTACTAGAATTGATGAGTGATGCAAGGCATGTAGGGACAGATAGATTAGATGAGGGTGGTGATGATGGTGATGAGGTTGGTGATCCTAATCATGATATTGAGATTGCCGCTCATGATCATGATGATGAGGGTGGTGATCATGATGATTTTGGTAGTACCAACCCATCATATCATGGTCGTCAGGGTGTTGGTGATCCTTTTTGTACTACGCCACTTCATCTTTCACCTGATGCTGAGATGCTCGCGTTAGAGGATGTACCCTATGTTTCTCCTAAGAAAGCAAACCAGCCACGTCATCCTCCACCTTAAAGATTGACATCAAACCCCATTGAGGCAGTCGTTGACCATCCATCATCTACTGACAACCAGCCACCTCCTCCTCCGCCTTACTTTAGTTCGACATGCGTTGAGGTACTTTTTGACCATCCATCATATTCTACTATAGACCAGGATAACACTAGTACGTTTGTTGTACCATATATTTGATACAGTTATTTGAATTGTTTGTAAATATATGTGGTGCATTTTTTTTGCTCATGTTTATGTATTTATTTTATATGTTGGTGTTGATGTGTATATTGTTAGGTGATGTTAGATATCTTCATTCAATGTGCTTGCAGATAAATGTGTATGTGATAGGAGTTATTTAACATGAAATTTATATTAACTTGAGGATGTGTGTGGTGATGATGTTAGATTACAATGTTTTTGTATTCTTGGATGTGATCCCGATGATGATGCCTTTTTAGATTAATATATTTGTGTGCTAGATAATGGATTTTATATGTTATAGAGGTGCATATAATTAGATGATGGTAGTGAATTCAAATGTGTATCTTATATGATGCTTATGTTTGTTAGATGGTTATCATCATGATGCTTATTTTTATGAAATATATTTATTATATATTATGTATTTGTGAACTTATATCAAACTTTTATATATGAAATTGCCTGCAAAATGACATACTTTAAAAAAATGCAAATTTATTTTTATAAATTTCAAAGTTTAGTATGGTTGAAACTATGATTATAAAATTAGGATAAATATTTTTTTATTTCTTATATATTTAATTTATATTCAATCTAACTTAATTTGTAAAATATTTCAATACTCACAAGGAAAAAATAATTGAAGGTAAAATAATTTAGTTAGTTTTTAATAAGACGAAAATGTGTAACTCATTCAATTTTTAATATGAAATATTAATAATAATAAATTATTCAAAAACACAATGTCACTAATTCAATATTGGTTTATAAAATTCAATCTATTGTTAAATTAAAAAACATACGTCAAAATTTTTTATAATTAATTTAGATTTAATATGACTTAAAAGCTTCTATTTTTATAAAATTTAATTTATTAAAAAAGTTATGAGATTTCTTTTTTTTGTAAGCTTAGTAGGTCCTATCTATTTTCTATTTTTAACAAAAAATAGGTTTGAAAATACAGCACTAGGCCTCAACCTGCCCGTAGGAAACCAGGTATGTTGGCCGTTTGAGCGAGTTATACGCCATCCAAAAATTATACATATTGAGTCTACTTTGTATTGTCTTCAAATAACTAATATCAGTATCAGTATTTTCAATCATATAAATACCATAAACGTAAAAGCTACCCACTATCATTATCCAAAAGTAAACTTAGGCTAAGCATTGGTCAATCATCATTTGACTCAATAGGAGTCGGGTCCTTAACACTAGAGCGAGGCATATCAACCTGATGCATGGATTGTAATTCCTTCTCGATTCTGCCGAGGTGCACATATTGATGGTGCTGACGAAGGTTCATTTCCTGAATGCTTATGTTGATTTCAGACAGAGTATTTGTAGCCTTGGGACCACCCCCCCCCCCCCAACTTCTTGTACCAACATTATTGCCTTGATGAGAAGGAATTTTATCAACCAGTAGGTTATAATAAAATGATGAAGCAAAGAAATTCTACCTCCAGTTTGACTCGGGTCAGTGATGATTTGAGTAAGTTCATCCTCCGTAGTGTCTTCCAATTCCTACATCTTAGTTCTAGCATCTGTATCCCATCCATGAACGACAGATTTGACAAAGCAAGGTGTCTCCTTAGAATAAGCCTGAAATAAGGTTTCCATAACCTCCCTGTTGGACATTCTGCCTCACTTGGCTGGAGGATTCAAGAATTTGGCCTTGACTTTGTATTTGGTGTCCTTCTTTCCCCTGTTCTCTTTGGCCATAGGTTCTATAGGATAGTCTTCTGGCAGAAATATCTGGCAAAAGTGATTTCCTACAAGACCTGTAGCATAAACATGTTTACAACATCCCAGCAGATTAAAAATCAAGCAATTATACATGGGCCGATTGCTACCTTCAGCAAGAGGATAATTCTCCTTTGCGCTGCCTTGAGACATATGAGTGCATGCATCATACCTATCCAAAACCAGAGTGTACCCAGACTCGAAGGGGTTGATTACATGAAAATACTGAAATAGACCCATAAATAGAATCCCAATACCCAGATTACTACTAACCCAGTCACCCTTCTGAGAAGGACTAACGAAACGTGATGTAGCAAAGTAAGTCGAATAGCATACCAGGTGAAAATAAAACCTCAGATGCCCTCCGCCTTTGACATTTACATCATTAATGTTCATACAGGTGGTTTCCCATTCCAGACCTGACGAATTCGAGAAATACATAAAATGACCCACATGCAAATTCAAACTTGACCAATTCACAGTAAGAGGGTAAATAGTTTTGGCTTTACATTACCCTGCCCTAACTGTGTTTAACATGCAAGACATGCAAAACAGGAAATTCATAGATAAGGACCTACAAATACCTTTTAGAATTCGTACTAGGCCATGACTACTCATAAAACCTTCATAATATTCAGAAAAAAAACTAATTCAAACCAAATCTATGCAGTAACTGACAGTATTGCAGACCAAGTAAATAAAATCTCGAAAAATAATAATTTTCCTTCACATGCATCGATAAGCAAAAACCCATTTCATCGATAAGCAGAAACCTGATATTTTCAAGAAATTTAAATTTAATATTTATAGGAACTCTTAACAATTTTAATTAAAAATTTCTTTCTCTAAATATGAGGATCCAGAAATGTAAAATAATGATTATGAAGTTACTTGTAGTAGGAGATTTTCTCTATTGGAAGTTCTCCCTTAAAGAGGAAAGTCAACATTTTTCTAGCAATAAAGATATAACATTTTGGTGTTATTTTGGTTCTCTAATTTCTATTGTACTAGTTTAAATTCAACTCTTTTTAATAATAAATGTGAGTTAAATAATACAAAAATGATATTATAATAGACTTAAAGTTTGAAAAATAATATATTTTATTATTTATTAATGAACAAGTCAAAAAGTATTATTTTTTCCACATACGTATCACGAGATAGTCACTAAAATTCATGTTTTCACATTTATCCTAGCTAATATTAAATCATGTTCACACTGATAAAGACATGTCTACCTTAAATAATTTTGCTTATAAATACATAAAAATAGATATTTATTTTACATAATCTAAATAAAAAATAAAACAAAAACATCACCAAGTCTATTTGAAAGTCAAACAAATGCCTCTTAATCACCATCACATTATTTATCATTTAATTCGTATCCATAAAATATTTATCAACTCAATGCTTATATGTTATTACCATTGAAAACAAAAGTCAATACTTTTCGAATATCCATGATGAAAAAAATTAAAACCTCTCACGCATCCATGTAAGCCCATTTGTTTCTCTCATGATCAATAAAAAAATGTAATCAATATTTTAGATATGCATAAGACCTCCTTTTAGTTTACATAATTTTTCATGAACTATAATTTAAATATAGTAAACATGACTTTACCTCTCATGTCAATAATTTAACCTTACATATTAATAGGCAACATTTTCAATGGTGAAGTCCTCATAGAGTTATCACTACATCATTATTTATATTCATTTTAAACTAAAGAAGAAGAAAAAACATGTGAACTGATCAATAAACCAATAAGTATCTAAATCGAGACTAAATATTCAATGGTATTTATCAGTTCACTATTAACTTCTCTTTTTCCTATTTGATAAGGATTGTGACCTTGAATCCTTATTGTCGTAGATATTGTACGCAATTGGAAATAGTTAGCTTTAAGTGTAAACAAATTTCCACTTCAAAAAAAATGTAAAAATGTTTCTGAATATTATCAATTATATTATCAAATTCTGACAAGATGAATAAAAATAAAAATAAATAGTGAAATAAATAAAACAAAAACAAACAACAATAGTATAAATGATGAAATTGCACAAGTACATATCAATGTCCATTGTCACCAGCTTGATTATCTTCCTCTTTTGGTATGATAATATTGTTGTTATCAAAAATGTGTATTAATCTAGGGTCATGTATGAATACTAACCACCAAATTCAACACATCAATATAAAAAACACATGATTGTAATGTTTTGTGAAAACATAAGTCTCCCTAGCTTCATGCCAAATTTTTTCTAGAGTTCATAGATATGAGCCCGCTATCGCGACCTTCCTTTACATTATTCTCATCAAAAGTGTCCCACCAATTGCACCTAAAAATAACACATCGGAATGAATAGAGGTCCAGTCGAATGATCTATTGTATCTTTTCAATGTAACCTAACTTCCCATCCATTAGGTTTTGATTGTGGTGCTAGCATGACTAGATTGGTGGAATTCGACTTTCACTCCACATTCTTGTGTCATGTATGCATCATCGACATCCTCCAGGAAAAAATTATGTCCATATAGCTACATAGATGGGAAAAAATTCAACTATTAAAAAGTGAAAAAATCACAGTATCATTTGTCTAATAAATTTAACATAATTAAAAATATAAAATATATATAGATGTTCCAATTCAAAGGTGTAGTATGAAGTTCAAACTGTATAGAAAGAGATTATAATTACCGATTTGTTGCAACCAACCCCTATGTTTAGTGCATCCTATTCAGCACGTGGGTAATGACCAAGTGCACTGTATTTGTCTCTGAATTGATCAACAACCAGGCTTTTAGGGCATGCCATTGGCATATTTTATTTTAAATGATCAGGATAGGGAACACTTATACCATTCAACTATTTTAATTTTTTCCTTTCGTGGTCCCATTTTCTCTTTTGTTCATACAATGTGACCCATAATTGTATCTATTCCATATTTTAAAGAATGAATTTGTTGATGGCTTCAATTTGTAAATTCACTCATGAAATCAAACCAACATATATATATATATATATATGTGTGTGTGTGTGTGTGTGTGTGTGTGTGTGTGTTTGTGTGTGTTTATGTATGTAGTAATTATGAGATCAAAATATGCATTAATATGAAGTTCAAGTTGAATAATTATTGTGTAGTAGTTTGAAAAACGATAAGCATGAAATTACTCTTTGTCATGCACTTCTTTCCATTTGATTCGAGAAGATTCCCTTTCCTTTTTTATTCATCCATTATTTCACCCCAAATTGACAGACCTGGTGTGTTGTTGATCTGCCTGATGTTATCACTAGCATAATAGAAAGACTCATATCATATATACCCCTCTTCCTTAGACACCTCAGATTTTTCCCTTTGTCTATAATTTTTTTTTGTATTTCTTCATGCACCTCTCTAAGAAGAACATCCAATGAAAAGAAACCAACTCAACTAATCAACCTCATCTACTAGGCGAATTAGAAGATGAACCTGTAATTCCATGAAAATCCTCGACATTTCCTTCTCAAACATATAAACAATATTACCTATCCCTTGCCGCCACTGTGAAATGTTAGCCATATGAATCTCCTTTGATTTGATCCAACATAGAAATGCAGATAATTTAGATACGACATGTATTAGGTCTTGGTGGAAGAAATTGTTCACATGCCCACTCATGAGCAAATGAATATGACAATGCATAATAAATAGTAAATTATGAAAAAACAAATTATAAAATATCTTATTACATAAAACTAAAAAAATAATGTTTTTGATATACGTACTCTTAGAAGGTTCAAATGGTCATTTATAACAACCCCAACAAATGGTCTTCCATAGTAAAGCAGAGTCGTAGTGATGACCCATATAAATAAGGCACCCTCACACTCATTAGAACTTCCTTTGCAAAATAAAAATCATATATACTTAAAATCCATGCTACGTCACCTTCTTTGAAATACGAAGAGGGACCAACCTCTCCTCTAGTTTCTTGTATTCGCCAATATCTCTTTTTAGTTTTTCAAGAAATGATATCTCTCCTAACACCCAATGCATCACTTTTGTTAGATGATATATGCCTCCATAAAGAAGATAAATAATTTTTAAATATATGCATGGGATCTAGTAAGTGGGAAATCTTAAGATTATCCCAATAGGGAGCTCATAAAATACACATTTCCTTTTCATCCTTATAGAAAATTTCTCAACATAGGTGTTGAATAATTATGAATCATCAAACATAGGCTACCATTTTGAATCAAACATTTTTGGAAACTCGTTATCCTTCTCTAACTCATATTCTCTAAGCCATTCAGTTGGTTTCCTTATTGCAAGCCTTGGGTTTCTTCTTGATTACCATTGAAAGCAGATGTTTATCTTATGTAACAGTGTTATTATAGGAGGAATAACTTGGAGAAGTCATACACTAGCTTTCGTAGCTGGTCAGACCACCTATCCTTTAGAGAAGGTCCAAAAAACTTACATCCATGATACCCTTTTGTTACAAGACGTATAAAATTATTTTATACAGTTCGACACGTTCGCGACCATGAATATCAGAAAAATTGCGATGAATTAAATTAATATGTGAAACAATATTGTTACGTATATAAACAAATAAATAAAAATTTAATTTTGATCCAAGTGGATATTGCTGGCCACTCGCCTATTCCACTTAGGTCCCCACCATTGTCTCTTTCAGTTTTTTCACAACTTACTATTTTTAGTAGGTTTTCGGGTCCTAAATTTCCAGAGTCGTTTTGAAGCCCCAAATGGAGATAGTATGTCGACGTTATGTCCCCGGGAAGTTGAAACACCAATTTACCCAAACGGGGCCCATATTTTTGGTGCTTAATCTCCTAGGGTTAGGTTTTTGGACGTTTAGAGTTCTCCATTGTTTCTCCATAATAAATAGGCCCTCGATCCTCATTGTAACATAGTTCAGAGGTCTGTAGTTTCCACATCTCTTCTCATAGTTTTTCTACCAGCACCCTAGCTATTTTATTTCCATCATGTTTGTAAGCATTTTTATGTGATTTTATATTAATGAAATGAAGCCTTATTTCCGCTATATTTCTATGTTTATGGTTATTTTTGTATTCTGTTGCATTCCTGCATAAAATCTGGATCAGTGGTATCAGAGTGGCCTTATTTTTCTTGATACTTCTTTGCATTTCCCCAACGAGGTCGGGGTATAAGGAGTTAGGGCTCGATCTGGTGGAAAATTTGCAAGATCAGCCTCACAAACCCCGACGAACGCCCATGGGGGATGACAAGAAAGATGATGGAGCAAGAGATCCTATCAAAATATTGCTCGAGGAGGCCCTTGAAAAACAAAGGAACGTGATGATGGATAACTTTGCCCAGATCCTTTAATGACTGCCCACCGATGGCGCATCTGCATCCAGCATCCACTCTAGAGGCACGACTCCCTTTAAGGTACAAGTAAACTTTGACATTCCCATATTTGAGGGTCAAATAGATGCAGATGTCGTAGATAAATGGTTGAATCTATTAGAAGGATATTTTGTTAGTTCATGACTTTTATGACTAGGAGAAGATTATTTTTTCACTCCTCAAAGATACCCCCCATGTCAAGCACTAGTGGGAAACCTACTGTGAGAAAAAGGATGAGACCGAACCCTCTCTGTTCTCAGTCGTACCCACTTGGAATTCTTTCTGGGATGCCATCAAGGAACAATACTATCCCATGGGGATCTATGAGGAAAAGTGCATACAATGGACCACGCTGTGGAAATAAAGTGATCAAGATGTGCATGAGCTAATGAATCTATTCCATACCCTGCGCACAAATTTTGGGATCAAATATTTAGAGAAACATTTGGTGCTAAAGTATCACAGTTGTCTGCATAGATACATTCAGGAGGAAATGGAGTTCCTCGACATGTCCTCGCTTGGTATGGAATATGGGTATGCTGCCAAGATTGAGCAGAAATTCAAACAGAATAAGCAAGAATTTGGATCTGCGAATCAAAAGCAAGGGAAAGGTGCCCCCAAACCACAGAACAAAGGAAAAATCCAAGGCATGGCAGCCCAAGACAACGTGCCAAAGACACAAGAAAAGAACAACACTGCAAAGCCAAAGAAGGACATAGGAAAGTGGTGTGAGTTTCATAAGAGCTCCACTCACAACATAAGTGAGTGTCGGGCCATGCAATCGCTGGTGGCCAAGATGAGGGCTTAAGAATCAGATGCATGCTCCAACTCTAAATCAGAACCTGACAAGGTAAATGAAAAAGGGAAGCAGATTATTTATGTAGAGCCCAACACCAATGTTGCCACTATGAAGATCCAAAGGATGCAAAGCGTCTCTTCCACTCCCAGATGTGGGTAAAGGGTTCCCCACTATGGCTCATTGTCAACAATGGGAGCCAAAAGAACCTCATTTCAACATATGTCATGAAGCGGTTGGGCTTGCCAACCACAGCACACCCATAAACATACACCATCGGGTGGCTTCACCAAGGATGGGATCTCCGCGTCAGCCATTAGTGTTGCCTTCCCTATAGCATCAAGCCCTTCACGGATGAGGTATCGTGTAACATTTATCCTATTGATGTTTCTGATGTATTATTAGGCCAAACATACTTGTGGAAGTGGTATGTTGTGTATGAGTCTCGACCTCGCATTGTTATTCTTACTTTGGGAAATAAATTGTACAGGATACCAGAGGTACCACTGCCTCCCACTATCTATTTGGTTACTGCAAAACAATGCAGTAAGCTCATTTCCCAAACCAAGAATTTTTTTTTACTAATGATCCACCCCCAGGGCAAGAAGAAGATTGTGGCCACGACCTCCAGACATAGCTCCTCTACACGAAAAAAACAAATGGACAAGGTTGTGGAGGAGTACGGGGACATATTCACCACACCCACAGGGGTGCCTTTACACTGTCAGGTCAAGCACCCCATTAACCTGACCCTAGGTGTGCCACTACCCAATGGACCGATCTATAAGCGCTCTTTACTGGAGAATGATGAAATCGAGAGGGATATTTAGGACCTGCTGCAGAAAGGTCACATCCGGCCAAGTTCATCACCCTCTGGGAGCTCGATTGTGTTAGTATAGAAGAAGGATGGGACTTGGAGACTCTGTATTGATTATCAGGCATTGAACAAGATCACTGCCTAGAATAGGTACCCAATCCCATGGATTGATGACTTTCTAGACCAACTCAAAGGGGAAAAATATTTCAGCAAGATCGACTTGAAGTCTGGGTATCACTAAGTACCAATCAAAAGCTCTAATGTGTGGAAGTATACCTTCAAAGCTAGGGAGGACCTTTTCCAATGGCTTCTCATGCCTTTCGGATTGAAAAATCCTCCTGCAACCTTCATGAGGTTGATGGATGACATCTTGTGTCCATTCACCAACTCATTTGTAGTGGTATACTTTGATGACATTTTGATCTTCAGCCAGAATTGGGAAGAGCACCCCCACCACATCAGAGAAGTCCTCCAAACACTACGGCAACACAAGTTGTGTGCCAATTTTGAGAAGTGCACTTTTGGCATGACCTAGGTTCAATATCTGTGATACATTATTGATGAAAGTAGGATCCATGTTGATCCAACCAAGATCCAAGTCATTCGGGATTGGCTAGCCCCAACCACCCTAACAGAGCTTCGCAGCTTTATGGGTCTTGCTTATTTCTACCACAGGTTCGTGTTGGGATTCTCTCATATCACTTGGCCCTTAAGTCAAGTCACCAAGGGAGTAGTGAAAGAAAAATTCTGTTGGTCGGAATCTCAAAAAAAGGCGTTCGTAGAGTTGAAACATTGCCTCTATTCTGCCCTAGTGCTCACATTACCAGACTTGCAACAACCATTTGAGATCGAGACAGATGCCTCTGACTATGCTATTGGGGCAGTTCTTACTCAACAGGGGCATCCAGTGGCATATCATAGTGAGACATTTTCCAAAACAATTCGAAAGTATCCCACTTATGAAAAATAAATGTATTCCATTTTGTAGGCTTGCCGACAATGAAAGCATTACATTTGGCGAAGGAGACAATCATCCACATAGACCACCAACACCTGTAGTTCATTCAGAAACAGGGGAAGTTGTAGAAAGATCGCCATCACAAGTGGTCCACATATCTGCAACAATTTCATTTGAACATCAAGTACAAGAAGGGTAACACCAATAATGTTGTAGACTACCTCAGTCGACCACCAATTGTGACCATAACCACCGTTCTCAACCCTTGTGGGCATGAGACTTCTGATTGGCTGCTTCTCTACAATAGCGATCCAGAATTTAGCTACACGGAGAAGGCACTCTTGGGGGGTATGCAAGTTCCAAATTTTCACCTCCAAGATGCACTATTATGTCACCTAGGACACCTTTGTGTTCCTTCAAGCGAGTGTGTTAGTATGAATCTTTCATTGGAAAAGACCACTTTAGCTACGAATAACAAATAGCCCTAGCATCAATTATGGCTACCAATATCTTTAAGTCTAAAGTTATTTGATCCAAATAATGCTGCAAAAATCCAGATCTAAGCATAAAAGACATTAAGCAGTAAGAATAAAATGTGGCTCCATGCATCCAATAAACAAGACAAGAACGATGTATTTGAAAGAATTTTTTATATTAAAAGGGGGCACCTGAGAGGAAAACAAGAAAGGTGTTTTCTGGTTCTCCTCAATGGGATGGGTTCTTGAAAGTCCTCAGCATTTCAGATATAAAATTCATCTCTCTTGTTGGTGTAGAAAACCCAGACAAACATAGAACTCAATGGGAGCTCACAAGGCAAAAATGGAAAATGTGACCAAGTGTATAGATCCAGAGTGATCTAATGCAATGAAAGGTGATTAATGAATGGGGAAAACCCTTCTATTTATAAAAAAATATTAGGGTGGTCTAGAACTTGGTACATGAATAAAATATTATTAATCAAATGCTAGAACCACCCTTTAGGAATATTTTATTATATTTGTTGGAGGGAAAAGGATTTTTGACTTGGGTCAATTCCTTTATTTATAAATAATAAACAAATAAATGATTTATTTATTATTTTAAGGAAATGGTGGGAATATAATTAAATAAATAATGATTTATTTAATTATTTATAAATGATTTAGTCAAATTTAACTAGGAATATTATTTAAATAAGGATTTAAATAACTTATTCCTAGGAAATAATCAAATACATAAGGATTTATTTAATTGATTTCCTTGTATTGGGTTAAATATGACGAGGAAATATAAACAAATATAGATTTATTTATTATTTCCTTTTGGGGTTTCCTGTTTAGACCATAAACAACTTAATAAAGGTGTTTTACTAAGTTATTTCACATAGTGAAAGCAATTTTACTTAGGGTAAAATTGGTCTTACATGGTGTACTTGGGTTCATCTAATGATAATAGGTTAGATGACCAAAAAATGGTGTAACAGATTGCCCCCCAATGTAGGAGTGTTAGGAGAAAATCATATGACCAAAGTACATTGTAAGAACTCAATCACTAGACATCAAGAGGGAAGTGAGAGAGAGAAATGTAAGGTAGTTTAATGTGCTAAAGGAATAGACCCTAAGGAGACGAGACTTACAGGTGCAACAAGTCTCTAGGTTATGAAGTGGTACTTGTGCTAAAGGCGGCGGGGGAGGCATACCTATGCCCACCGAGACAAAATACAAAAGAATGGCATGTCCAGTAAACAAGGAACCGAACTATAAAGTACATGCTGGCATAAATACGAGCCGTAAAAATAGAATGATGAATCCCACATACATGTTGTGCCTGGAATAACAGTCAGGGCTTATACAATAATAATTGAGTACATGAGATACAAATACAACCCAAATTCCCCCTATACACGGGGAAGGGCTTGCAAAATTTGATTGATACATGCAAATCAAAAAGGCTTTGCAAGCGGCTGAGGCTGACATCGTCAAATGTAAGGAGCTGCATCAAAGGCTAAAATGAAGAAGTCATCCGGGCATGTGGGGGGCTACCTGCAGGGCCACCCCCTCATGAGGGTTGAGACATCTCACACACACCCGAGAATCACCAATAATTGCTGCTGCATCACTAGACCATCAAGTATACGGATCGCGATCATGCTGAAAGGAGCTCAAACCAAGGTACACCGCCCTCTAGACGTGGTTTCTGGAGTAAATGAGCTGATGTTGATAGAAGGAGGTCCGCCATAGGTGAGGCAATAAGAGATCCCCAACTAAGGCACGAGAGAAAAATAGTAGAGTGGCTAACAGACGAACACTAATGATGATGATGAAATGAGGGATACTGAGTAGCGGATGGACGACTTCCCTTGTTAGAGCATAAAGGGCATGAATGGCTTGGCAGGGACTGACACAATATCATGAGGGATAGGGGAAAATGGTACTGAAGGCCATAATGTGCAACATGAGAGAGGGACCAAGCAATGAAGGATGGAGGACTATATCGGGACACAAAGGGACTCGAGATAGACTCCATGACTGATGATGATTCAACTCGGATGCTCTAAACAAGAGCGACTCGATGGTGCTACCACACAGTAAAGTTCCAATGGGGGACTATAAAAACATGATTACAATAGGGTATCTCATGATGAAAATCAACATGAACAGAGACAAGTAAGGAGGCAAAGTGGTGCCCCAAGTACAAGTGTTGTAAGTGAAGAAATTTGATTTGGAGGAGGGTTATGGTTGAGGGGCATAGGTACCCCCAAGCATGTTGTGTTCATGCCAAAATGTATAACGGGGTATCTAAACACATTTTAGTGATGTGGTGCGCCATTTGTTTTCGTTATGGTTATGCAGTGTGAGAAAGGAAATGGAGGATTACCAATCTATTTTAGTACTGCATATATGAAGCAAATGGACTTTAATTTTCCGGGTTGGCATACTTGGTGTCACTATCCCAAAGAGAGGATTTGGAGATAATGAACTAATGCTCTCCTAGAAGACCCATAGGTTTGTCAACAACAATGTCTAAGAGACAGGGTTGCTGATGTAAGATGAAGGAACGATAAGGGCTATCATCCCCAGAGTGATCTGAAGTGATATGGGACTCTAGAGGTTCATCTAAATGTGGAATAATAATGGTACTAAAGTCGACATGACTAGATACACTAGGAGAGTTGTGGAGAATTGCTTCTCCTGGTCTCTCAAATAAGGGTGCCCCCTTACCCAAACATGGGGTTTCAATGTAATGGCCACGAGGTGTATGTGGTGTGAACGCATGGGTTTGATGTAAGGGGGAATAGATAAAGTCAGGGGTGGGGATTTCTTCCATAATTTCATCATCGTGATAGAAGATGGGGTGACTGGTGGAAGAAAGACCACCTAACGTGGCGAAGCTACCTGAATCATCATCATGAGAAGAGAGGTTCACATGCGCATCGACACAAGGGGTGACAGAAGAGTAAGAAGATAAAGGATCTACCGATGTTGAGCCTAGGGTAATCGCTGAAGGAAGGTCAAGCGAAACAACAAGGGAGGATTCTGAGGGAATGTTCCCCGATGATCTCATGGATGATGATAGGTAGAATATGGTGGACGAAGGCTCTGTCATCTCAACATAAGGAGGGGTAATGTCAATGGGAGCCATCATGTCTAGTAGTTCTGCCGAAGAAAAACACGAAAATAGGGGAGAGGTGGACTCGTTGCGCTTGGCCGCAAATTGGCGGATTGCGGCTAGAGAGGTGCGGAAGTCCTTGAGGAGGGAACAAAGGTGGGTGTAATGGTGATGGAGATCACACAAAGCACAGGGGTGGTTGGTGTGAATATGCTTGGGGTTCTTGGCCACGGTCGCAGAAGAAACAAAGGCTTCCAGGACCATGGACTCAGGGAACGCGACATTAACCATGGGCTTGAGATGAGGTATTTCAGGATAGGTATGGGTGGCATGACCGACAACATCACACAAAGCACACTGGATGGTATGCTTTGGAGGCTGAGGAGGGGCAGGGTTTGTCGGGGTAGCCTTGTCCTTTGATGCCCCCCTGCAAGCTTTTCCATTCTTACCCAAAGCGGTCGCAACAGGAGGTGGTTCATGTTGAAGTGACTGAGGCACTGTTGCAGTGGAAGAAGTCATCGGGACTGGTTGAACCGGGGTCAAAGCAAGATAAGGTTTGGGTTGACCAGGCGGGGTAGTGGCTAGAGGGTCAAGGTACCAAACTGGTATGCTCAGGGTCAAATTGGGGAGGGAGAGGGTGGCCATGATGGGAACCGAATAGACTCCGGGAGGGGGAGAAAGGCAAGGTATTTGATCATTAGGGTAATGGCCAGGAGGGACAACTCCAAGATGGTTGAGACCTAGTGGAACCAACTTAGGAGGATAGAGGGGCTCATGGGTACCAGCTGTAGGAGAAGGGCCAGAAGGAAGAGGTCTGGTTGGTTGAGGCAAAGGGCTAGGAGCAGGTTGTGGTGGGCGAGGTTGAGGTTGAGGTTGCTGACTAGTCGAAGCGGGCCATTTAAGGTCAGCCCGAGACGATTGCATCCTGCAAACATTCGCTAAGCTAGGATCGGAGACAGGAGGAGGAGGAATACCAGGGAAAATTTCAAGAAAGGAGGATTCTTTGTAGACGCCTAGGGAGACATTGGTCAAAGAATCAATGGTTTGCTTATTGGCTACAGAAGAGATGGTCAACTCAGGGGAGGTCTGAGATTTTGGCTCATGATATGTCAACTGGTCAATGGTGACTATCTTTCCATTATGAGGCAAAAACACCTTGCGATAGAGCGTGGATAGGACAACAGAAATGGCATAGGTGTAGTTACGCCCCAAAATAATGTTATAATCAATAGGGGCATCGATGACTTCAATTTCAATGCAAATAGTCTTACCCGCAAGAGTGATAAGACAATTACGGAATAGGCCAATGGGCTGGGAGGCATGGCCATCCCATGCATGAAGGGTGATTGTGGAAGTCGCCAGCTCAGTAGATCCGAGTTGATTCCAAACCGAAGCAGAAATCACACAGGTGGATTCCCCCTCATCAATAATACACTGAGAAACGTGAGTGTTCTAGATTTTGACTGGGATTTGGAAAGCTACGAAAGCAGGAAGGGGAGGATGTTCTAATTGACGGGCGTCGAAAACAATCAGTTGGTCATTATCAGGATCTACAGCGCCCATGGAAGATAGTAAAGCCTTTTTTTCAGAAGGACACGACTGGAGGAGTTCCAGTGTTGAAATGATAGCAGGAGACTGCACCAAATCATCTACTATGCTATATGAATGAGCAGCTCGACTAGAAGCATCATTTCGGCGTAATATTCCCTTAGGAATCTTGGGATGAACCTCAACTTTGGGCTGAGGGATATGCAAGGGACCATTAGATGTCAAAAGAGGCTCTTTAGAACCTGAAGAAGGTGACTCGGGGACAGACGGAGCGAGAGGCTTGGGGTACTGACGAGACCGAGTTTGAAGGTTAAGGTCAACAGGTAAAGGTTGATCAGAGTTCATCATGAGAATCTGGTAATCGAAGGAACTAGAAGGGGAAGGTTGAGTGGCCACCTGTCCGTCAGGTGGTTGGGTAGCCACAAATCCCTGCTATGCATCCACCTGCTCATAAGGGGGCGGTGACTGTTGTTGCAGGGTTTGAGAAGACAAGGGAGGCGGGGGTGCAAATGCTAGAGGAGCTGGAGCACTGGGCTGTGGATATGGATGATAATGAGGTTGGGTAACAGTGTGGTAAACAGGAGGTTGGGCAGAAAGAGGAGGCATGCCGGATCCTGGATGCATGCTACCGGGAGGGGGAGAAGTGCAGGAGGTGGTGCCCCCTCCCCCAGGAAAACCATAGCTCATGGAAGGTTGAGCAGATGGATGAGAGAGAGCTCCAACAATACCGTCGGCGGCCTGAGGTGCCCCTGGTGCGTTAGTGCCACCGGTTTTGGGGAGGTCAGGAAGGACGGTATAAACATAACTAGATTGGGCATAGATCAGGTCATATTTCAAGGCTATTTGGAGGGTGGCTTCTTCGGTTTGAGGAAAATGGGATGTGACGTCTTTGCCGATGGCAGGTAAGAGAGATATAAGGAACCAGTCCATGTAGACATGGTCTTCGAAGGTAGGGAATTGACATAGGCTCTTTCTTCTCCGCCATTCTTTAACATGATCAAATAGGCGGGTCGCAAACGATTGACTAAAAGAAGTCAAAAGTTCGATACCAGTGTCATAACGAGGGGGAAGCTAGAAATAAGATAAGAAGGCGAGGGAAAGGGTCGCAAAGGTGGTATGGGAAGAGGCGGGTTGGTCAACATACCACTTAGAAGCTTCACCTGTAAGCGTGCGTTGGAAAAACCGAAGACGGATGGAATCATCGGTAATGGAATTGGATGAGCACCACATGTGGAAATATCGGATATGGTTGGAGGGATCTTCACTAGCAAGGCCTTCGAACTTGGGAATGTTGGAGGGGATCTTGGTTGGCATAGCAGGCCAACTAACATCGTGGTGGATAGGATCATTAGTCAACTGATTGAAATCGGGGAGACTGAGACCAGCCATATAAGAAAGCAAAGGGACAGTCGAGCTAGTTCCCGTGGTGGTTCCGCTAGTAACAGACCTAGCAGTAGGACTGGGGTTGTTAGCGTTAGGTCCGGAACTAGACATGGTGAAGATAATAGGGGGAGAACCAAAAGTAGGGGGAGAACCCAAACAATCAGAAGAGGAGTCGGAGTGTGGACTTAGGGGAGGACTAACTCAATGACGGTGGGAAGGAGTAAGTCGTCTAACCGGAAATGGAGGGTGAAGGCCAAGAAGTCTCCAGGCTAAACGCCTTGGAGGCGTAATGATAACAGGAAGAAGAATAACCAACAAGGGCAGGGAGATGCAGAATCAAGTGAGGTCAATGTCGAAACAAGGGCAGAGAGGTGCAGTGTCAATTGATTTTAAAGGCTTTTCTAGGTGGTGTTAATTAGGCTCTTCTTCACTTAGGGTTACTGTGTGGCGTGTGTTAATTTTAATTTTTAAACCCAGATGTTTTGAGAGTAAAATAAAAAGTGTGTTGCGTAACTGAAAATAAATCTGTAGAGAACAGTAAATAAGACTGAAATAACATAAAATTAACAGCGAACAATGCATCGATCTAACCCAAGAAGGTGGGTCTCTTAAAACTAGTCTAAAAGAGGGAAAAAAAAATCTAATCAGAACACACTAGAAAGAGGCCAATAGATCTAAGGTCAGGAGGGACAAGGATCTAAAGGAGAAATATACTGAAAATAGGTGCAGAAAAGAACACAGAGGCAGAGGCAAGGTTGTTGTAACAAAGGCGGGAATCAGCTAAAGGTAGGAGGGACAAGGAGGTGACCCTGGAGGTAAACCCAAAAAAAAACTATATGAGGTGATTTGAAAGGGATAAGAGCTGATCTAGCGGGATCTAAAAAGGAGGTATCGAATCTGAAAAGAAGAAGGCTGAAACTTTGAAAATTCAGACCTCTAAAATAGCTAAAAGCTCTCCCACAAAAAGTGGAGGGTACTAAAGCCCTAAGTGGCAAGATTCGCACTTATTTGAGTGAAACAGATCAGGAAAAGGTCTAAACAGGCGGAAACAGAAGCTGGAAAACCCTGACAGAAGCTTCAGACAAACCCAAAAAAATTTATAGAAAAGTGCAAAAAAAAGTGCAGGTCGCAGGTTCTGACCTGCTTTCAGTCCAGATCATATTTTTTAGGCAAAAAAGTGCGTCCTCCAGTCCAGGTCATTGTTTTTGGGCCGATAAGTGCGACCTGCTGATCTAGGTCTCTCGGCAGAAGATTTCAGAAAAAGTTACCGTCTCAGCTGCTCCTGATGTCTGTCACCTGCGCAATAGGGCCAGAAACACACGAAAGTTAAAAATATTAATTTTTGAGGGTTTTAGAGGTGAAAAACACCATAAAAATAGGAAAAACAACAAATTGAAGAGAAACCATATGATTTGAAATAGTTGGATATGTAGGAATATATAAAACGGCAATGTTGATACATAAAAAGAAAACATTAATAGGTGCGCCAATTGTAAGTATAGATCTTTAAGTAAAAGACCCGCACAGCTACACATAACAAATAGCCCTAACATCAATTATGGCTGCCAATATCTTTAAGTCTGCAGTTAGTTGATCCAAATAATGTTGCACAAATCCAGATCTAAGCATAAAAGACATTAAGCAGTAAGAATAAAATGTGGCTCCATGCATCCAATAGACAAGACAAGAACGATGTATTTGAAAGAATTTTTTATATTAAAAGGGGGTACCTGAGAGGAAAACAAGAAAGGTGTTTTCCAGTTCTCCTCAATGGGATGGGTTCTTGAAAGTCCTCAGCATTTTAGATCTAAAATTCCTCTCTCTTGTTGGTGTAGAATACCTAGAAAAACATAGAACTCAATGGGAGCTCACAAGACAAAAATGGAGAAATGTGACCAAGTGTATAGATCCAGAGTGATCTAATGCAATCAGAGGTGACTATGAATGGGAAAACCCTTCTATTTATAACAAAATATTAGGGCGATCTAGAACTTGGTGCATGAATAAAATATTATTAATCAAATTCTAGAACCACCCTCTAGGAATATTTTATTATATTTGTTGGAGGGAAAAGGATTTTTTGACTTGGGTCAATTCCTTTATTTATAAATAATAAATAAATAAATGGTTTATTTACTATTTTAAGGAAATGGTGGGAATATAATTAAATAAATAATGATTTATTTAATTATTTATAAATGATTTAGTCAAATTTAACTAGGAATATTATTTAAATAAGGATTTAAATAACTTATTCCTAGGAAATAATCATATACATAAGGATTTATTTAATTGATTTCCTTGTTTTGGGTTAAATATGACCAGGAAATATAAACAAATATAGATTTGTTTATTATTTCCTTTTCGGGTTTCCTTTTTAGACCATAAACAACTTAATAAAGGTGTTTTACTAAGTTATTTCACATAGTGAAAGCAATTTTACTTAGGGTAAAATTGGTCTTACATGGTGTACTTGGGTTCATCTAATGATAATAGGTTAGATGACCAAAAAATGGTGTAACAGAGCGTGCCAAGATGATATGGGAAGGGCACTACAGTTGAGTCGCTGGGCATTTTGGGGTTGAGAAAACAGTGGCAGTACTGCAAAAGTATTTCTATTAGCCCAACCTTCCACAGGATGTAGGGAAGTACATTAGATCCTGCATTGCTTGTGCCATTTCCAAACCAACCATCAAGAAGCAAGGGCTCTATACTCCGCTACCTACCCCTAGTCAACCTTGGGAATCCATCTCCATGGATTACATGTCAGGCCTTCCTTCTACTAAGCATGGAAATGACTGTGTTTTCATGCTCGTCGACAGATTCTCACAGATGGCCATTATGGCGGCCTACAAGAAGAATATCACAGTAGAAGCCATTGTTAAACTCTTCTTTGAATGAGTGTGGGTGCACTTTGGGATCCCAAAGTCTATCATATCAGATCGCGATAGAAGGTTCCTCGGCACATTTTGGTCCAGCATCTGGTCAATGTTGGACACCAAGCTCACCAAGTCCACATCTTTCCATCCCCAAACTGATGACCAGACAGAGGTCACCAAAAAGATGATTGTACACATTCTGTGCATGTATAATTCAAAGAATCGACGCACATGGGATGAGAGCCTTACCTATGTACAACACAGTTATAACCAGGCTATCCACAGCTCAACCATCCATAGCCCCTTTCAGATGGGCTTGGGATTCCAGCCACTATGTCGCTTTGACGTAGCCATGCCATTTGCGGCTCCTCAGGCCGATTAGGCTCATGTCCATTCTGAAGCTGACAAAGCAAACAACTTCATCGAGCACATTCAGCACATCCACCAACAGGTTCATGACATATTGGACAGAGCCAATGCTAAGTACAAGTAACAACATGATCAACATCGGGTGTCACACAACTCCAGGTGGGCAAAAAAGTGTGGCTACATTTGCATAAGGATCACCTCACTAGACCCCACCGCAAGATTTTCCCACTTTGATATGGGTCATACACCATCACCAAGGCTATAGGGAGTAATTCCTTTGAGCTCAGTATTCCACCATTCCTTTGTCTGCACCTAGTATTCAATGTAGACCGCCTTCGTCCCTACTTCCCACCTCTATTGGACACCTCTTACATTACAGAAGAACTCACACCAAAAGAGTTAAACCCAGACTACATGGAACAGGCCACCAAAGACTGTATCATGGACATGAAAATCAAGAACACTCATCGACAGAAGATCCAACTGTATCGGGTTTTCAAAGCTGGCCAACTCCTGCACCAAGGCAAGTTGTTCACCAAGGACCAAGTTCAAAAAAATTTGCCTCATCTCATGGAGGAACTCAACGCAATGGGTACCATTTCTTCCTAAGGGGGGAGGAATGATCCAGGTGGATATTGGTGGCCACCCGCCTATTCCACTTGGGGCTCCACCATTGTCTCTTTTAGTTTTTTCACAACTTACTATTTTAGCAGCTTTTCGGCTCCTGAACTTCTGGAGCCATTTTGAAGCCCCAAATGGAGATAGTATGCCGAAGTTACATCCCCGGGAAGTTGAAACACCAATTTACCCAAACGGGGCCAATAGTTTTGGCGCTTCATCTCATAGTGTTAGGTTTTTGGACATTTAGAGTTCTCCATTGTTTCTCCATAATAAATAGGCCCTTGAGCCTCATTGTAACAAAATTCAGAGTTATGTAGTCGCCACATCTCTTCTCAAATATTCGCTAACCTAGCTATTTTATTTCCATCATGTTTGTAATCATATTTCTGTGATTTGATATTAATGAAATGGAGCCTTATTTCCACTGTATTTCTATGTTTATGGTTATTTCTGTATTCTGTTGCATTCTTGCATAAAATTTGGATCAAATTTAGTAGAGAAAACTCCTAAGCCTGGAAAATTATGTGTGATATAAACACATATGCCATACAATGTAAAACTCCTCTCAATTGTGATGGATCTTGATACATCGTACACATGTATCCATTCAATTCATCTATCAATGGTTGTAAGTAGACATCCATATTATTCACTTCTCTTCTACAAGGGACTACAAGAGCCAACATAAGATGTTAATTTTTTATGGACAACCCTAGGGGGATATTATTATTTATCACTACTAGAGGAAAAATATAATAGTTGGTGTTTTGGAGGGAATATGAGTTGATTCCATCAATGGTTATGCTGAGTCATCGACTTCACACTTCATCCTTGATTTTTCCAAGATGTATATCCTCTATATGCTTCATGGATAATGAATCTATTTGGATTCACATAACTCCTTAGTCACTTATACGTGAGGCATGCCTTCCCTGCAACATAGCTAATTCTTTTCAATGAAAGAGTCTTTCGATCCTTGGGATTATAGGCATGTTCCTCAATATATTATGAGGAGGACCATGTGATTTACCCATTGTTTTTTAATAAAGTTACCTTTCATGCCCACATTTCAGACATATCTCTTTGTCTACATATTCTGCTCTATATAGAATAAAATCATTGAGATATGCATGACATGATACGTACTCAACACCAAACATTTTCAACGATTGTTTTTCCTCTTCACAAATACCCGTCAAGACATTATCACTCGGGAGTACCTTATGTTTGAATAACCTACAATCGGTGGGGAATATAATTATACAATATAAATAAATGTCCGTAAAATCAACCATTTCTAAGGTTTATTTTTTGATAATATTTCTCGAAATATCAGGGACTTGATTGATCATGTAGGTGAATTACCTCAAAATTTTCAAGAAAGATGCATTCAACATGCCAAAATTTTCTTTCAAGTTGTACAACAACATCATTTTCCCCATCTTAGTAGACTTTTACTTGCTGCCAGGTCCAAAGAGAGGGGTCCTAGAAGCATATTTTAGACTTTTGAATAAGGTATCAGTAATTGAGAATCATCCTTTAACTCATTTTTCTAGAATAAATCAAATAAAATTTCCTCGACGAGAATCGTATTCCGTAAGTAATAGTCCATACCAACCTCTATTTGATTTCCTCCATTGCCAAATTGTGATGAAGAACTACTATTATTGTAGTCATTCCTAATTGGTGAATCCAGACGTAGTGAGAATTGTATAGGCGATTGATTCAACCATTATTTGTATTCTTCTTCTTCGAGCCTTGCTCTTAATGCATCCTTCTCTTGAGTTTACATTGTAGTGGTGTGCATTGGAAGATGGTAGGTGGGTCACTCATTATCATTAGAGTCCTAATTTCAAACAATATTGAACATCATTACTACAATATCAATGATATTAGTAATCATTTTAGTGCATTTGTCTTGTTGAAACTACATTATACCAAACAGTGATTACCATCGTCAATCTAGGATTGTGACTGGAATATTCCATCTTCCAATTGGCAGGGTGCACAGGTTGTCCATTTTAATCTACTAACTCCTTGCGATATGGTGCTCCTGATAAGAAATTTTGACATTTTTTAGATGGAGGAATATTTTTTGCATATGAGCTCGATTCTGAATCAGGATCCTACAAGTTTGGATACATTTTTATTCAAATTCACATGGATTAAAAAAAAAAAAAATTAATTAGTTAATCGAAATATAAATAAAATATGAACTTACTGGAGATGGAAAGGGAGAACTCTGTGAATGAATTTTATCAGCAAGATGGAACGGGCTGGAATTTGAAGAATTGGTCATTTGATATTATTGATGTTTTGTCCATATGTTTGAGAAAATCAGAAATAAATTTTTTTTTTGATATCTAAAATTAATCTCGAGAACCATATAACCACAATTTGAATTTCAATATAGTTTTCAAACCATTTTTTAAGAATAAGGTAAGTTTAAGAAGAAAATTTATACTATGAACTATTGTAATTCATATGGATGCGTCCTAAAAGACAATTTGAGATTAATATGTCATTTTATGTGAAACAAAATAGATAAATTTTAAAGATGATTGGTACGCTTATTAGAACAAAACACACTAATTCACTTAAATAATACTAGCACTGGTGCGTTCAAATAATACCTGCACCATTTTCCTAGATTCAAAAAAAAAAAAAGTTATCATATCGATGCTCTTGTACAAATGTGCATTGATATGTTTCAAAAAAAAATAGCATCGGTACACATCTATTTCTAGATTTTAGAAAATAAAAACAAATCCAACCATTTTGGTTCTCTTATACAAATTACACCACTAATTCTTTTAAATACAAACTACACCATTGTGTTAAAAAGCTTAATCACACCATTTCCGGATTTCGAAAATAAAAATAATTGTATCATGTCAGTGCTTTGTAGAAAAATGGTGCCTTGGTAATGTCAGTGCACATTTCTTATTAACACATCGATGTACTTTAATATTGAACGCACTTATGTTTAGAAAAATTAGAAAGAAAAAAAAGGATGAACTTATCATTTTTTTTAAAATTAAAAAACAAGAAACAATTCATTTTTCAAAATATAATTTCATAAAGTCTTTTAAATAGTAAAATTTTATTCACTATTTCATTATTTTTTCCAAAATTGAAAGGGACTTATTTTAAAGGACATCCAAGAGCATTTTGCAACAACAGAATATTGTGGAGCAACAAATGTTGATAATGGTTATTCAAGGCACATGACATTATATTAGAGTAAGTTCATCAAACTTAAATAGGTAGATGGAGAAAAAATTATTCTAGGAAATAAGGCATCTACAAATATTTTTTGGAAAGGGACACCCAACATTGATACTAATCAGGTGCTCAAAATTATGCTCAAAAATGAAAATTTTTGGAATGGTGTGGAACCTGACGACCTCGTAGATCTCTTCATTTTGAATTCAGTGCAACTCGTTTTGTGGAAACCCGACACCGTATGCTCCCATAAACACATTATTTCCATTTTCCCAAATAGGTAAATTTTTGAAAAAAAATGTGTAGGTTGCCATGATAGTAGTCCATATAGTTGATTGGGCATGGTTGACTAGTCAAGGGTGACTGTGCATAGTGGGCAAATCCTGGTGTGCCACTTGTCCGAGTTTGATTGGTGTTGAGTGGTGAATTTTTGTTGTTTGGGAAGGTGCCCAACCACATGTTGCCATGTGCCCCAACTGGAGGCCCCCATGTGGCAGCACGAGGGCCACCAAAATTGGTTGAAGGCAAAACTTCCCCTCCATAGGATTCAAACTCCAAACCTCATTTCAAACAATGCAACATTTTAACCATCGTGCCACAATGATCCTTGTTATAACATGTGGCACAAATATTATTTAAACTATAGTTGGATGGACTATGGGGTAAGAAGTTAGGGCTTAGTCCTGACCGCCCAATACAACATTTCATATGACTTCACCGGAGACCAAGGACAAAGGCATAGGAACAACCTGCCACCCGAACCGTAGCATAGAGCGCCGCAAAAAATGGCATGTGGAAGTTGTTACACTGACCACAAGGGGAACTGGAGTACTAACCACGCCCTAGTCGTTCCATAATCTACCACGAAACTGACCAATGTGACCAATATAGTCCTAACCATGATGGTTATTAATAAATCGCGGATTTTTTTGTATTAAAAAATGTTTTTTAATCCATCGGTAATGGTGGAAAATTCATAATTTAGGCACTGTAGCACAAATTAACAGTTTGAAAATTTCATTGAAAATCTGCGAAATTGTTTCTTTGTTAGTAGAATTTAGGGTGAAATTGTAGGACCGGTCCAGATTTTGTGAAAATTGTGGTGCAGTTACCAGGAAAACTAGGGAGGTTGATAAATTCTTCAGTTTTTTACCAATTTCAGATCAGAAAGAGGCTAGACAAAATTTATTTGTATTCTGAAGTGGAAGGAAGAGTTTTTGAAGCCAATTGAGCTCTGTAGATGTAGGTAATCACAATTTTGAGCATAATGAAAGAGGTTCAAGTCATTGGACGCTGGACCAAGGAGACGTAGCCCAGGAGGGGTAAACTCCTTCATAATTTGTTGTGTTGTGGTTATTATTATGGTGCATTTGTCTATTTTTTTATATATTTAAAATTTTAGTTAAATGCTTTATGTGTTTTACTATTAACATAAAATCTCTCAAAAGCTAAATTTAAACATATGTAGTTTACAAACCCTCAAGCACAATTTCATTAAGATCTCATATAGATCAAGTTTGGTATTAGAGCTTTCATTTTCTTTATTGTTGTGAGGATTTAATTGTTTGAAAATGTATGCGATGCTTAAAATGTTGAATCTTAAGGGAGGATAAGGAAATATTATGGTTGCAAGTCCTCAAGTTAGGTCAAGGACAAGGAGAGAAGGTTTGCATAAAGCTCCACCATAAATACTTCCTCAAATTGCAGATGAAGCTTGAACAAGCATGTCTCATGAAGGAGGAAATAATAACTTGTTAGATGAAGAAAAGTATCTCAGACAAAATTTATATGACATGACTGAAATGGTGAAGGTTCTCTATGAAGAGAGGACTTCAATATTGCAGGGTGAAAGTTCCAAGCCTTGAAAAGGAGAGGGTTCTTCTGGAGGAAAAGAAGGAGATGATGAAAAGCCTTCAAAGGGAAATGGTGACAAACCACCCTCTTCTCTACCATCATATTCACCTTCATCCTCACCTCCATATTCTTCCTCTTCCACAACCAATGTTACCCAAAAACCTCCACATACCTCAAGGGTGCATGATAAAACTCCCTTATTAAAACTTGATATAAAATTTTAACTTCCTATGTATAATAGTGAAGTGAATGTTGAAAGACCTGATAATTGGGTTCATCAACCTAAATTTTATTGTAGGATCCAAAACATTAAAGGTGATGAAACAAAGATTTAGTTAGCTTTATTGAGGTTGGAAAGGGTTGATTTGATTTGGTTGGAAGCCAAAACACAAGAGGATATGAAAAAGCATGGTAATGTCTCCACCTCTTGGATAGATTTTATTTCTGCACTTAGAAGACAATTTTATCCATTACCTTATATGAAAAAGGCTATTATGGATTGATAAAATTTTAGACAACTAAAAGGTCAAAGTGTGCAAAGCTACACTCAAGAATTTAGAAGAAGATGCTTGATATTAGGTGTAGACCTGAATTCACAAGGCACTTTGTTGAAATATATTAGGGATTTACACAATTATTTATGGCATACTGTCCTTATGTTTAATCCTACAAATATAGATCAGTTTTGTGTTCAGTAAACTCATCTTGAAGCAAGAGAGAAAAAAATTCCACAAGAGGGTAGAAATAATCCATTCACAAGTGGAGACAAGAGTAAGAACAAGTTCAAAGGGAAGGGAAAGAAGAATGCATCTGTTTGGAAGGAAGGAGAAAAAATAGCATGCAAACATTATTCCAATGAGGGTCATGATGAATCTCATTGTTGGAAGCTTCATATTGAGATGAAACCAAAGAAGTTTAACAACAAAGGGAATGAAAAAATAGCTACAACTACACAACATGACTTAGGCTCTGATCCGGGAGATGAAACAAAGATCAAATCAATGGGAATAAAAGGTAAAGAAATAAAAATAACTATCTCTTAAAGTTTTCCTAATGATACTCAAGATGAGAAAATCGAATTGAACTTTTCCATATTTGAGTTATTTCAAAGAAAAACAAAATTGATACACTTTTTGATAGTGGTTCACAAGAAAATTCTATTTCTGAAGACTTAGACAAGAAACTAAACTTAGAGACCATTCCTCATCCAAGACCTTATCCTTTAGGTTGGATATGAAAGAATGAAAACTTACAAGTTACGAGGAAATGAATCTTTAAATTTAAAATTACAACAAACTTTCTTGATGAAGTCGAACTTGATGTAGTACCACTTGATATTTCTAGAATTATTTTGGGAAGCCCATATTTGAATTATAGAAAAGCTATTTTCCATCGCCATGGAAACAAGTATCACTTTTTCAAAGATGGCATAGAGTAAATTGTTAGAGCACATTGATAGAAACTAAACCTTTCACTTGAAAATGTCGGACGAATGGAGAGACTCATTAACTCTAGGAAAAATTGTATGCTTAGAATGGTCAAGAAAAACAATGATGTTGAGAATGAAGATTTTCAAGGTTGTCTTTAAAGATTAAAATATGATTGCATTTAGGTTGTTAACCAATATGATGACATGTTCCAGGACCTAAAAGGATTTTCTCCTAATAGGGGAATCTAACTTGAAATACAATTGCAGCAAGATTGTCATCTTCCTAACATTGGCATGTACAAGATGTTAGGGATTGAAAGTGCTAAAATTAAAAATAACATTCAAGATTTTTTGGAAAAATGGATCATCAGACCAAGTAGTTCGCCATGTGGGTCACCTATAGTTTCGGTGCTAAAGAAGGATGGAACATGGTGCATGTGTGTGGACTTCCGTTCATTGAAAAAAATCACAGTAAAGAAATGTTACCCACTTCCTAGAATTGATGATTTACTTGATCAATTGAAAGATGAAAATTATTTTACTAAGTTTGACTTAAGAAGTGGCTATCATAAAATTATAATTGTTGAAGGTGACATATGAAGAAAACATTAAAAACAAAACAAGATTTGTTTGAATGGCTTGTTATGAATTTTTGTCTTTACAATTCTCTGGATACCTTTATGCATGTGATGAATGATGTGTCGAGGCCATTTCTAGATGCATTCGTGATAGTGTACCTAGATGAAATCTTGATTTTTATTAAATCTCATGAAGAACATGTCATAAATGTCAAAAAGTACTTCATGCCTTGAATAAAGGACAAGTTTTTTAAATACGTGAAGGTGTGAGTTTCGAAAAACTTATTTAGTGTATTTGAGTCATATTATTGGAGGAGGTGAATTGAAAATAGATCCCTCCAAGGTTGATGTCATTTTGAATTGGCCAAAGCCCGAAAAAATTACGGAGGTAAGAAGATTTTTGGGAGCAGCCCAATATTGGAGGAAGTTTATTGCTAACTTCTCTTCTATTGGAGCTCCATTGCATGCATTGAAAAGTGTGAAGTAGGTCTTCCAGTGGGGAGGTAAACAAAAAAAGGCATTTGATGCATTGAATGAAAAGATCATTTCAGGCCCAATACTTGCACTTCCAGAATTAGGACAGTCATTTGAGATTCAGATTGATGCTAGTGATTACACCATGGGTGTGGTCCTCATGAAACATGGTAAGCCTATCTATTTTCATTTGGAAAATTTTTATGGTGCAATGATTAATTATCCCACATATGACAAGGAGTTTTATGCATTGATGCAAAGTGAGAGAAAGTGGAAACACTACTTTATGGGTAAGGAAACAATCATTCACACTGATCAACAACCATTTCAATACTTGCAATCACAAACAAAGTTGCATCAATCAAGGCACTTCTCATGGATGGGTTTTCTTCAACAATTCCACTTAGTGATAAGGTAAAAGAAAGGTATCTAAAATAAGGTTGTTGAGATGCTTTCTAGTCCTCTTTTTAGTGCTTCTATTATTCTTAAGCATAATTATTTTTTACATGATAACTATGTTGAACAATATGATTTAGATATTGATTTTAAGGATGTATATGAAACTTTAAGTCAAGGGAACAAAGTAGAGGAATTGGATTATCACATCCATGATAACTTGTTGTACCATCTTGGTAATATTTGCATTTCCCAGGGAGAAAGAATCAACATTATAATAGAGGAACACATTTCTCTTATTGCTATTCATTTCGGTGTAAGTAATATGATGGCACATCTACATACGTATTTTTATTGGCCTCGTTTTCTTGAAAGTGTGTCACATTATATTAGAGGTTGTTCATTATGTGTTGTTAGTAACCCTAGCAATAGAAAGTTAGGATTGTACACTCCACTTCCAGTACCTTCTCGTCCATGGGAGAGTGTTTATATGGACATTTTTGGAGGTATTTCCTATGTCAAATACGAATCATGATTATATTTTTGTAATTTTGGATAGGTTCAAAAAAATGGTGTATTTTGATTCCATGTAAGAATAAAATTACAGCTAAAAAAATGCTCAGTTATTCTTTTAGAATGTATTGGTGCATTTTCAATTTCCCACATCCATTGTTAGTGATCAAGATTCCTGGTTTGTTGGGAACATTTGGTCAAGCTTGTGGGGATTCATGGACACTAGGTTGAAAAATATTAAAACATTTCATCCAAAAACATATGGTAAAACAGAGGTGGTGAACACGATGGTGATACATATTCTTCGTGGTTATTGCAACAAGCATCCCAAGTTGTGGAATGAAAACTTGCACTATATTCAGAATGCTTACAACTGGGCCAATCACTCTTCAACTCAAACATCACCATTTGAGGCATGTTTGGGATAGTTGCATAAATCTCCTTTGGATTTAATTTTTGGAAAGGATGTTGTTATGGATGGTCATAATGACATAGACAACTAAAATTTTCATTGAACAAATCTAATTGGTGCATCAAGTAGCTCAAGAACAGCTGGAAAAGATCCAAGTGAACTATGAAACAAGGCACGATAAGCGTCGTCTATATCACAAATTCTAAGTTGGTGACGAATTTTGGCTTAAAATTAGAAAAGAACGGCTTCACGGAGAAGGTAGAAGACTGAAACCAATCTAAAATGGTCTATTCAGAATTTTAGAAAAGATTGGTGATAATGCCTTTAGGTTGGATCTGCCTTCATATATGCAAATTTATGTTGTTGTTAATGTTGATAACTTAAGTTTTTATGAGCCGCCTTTGATTGAAGATCAAGGAGAAAATGTTCATATTGCTCCCATTGAGGATTTTTCTCCTAAATACATTTATGAACTAAAGTAAGACACCATTCTTGACAGAAGAACAAGGTCTTCAAAACTAGGGAATGTGGAGAACCTTCTTGTGGGGCTCATAGGTGCAAATCCAAGAAAATAAAAATGGATATATATTGGAAAGGTGAGGGAATTGTACCCTCATATACTAAGAAACTGAAAGTGATCTTTTGGGGTCCAAAGGCTTCCCATGGAGAGGAGTGAGTGATCAAGTGCTCAAAATTATTCTGAAAAATAAAAGATGTTAGAATGGTGTGAAACCTGAACAACCGTGTATATCTCTTCATTATGATTCCGATGCAACTTGTTTCACTAAAAACTGACACTTTATGCTCCTAGAAACACATTTTGTATGTTTTCCCAAAGAGGTAAATTCTGGCAAAAGAATGTGAAGTTTTCCCAGTCAGCGGTCTGTACAGTTGACTGGCCATGGTTGACTGGTCAAAGGGTGAATGTGTATAGTGTTCCAATCCTTGCATGCCACTTGTCTGAGTTTCATTGGTGTTGGGTGGTGAATTTTTATTAATTGAGAAGGTGGGAAACAACATGCTACCATGTGGCCCAACCAGAGTCTAACATCTTGTAGCACGTGAGCCAAAAAAAATTGTTGAAGGCCAAGCCTCCCCTCTCCAGGATTCGAACTAAAAACCTCTTTGCAAACATTGTAATGTTCTAACCATTGTCCCACGATGATCCTTGTTATAACATGTGGCACAAATATTATTTAAATTATAGCTGGGATGACTATGGGGTAAGGGGTGAGGGCTTAGCTCGGAGCCCCCCAATAAAAAAATTCATATGAATTCATCAGAAACCAAGGGTAGGGGTGAAGGAATAAGAATTAGAGCTTAAATTAATGTTCTGGTAATTTCTCCCAAAAATCTGTACAATTTTCGCTCTATTAGCGGAAATCAGGGAAAAATTCTAGGACCTAAGTATGAGGGGTTTCTGCAGTGCATTATATTAGATATCATTTTTGGGATTCAACTGCGTTAAGTAGGTTATTAATCTATGACCATTTCCATTATAGGTAGTCTTAACTGACTAATTTATCATGATTTTTGAATAGTCCACTTAGCACTCATTGCATCAGGTTATGATGACAAGAGTGAAGTTCTAGGATGGGTGACCTACCAAGAAGTCCTAGTTACCAGGTGCAAGCCTCGGAAGTGATGATTGACGCTATGTGATTCATTTCAATGGTTTCAATACCACTTCTTCACCCCTATGAGCATCACCTGATGTAATGAGTGCTAATTGGACTATTCAAAAATCATGATAAATTAGTCAACTACGACTACCTCTCATGGAAATGGTCATAGATTAATGACCTACTTAACGTATTTGAATCCCAAAAATGATATCTGATATAATGCACTATGGAAACCCCTCATACTTAAATACAAAGAGTAAAGTGAGCTCTACTTGAATGGTTCATGAGGCATAATACTTTTTAAGGATTTGCAAATGGGGTAGAAAGCTAAGTGGGCTTGATTGTGGGGAAAAAATCCACAGCTAAGCGTGCTTGAACCAGAGGAGTTCTAGGATGGGTGACCTCCTGGGAAGTCCTGGTTACTAGGTGTAAGCCCCAGAAGTGATGATTGAAGCTATGTGATTCATTTCACTAGTTTCAATTCCACTTCTTCACTCTTGTGAGCATCACCTGATGGAATGAGTGCTAAGTGGACTATTAAAAACCCATTATAAATTAGTTAGTTATGACTACTTGTCATGGAAATGGTCATAGATTAATGACCTACTTAACGCAGTTGAATCCCAAAAATATATCTAATATTATAAACTGTGGAAACCCCTCATACTTAAATAGAAAGAGTAAAGGGAGCTCTACTTGAATGGTTCATGAGGAACAATACTTGCTAAGGTTTTTCAAATGGGGTAGCAAGTTAAGTGGCCTTGATTGTGGGGAAAAAATCCACGGTTAAGCGCAGGGAAAATTTTAGGGGCTAATATTCGCAAATGGGCTAAATTTCCATGCTTTTTCCAAAAAAAAGATTCGCTAATTTAATTTTTTTTCCAAAATGATTTGCCCAAATTTGATAATACACTGGATTATTTTACCTTAAAAATAGCGAAATTATTATATCAATTAATATAAAATCATTGGAAATATAAATATTTCTAGAAACATATCACCAAAAAATTATAATTTGCAAATTGGGAAATAATAAGATTCGCCAAGGTTTCTAAAGTTTAAGATAAACTTCCAACCTTAAATTTTCCCCTAGTTAAGCGCACTTGAGCCAGAGGAGTTATGGGATGGGTGACCTCTCGAGAAGTCCTCGCTACTAGGTGCAAGCCCCGAAAGTGATGATTGATGCCATGTGATTCATGTCACTATTTTCTATCCCACTTCTTCACTCATGTGAGCATAACCTGATGAAATGAGTGCTATGTGGACTATTGAAAAATCATGATAGATTAGTTATGTATGGCTAGCTCTAATGGAAATGTTCATAGATTAATGACCTACTTACCGCAGTTGAATCCCAAAAATGATATCTAATGTAATGCACTGTGGAAACCCCTCATACTTAAATACAACATGTAAAGGGAGCTCTAGTTGAATGGTTCATGAGGCACAATACTTGCTAAGGTTTTGCAAATAGGGTAGCAAGCTAAGTGGGCTTGATTGTGGGGAAAAAATCCACAGTTAACCGTGCTCAAGCCAGAGGAGTTCTGGGATGGGTGACCTCCGAGGTAGTCCTGGTTACCAGGTGCAAGCCCCAAAAGTGATGATTGACGCAATGTGATTCATTTCACTGGTTTGAATCCCACTTATTCACCCCTGTGAGCATAACCTAATGCAATGAGTGCTAAGTGGACTATTCAAAAATCATGATAAAGTAGTTATTTATGACTACCTCTCATGGAAATGGTTATATATTAATGACCTACTTAACACAGTTGAATCCCAAAAATGATATCTAATATAATGCACTGTGGAAACCCCTCATACTTAAATGCAAAGAGTAAAGGGAGCTCTACTTGAATGGTTCATGATGCAAAATACTTGCTAAGGTTTTGCAAATGGGGTGGCAACCTAAGTCGGCTTCATTGTAGCAAAAAAATCCATAGTTAAGCGTGCTTGAGCCAGAGGAGTTCTGGGTTGGGTGACCTCCCAGGAAGTCCTGGTTACCAGGTGCAAGTCCCGAAAGTGATGATTGACATTATGTTATTGATTTCACTGGTTTCAATCCCACTTGTTCACCCCTGTGAGCATCACTTGATACAATGAGTGCTAAGTGGACTATTCAAAAGTCATGATAAATTAGTGAGTTACGACTACCTCTCATGGAAATGGTCATAGATTATTGACCTAATTAACGTAGTTGAATCCCAAAAATGATATCTAATATAATGCACTGTGGAAACCCCTCACAATTCAATACCAATAGTAAAGGGAGCTCTACTTGAATGGTTCATGAGGAAAAATACTTGCTAAGGTTTTGTAAATGAGGTAGTAAGCTAAGTGGGCTAGATTGTGGGGAAAGACTCCACAGTTAAGCGCGCTTGACCCAAAGGATTTTTGTGATGGATGACATCCCAAGAAGTCATGGTTATCGGGTGCAAGCCCCAAAAGTGATGATTAACGCTATGTGATTCATTTCACTGGTTTCTATCCCACGTCTTCACCCCCGTGAGCATCACCTAATGCAATGAGTGCTAAGTGGACTACTCAAAAATCATGATAAACTACATAGTTACGACTACGTCTCATGGAAATGGTCATATATTAATGACCTACTTAACGCAATTGAATCTCAAAAATGATATCTAATATAATGCACTGCGAAAACCCCCCATACTTAAGTACAAAGAGTAAAGGGAGCTATACTTGAATGGTTCAAGAGGCACAATACTTGCTAAGGTTTTGAAAATGGGGTGGCAAGCTAAGTGGGCTGGATTGTTGGGAGAAACTCTACAGTTATGTGTGCTTGAGCCACAACAGTTTTGGGATCAGTGAACTCCCGAGAAGTCTTGGTTACCGGGTGCAAGCCCTTTTTGTGATGATCAATGCTATGTGATTCATTTCACTAGTTTCAATATCACTTCTTCACCCCTGTGAACATCGCCCAATGCAATGAGTGCTAAGTGGACTATTCAAAAATCATGATAAATTAGCCAGTTATGACTACTTCTCATGGAAATGGTCATAGATTAATGACCTACCTAACACAGCTGAATCCCAAAAATGATATCTAATATAATGCACTGCGGAAACCCTTCATACTTATATACAAAGAGTAAATGAAGCTCTACATGAATGGTTCATGAGGAACAATAATTGCTAAGGTTTTTAGAATGGGGTAGCAAGCTAAGCGAGCTTGATTGTGGGGAAAAAATCCACAGTTAAGTGCACTTGATCCAGAGGAGTTCTGGGATGGGTGACCTCCTGGGATGTCCTAGTTACTGGGTGCATGCCCCGGAAGTGATGATTGACCATATGTGATTCATTTCACTGGTTTCAATCCCTCTTCATCACCCCTGTGAGGATCACCTCATATAATGAATGCTAAGTGGACTATTCAAAAATCATGATAAATTAGTCAGTTATGACTACCTCTCATGGAAATGGTAATAGATTAATGACCTACTTAACACAGTTGAATCCAAAAAATGATATATAGTATAATTCACTACGGAAATGCCTCATAATTAAATACAGAGAGTAAAGGGAGCTCTATGTAAATATTACATGAGGCAAAATACCTGCTAAGGTTTTGAAAATGGGGTAGCAAGCTAAGTGGGCTTGATTGTGGGGAAAAAATCCAGAGTTAAGTGTACTTGATCCAAAGGAGTTATGGGATGGGTGACCTCCCAGGAAGTCCTGATTACTGGGTGCAAGCCCCGGAAGTAATAATTGATGCTATGTTATTCATTTCACTGGTTTATATCCCACTTCTTCACCCCTGCGACCATCACTTGATGCAATGAGTGCTAAGTCGACTATTCAAAAATCATGATAAAGTAGTTAGCTATGACTACTTGTCATGGAAATTTTCATAGATTAAATACCTACTTAATGCAGCTCAATCAAAAAAACGAAATCTAATATAATGCATTGCAGAAACCCATCATACTTAAATACAAAGAGTAAGGGACCTCTACTTGAATGGTTCATGAGGCACAATACATGCTAAGGTTTTGCAAATGGGGTATCAAGCTAGGTGGGTTTGATTGTAGGGAAAAATTCCACAGTTAAGCACACTTGAGCAAATGAGTTCAAGGATGGGTGACATCCCAGGAAGTTCTGGTTACTGAGTGCAAGCCCCAGAAGTGATGATTGATGCTACGTGATTCATTTCACTGGTATCTATGCCACTTCTTCACACCTATGAGCATGACCTAATGCAATGAGTTCTAAGTGGACTATTCAAAAATCATGATAAATTAGTCAGTTATCACTACCTCTCATGGAAATGGTCATAGATCAATGACCTACTTAATGCAGTTGAATCCCAAAAATGATATCTAATATAATTCACTATAGAAACCCCTCATACTTAAATGCAAAGAGTAAATGGAGCTCTACTTGAATGGTTCATGAGGCACAATACTTTCTAAGACTTTGTAAATGGGGTAGCAAGCTAAGTGGGCTTGATTGTGGGGAAAAAATCCATAGTTAATTGCATTTGATCCACAAGAGTTCTGGGATGGCCGACCTCTTGGGAAGTCCTGGTTACCGGCTGCAAGCCCCAAAAGTGATGATTGGCGTTATGTGATTCATTTCACTGGTTTCAATCCCACTTCTTCACCCCTATGAGCATCACTTGATTCAATGAGTGCTAAGTCTACTATTAAAAAATCATGATAAATTAGTCTGATATGATACCTCTCATGCAAATGGTTATATATTAATGACCTAATTAACACATTTGAATCCCAAAAATGATGTCTAATATAATGCACTTTGGAAACCCCTCATACTTAAATACAAAGAGTAAAGGGAGCTCTACTTGAATGGTTCATGAGGCACAATACTTGCTAAGGTTTTTCAAATGGGGTAGCAAGCTAAGTGGGTTTGACTGTGGGGAAAAAATCCACAGTTAAGCGCACTTAATCCAGAGGAGTTCTATGATGGGTGACCTTTGAGGAAGTCCTGGTTACTGGGTGCAAGGCCTAGAAGTGATGATTGACACTATGTGATTCATTTCACTGGTTTTAATCCCACTTCTTCACCCCTATGAGCATTAGCTCATGCAATGAGTGTTAAGTCAAATATTCAAAAATCATGATAAATTCGTTAGTTACGACTACCTCTCATGGAAATGGTCATAGATTAATGTGTAATTAACGTAGTTGAATCCCAAAAATGATATCTAATATAATGCATTACGGAAACCCCTCATACTTAGAGTAAAGGGAGCTCTACTTGAATGGTTCATGAGGCACAATAGTTGCTAAGGTTTTTCAAATGGGGTAGCAAGCTAAGTGGTCTTGATTGTGGGGAAAATATCCATAATTAATCACACTTCAGCCAGAGGAGTTCTGGGATGGGGACCTCCTGGGAAGTCCTGGTTACCGGGTGCAAGCCCCAGAAGTGATGATTGACGTTATGTGATTCATTTCACTGGTTTCAATACCACTTCTTCACCCCTATGAGCATCACCTGATGCAATGAGTGCTAAGTGGGCTATTCAAAAAACATGATAAATTAGTGAGTTACGACTACCTCTCATGGAAATGGGCATAGATTAATGACATACTTAATGCAGTTGAATCCCAAAAATGATATCTAATATAATACACTACGGAAACCCCTCATACTTAAATACAAAGATTAAAGTGAACTCTACTTGAATGGTTCATTAGGGACAATACTTTCTAAGGTTTTGCAAATGGGGTAGCAAACTAAGTGGGCTTGATTCTGGGGAAAACATTCACAGTTAAGCATGCTTGAGCTAGAGAAGTTTTGGGATGGGTGACCTCCTGGGAGGTCTTGGTTACCAAGTGCAAGCCCCATAAGTGATGATTGATGCTATGTGATTCATTTGACTGGTGTCAATCCCACTTCTTCACCCCTGTGAGCATCACCTGATGTAATGATTGCTAAGTGGACTATTTAAAAATGATGATAAATTAGTCAATTACGACTACCTCTCATGGAAACAGTCATAGATTAATGACCTAATTAACGCATTTGAATCCAAAAAATGATATCTAATATAATGCACTGCAGAAACCCCTCATACTTAAATAAAAAGAGTAAAGGAAGTTCTACTTTAATGGTTCATGAGGCACAATACTTACTAAGGTTTTCCAAATGGGGTAGCAAGCTATGTGGGCTTGATTGTGGGGAAAAAATCAACACTTAAGCGTGCTTGACCCAGAGGAAGTCCAGGATGGGTGACCTCCCGAGATGTCCTGGTTACCAGGTGGAAGCCCTAGAAGTGATGATTGACACTATGTGATTCATTTCACTGGTTTCAATCCCACTTCGTCACCCCTGTGAGCATCATCTGATGCAATGAGCACTAAGTGGACTATTCAAAAATAATGATAAATTAGTCAGTTATGACTACCTCTCATGGAAATGGTCATAGATTAATGACCTACTTAACGAAGTTGAATCCAAAAAATTATATCCAATATTGTAGGAGTTGTCTAGATTTTGGGGAAATTGTGGTGCGGTTAGTGAGAGAACTAGGGAGGCTCATAATCTCTCCATTTTTTTACCAATTTTCGATCAGAAACATGTTTTGAAGCCATTTGAGCACTGTAAGTGTAGGTAATCACCATTTTGAGCATAATGAAAGAGAGTCAAGCCATTGGAAGCTAGACTAAGGAGACGTAGGCCACGAGAGGTGAACTCCTTCATCATATGCTCTATTGTGGTTATTATTATGGTGCATTTATCTATTGTTTCTGTATATTTCAAAATTTATTTACATTCTTGATGTGTTTAAAAATTAACATAAAAGCTCTCAAAAACTGAATTTAAACACTTGTAATTTGAAAACCCTCAAACACAATTTCGTTAAGATCCCATATAAATCAGATAATGTAAGAACAAAGACTCGAAATTTTTTATATGTGGAAGGATTAAAATACAATCTTTTGCTTGTTATTCAAATGTGTGATCAAGTGTATGCTCTCATGTTTAATTCCAAGATATGTGAAATTAAAAATTCTGATAGAAGAAAATTGATAACAAGAGCTAACAGGACCAAAGGAAATGTATACAATCTTGATGGATCTCAAATTGAGAAGTGCTACATTGGAAAAAATATATGAAAAATGGCTATGGATGTGAATACTGAGACATATTAGTTTTGATAATTTGGTAAGGTTACAAGTGCGTAGGTCATTCAAGACATGCCTGAAATATCAAAGCCTCACAATTCCATCTGCAAAGCATGACAGTTTGGAAAAAAACTACAATCTTATTTAGAGCAAAAGAATACACTACATCCATGCCATTGGAAATCATTCACTTTGATCTTTGTTGTTCAACCAAAACTTAAAATTTCAAAGGATCAGTGTATTTTATGTTTTTCGTATATGATTATAGAAAAATTTATTGGGTTACTTTTCATAAAAAGAAATAAGAAGCTTTCAAAAATTTTAAAATTTTCAAGACTCTAATTGAAAATTAAATAGACATAAGGATCAGGTACCTAAGAACCGACAGAGGAGGATAATTCACCTCACATGAATTCAATGATTTTATGAACATTATTGAATAAAAAAAATACACTATTGCAAGAAGTCCATAATAGAATGGCGTGGTTGAAACAAAGAATTTAGTAGTTCAATATATGGCAATATCTCTCTCTTTGCAACTCAACTACATGACTTGTTTTGGGGAGAAGAAATAAATACAAAGTATATATCTTGAATAGAGCTCAAATAAGGATAAATGATGGAAAAATTTATTACAAGATATGGAAAGGGATATCGGCCACATTCAAACACTTTAGAATTTTTGTAATAAAATGCTACATTAAAGAGATTGAAGAAAATATAGGGAAATTTTAATCTAAAGCCGATGAAGGAATCTTCTTGAGATATTCCTATCAAAACAAAGGATACAAATGTTATAACAAAAGGACATGAAATTTTTTTGAATGTATCAATGTGAAAGTAGATGAAGGGCTACCACATAATGAAGCATAACCCCAGGAGCAACCTGAACGAGCTATCTTCCAAGGCATGCAATTCAATGAACACGAGGATGAAGAATATGAAGGATATAAAAGAGAATAATATGAGCCATTGCACATGAAAAATCCATCCATATATGTTCAAAATAATCATACAGGTAATCAATTTGTAGGAGATAAAGAATCAAGGGTTCTAACAAAAAGAAATGAGGATGGAGAAGTTGTAAGGAACAAGGAAAGACTCGTATGTAAAGGGTATGCCCATCTTGAAGGTGTAGACTTCAAAGAAATTTTTTCTCCTATAGCCATATTTGATACAATTAAGATGCTTTTGGATTTTACTTGTTGCACCAAGAGGCGCATTCTACAGCCCAGTATGACCCCTAAAGAAAAATAACAAAAACTAAAGAAAAATTTTAAAAATAAAATCTCAACAATGTCGGCTTAAACAATCATTTAGAAAAAAAATATAAAAAAACAATTAAAAATTCATTAAAAAATAAATTTATCAAAATATGAAGAGGTTTACGAACACTAAAAAAAGATATGGTAAATAAATAAAAATATAAATAAACTATAGGTATGGTAAATAAACTAAAGGTATGATAAATAAATAAAAGTTTTTTTTTTTATATTTACTCCATAAGCCTCTCCAAATACCATGGGACAAACACCATGGGCCAAATACCATATTTATAAAAGAGGTATAAATAGGTAAGGCAGATAAATAAAATATATCAAATAGGATTAGAAATCAACATCTAATTATATATGAAGTCTATGGCCCAAATACCATGGAGTGAATTATTATTAATAGCATGAAAAAAAACATTATTAATCCTACAACCCATTATGACCCCGAAGTGTAAGTATCTCGGAAGCCAAAAAAAAAAACTAAAAAAAAACTAAAAATAAAATTAAAAATAAAATCTCATAATGTCGGCTTAAATAATAACTTACAAAACCACATAAATAAACAATTTAAAATAAATTTAAACAATATAAATTTAAAATATGAAAAGTTTTAAGAAAACTCAAAAAAGAGATATGGTAAAGAAATAAAAATATAAATGAACTATAGGTATGGTAAATAAATAAAACCTCTTTTTATATTTACTGCATAAATCTCTTTGTATTTACAAAAACACAAAAAAGAGGTTTTATTTAGGTGAATCCCATGGGCCAAATACGAGGACAAATTATTATTAATACCATGCGCCACATACTATATTTATAAAATAGGTATAAAAATGTAAGGTAAGTAAATACAAATATATCAAATAGGAGTAGAAATCAACATCTAATTATATATGAAGCCTATGGACCAAACTAATAATAATAGCATGAAAAAAAAAACATTATTAACCCTGACATTAATATTAAAATATTATTATTATTATTAAATTTAATAACTTTATATTAATACAATATTAAATTTGTTTGTGTGTGTGTGTGTGTGTGTATATATATATATATATATATAAACTCTAGATATATATGGTAAGGGAGAATAAAGACATATGATAGAGCTGGAGAAATAGTGGGAGTGGAAAAGGAGAGATGGAGATAAAGAAGGAGAGGGGAGAGGAGGGATGAAGAGAGAGAGAGGGAGAGGGAGACATAAATATGGAGGTGGGAGGGAGAGAGAGAGTGAGAGAGGGAGGGAGAAGGATGGAAGATTGGAGGGGAGGGAGATAGAGAGAAAGAGAGAGAGAGAAGAAGAAGAAAGACATAGAGAGTGAGAAGTGGAGAGAGATGGAGTGACAAGGGAGATATGGAGAGAGTGTATGTATGTTTAGGGGTGAGATAAAGAGACGTAAAAGGAGTGATGGAAGCAAGGGGGGAGAGAAGGAGAGAGGAGTAAAAAGGGAGGGATATAGTAGCATATTTGGAGAGAGAGATAGAGTGATGGGGGAAGAGAGAGGATTTGAGAGAGAAAGAGAGAGAGAGAGAGATGGAAAATAGAGGGATGGAAACACACACACACACACACACAGAGAAAGAGGGAGGGAGGCAAGAAAGGGAGAGGGATGAAGGACGAGAGAGAGGACTGGAGAGAGAGGAAAAGAGTGAGGGTAATGTGAGAGGATTTTAGGGGAACAAGAGAGAGAACGAAGTATGAGAGAAAGGGAGAGAGAGGAAGGAAAAGAGAGGGGACTTGAGGGAGAGGAGGAGAGAGGGAGGGAAGAATAAATACATAGAGTGACAAGTGGAGAGAGAGAGGGAGTGACAATGGAGAGATGGAGAGAGAGAGTGTGTATGTTTTTGGGTGAGATAAAGAGATAAATAAGGAGAGATAGAGAGAAGGAAGGAGAGAAGGAGAGAGAGAGAGAGGAATATATTAACAAAAGTTGGAAGGTGAAGATAGAGAGAAAAAGAGAGGTGGGAGAGAAAGGAAGAGAGAGAGTGGAGAGAGGTACGGAAAGAGAGATGGATATGGAGGGGGAGAGAGAGGGAGGTAAGAAGAAATACATATAGAGTGAAATCTAGAGAGAGAGAGAGAGAGAGAGAGAGAGAGAGAGAGAGAGATAAGGAATATGGAGAGAGAGGGAGAGAGGATAGCAGGAGGGAAGAGAGATATAAGCAGGGGAGAGGGAGGGAAGGGGAAGAAAGAGAGAGAGAGAGAGGGAGGGAGAGGAGGAGGGAGTGATAAATAGATAGATTGGAGAAAGAGAGTGTATGTTTTGGGGTTGATATAGAGAGACAAAGGGAGATAGAGATATAGATGGAAGGTGAAGAGAAAGACGAGATAGATAGAGACAGGGATGGAGGGACAAAGAGATTGATAAATATGGAGTGAGAGAGAGTGTGTGTTTTTGGGGGTGAGATAAAGAGACAAAGAAGGATATATGGAGTGGGGAGAGAGGGAAGAATATTTATTGCAATAGATGCATTTATTTCAATGTAGATGGTGATTTCTAATCCTATTTGATTTCTTGAACTAGATGCATTGATATTAGTGTAGATGTTGATTTCTAATGATATTTGATTACTTGCACTAGATGCATTGATTTCAATGTATATAATTTCTAATCCTATTTGATTACTTGCACTAAATGCATTGATTTTGGTGTAGATGGTGATTTCTAACCTTATTTGATTACTTGCACTAGATGCATTAATTTCAATGTAGATGTTAATTTCTAATTGTATTTTATTTCTTACACTAGATGCATTGATTTCAATATATATGATGTATAATCCTATTTGATTGCTTGCACTAAATGAATTGATTTCAGTGTAGATGGTGGTTTATAATCCTATTTTATTGCTTGCACTAGATGCATTGATTTTAGTGTATATGTTGGTTTCTAATCCTATTTTCTTACTTGCACTAGATGCATTAATTTGAGGGTATATGTTGATTTATAAACCTATTTTATTACTTGCATTAGATGCATTGATTTTAGTTTAGATGTTGTTTTCTAATATTATTTTATTTTTTGCATTAGATGCATTGATTTTAGTGTATATGTTGATTTAGATGTATGACAATGTAGATTTATTTGTGTTATAACTTAATTAAACCTAATAATATTGGAGAGCAAGAGAGACAAGGTATGTTGTTTAATACAATACGTCGAGCTAAATATTTATGATTTCAACTATATTTTTCATATAATCGATATGAAAAGATGGCAAAACTAACAAGGGTGACAATAAGAATAATAGAAGAAAATAGTTTGAGATTGATCACAATGAAGGCTATTTGTAATTTAATACATTCTTATTATTCAAAATTTCTATTACTCAATATTGTTGCATTGTCACTTTGCATTCAAAAATTTTATTTCATCATTTTTCATCATTAATTAAATAAGTGAATTTAAAATTAAAATGAATCCATAAATCTCACATATTTAGCATTTTTAAAAGGGTTATATTAATATTAGATGTATTTACATATTATTGATAAACTTAATCATATGTTCCTCATATTATCGATAGATTTCCTTGGCTGCACACGACTGAAACCAGCCTAGATCCATCTTAGCTCCGAATCTATCAAGCCACGAGAGAGATAAAATCTCTATAGGTGCAAACCTTTCCTCAAGTTTTACAAACAAAAAAGAGGTTTGCACCTAGAGAGATTTGATCCCTCTCAGAGCTTGATAGATCTGGAGTTAAGATCGATCTAGTGTAATGGCTTTAAGCTAGATATTTGCATATTTCCTTGTAATATTATATAAACGATGGTTAAGGGATGGTCTCCCTTATAAGCCATTGAGTGATGGGTTGAACACCCTCACGAGCGTTTAATAATAAAATTAAACGTTTGCTGGTTTTCATCCTATGGGGTTTCTAGGGTATATTGGTGTTCAATGATGTGATTGATTATTGTGTCCAGATGATGAGGTTGATTCCTTTCTTGTTATGATGTTCATAACGGAAATTATGTGATGACTATATGAGTAATGAGATGAATGGATGGTTACATCATATAGTATTAAGTTAATATACTGTAATGGAGGTTGTTAAGGGTTAAGGAGTTTACTATTCTTATTTATAAAATTACACTGTGAAATGTTAAACATTCTATGTAATGATGAGTAACTTGTATAAAAAAAATTTAACTCCTTACATTTCCCTGTGAAGTTAATGGTGTATGTTACAAGTGGTATTAGAGCTAAAGGTTGCAACACTAGCACCTTTGGGATTTAGCGAAAAGAAATTGAGGGATTCGAGATGAAAAGCATCGCATCTCTAATCCAATTTGAACAAAGAGTTTCAAGAGATAAGTATTATTATCTTTCTTTTCTTGAAACACTAGTTATTGCATTTACGGAAAATACACTGCTTACAAAGTAAATGCCTATTGAGTTAGAGTTTCTTAAAAAAGGATATGTATTTTCCATGTACGTAAAACTTCTATTGTTGTGTTGAAGTTTCCTTGAAACAATTTGGGAATTTGGTTTCTTGAAAAAGAAACATGTGTGTGTTTGAAAATTTAACTAATACACATTTGATTCTTCTTGAGAGAAATATGTGTATTTTGAAAATAAATCTTGCATGTGAATCTTGCAACTAAAAGAGAAAAATATAGAGTAAAACTTAGTTTTACTTAATATGGGAGATTGTGATAGTTCTTTTGGAAAGTAATAAAGCATTGCTAATATGATAATCTTTTAGAAAGATATACCATGGTAAAAGACCAAACTACTATGCTAGTTTTGTTGATAAGAACCCATGTGAGTCTTGCAAAGATTACTAGTACGTATCTTGAAAGGTGTGAGCAGTAGTAAAATATAAATAAGTAAACTTGCTTGCCTTTATATATATCTTGTTTAAGAAAAAATGGGAAGCTTGTTTTTCTTTAAAAGGGACTACGTACTTGTGTGTTAAGTGAAAAGGAATCCAAGTTCTTTTCTTGAAAATAAATATAGGCTAAAGAGAATAACCTCTTGAATATAATACATTGCTAGATGGATTATGTCAACTTCTTGATTTAGGTATATTAAAGGTTAAGTTAACCTTGTTAATATTGCGTAGTTTTTATGCATAAAAGAGGAAATCTGTGATAAATTATTGGAAGCAAAGCATGAGCAACTTGCATGTAGAATCATAGAGGAACAAGGTTCTTTGCATGCAATAGTTGTATTACATTTCATCGGAAAGAACATAAGTTTATATGTGGAAAAAGATAACATGTTTTGTTATCATACTTTAGAAAAGAATTCTTTGGCAAAGAAGATGAATTACATGTACAAAACTAAAGTAATGTTTTGGTTTCCTTGAAATATATACATGGCTAATGTTTTATTCCATTAGTTTTATGGAAAAGAAAACCATGTTTTGCATGCCTATTATGTTATGTGTCCTCGAAGAGGAATCATGAGTTTGCCTACTCGATTATGTTAAGTACTCTGTTGGGAAATTAAGATTAGAATCTTTATGCATTTTATGCATAGGAACAACAGCCAATGTGTTAGCTTTATTATATTTGCATGTTCCAAAGGCAAAATCTGAAGTGGTGGTTATTTTGTAAAAGTTTAAGTAAAATTAATGCAAATTGTGTCATTTTTCATTAAAGGAATTTCTGAACAGATATAGTGATCTGTCTTGTATGAATGTGTACGTGTGTGAAAAATGTCATAATAATGTGAGAGTTATTTGACATGAATTGATAATTAGCTACTCTGTTAGAAGAAAGCATGTTGTGACATTGAATTCACATTATTATATATGCACATGAATAGGTGTTAAAGGATCATTCAAATATCGATTATTTATTTATTAAGGTTTTATCTAAACATGCTATAAAATCTTATCGACGCTGCTAAAAGAAAACATTTTTGTAGAGGAGCAATGTAAATTTCTTGCTGGGGATGAGTACTGCAGTAGAGAGAGAAGTTCTTCAAATGAAATAAAGATAAGAATTTTATTCTATTTTATTTTAAGAATTCTATGCATATGCATGTTGATTCTTTAAAAAATGAATTGTTACATACATGGCATTGCATGAGATTAGCTTCCATTTAAGAGAAATTTTTAAAAAAAGTACATGTTATTATAACATACTTTTTCTACATAAGAATATGCATATGACATTAATATGTGTATTATGCTTTATTTCTTTGGGAAAGAAAGTATAAAAGCATGAAAGAAAAATAGTTACTTTTCATTTGAGCTTGAAAAGAAGCAATTTTTTTCGCATGCAATAAAATTTCTAAGTTACCATGCACTACTTTAAAAAGATGAACGTGTATAGTGATGGTGTGTGAAACTAATGCATGAATGCAAAAGATGAAGAAAGTCCTACTATGAAATGATAGTGTTAAAATTAAATTGAATGAAGTCTCTTAATGGATCAAGTTATGAAACTTAACTAAATGACTAGTTGACTAACTAGTGTTTGTCGTCATGGATGCATTAAAACTATTGACTAGTTATGAATGAATAACTAATGAAAGTTATATGCACGAATCGATTTTGACTAAAGCTATTTGAAAGTTGTGAAAAAGTGATTATGATAATTACTTCGTATGTCAGTCTGTTGGAACAGAACATTATGAGAATTGGAAATGTTTGCATAAGATAGTATGTGCTTGAGAAATACATATTTACGATTAGCATTGTTTCTTATAGTAAGCATGGGTAGCTTAATAGAAACAAAAAATCTGTGAAAATAAAAAATCGTAAACATTGCAATGTGAATTGCAATAGTAAACATTAAAGTATCATGCTTTAATGTACAACACATGTATGTTACTTCCAGGGGGGAAGTTGTGACAGCTTCATTAAAGCTAACTAGTATTAACTAGCTAAAGACAATTTGTTTTATTTTATTTTATCTGGCAAGAAAAACTTAAATCAACACTGTTGATAAAGCAAATTATTTAATTTGTTGGAATTAATTAATGAAAAGAAAATCTTTCTAAGCTGATGGTAAAAATGTTTCCAAGAATGGGAAGTGGTTGGGGACAGTTGGAAAGATAGTTACCTACTCTTCTGAGGATAAAGCTAGATCCCCGGTGAGGAGTAGGCGTTCTGTGAAATTGGTAAAGGGGGAGTATTTTCTAGAGCTAGTTGGGACCAGTTGAAAATAGCTTACAGCAACCCCTGTAAAGCCAAAAAAAATTGAGTGTGACTAGAATTGGAGAATTGGACCGGACTGTCCCGAATTTCTCTTCCAGGCTTTTCTGAGTATGACTAGATTGGCCATCTAGAGGTCATAGCAGAATTATCCACTGTTAACCTATGGCACTGTCCAGATTCTGGAGCTAGGGGGCAAGTGGAGGACGTAATAGCCTCACTTGATGGTTGGGAGGACCACAGCTTAAAAGACTAAATTTCCAGATAAGTATAAAGATATTAGCGCTCAGAAAATGAATTACTGAATGTATAAGTTCATTTATAATATTACTAATTTGTTTGAATGTCTTAGCAGATGCTAGGATATGCCTATGGTGCATGGATTGACCATTGGTACGATTAGAGAGCTAGATTCTCTCTGAGTACTTATTAAGTACTGTATGTATGTCGTTAGGAGGAGCTAAGACGGTGTGCATGTGATGCATTGATGAGAGGGTTGGTTCTCTCTAAGTACTTATGGAAGTAATTTGATTAAAACATCTCTTTATATTGCAAGAATGTTTGATAGTTGCAAGTGTTTTCATTTCATTGAAACTATGTGACTAACATGATTGAATGGTTAGTCATACGTTACAGGCTCTTTCCAGGAACTGTTGATGGGTGTTCAACCATTCTATGAGAGCTTGCGTAAAAGCCATCATTTCTTTCAATAATAATTGGTAAGCTGAATAAGGAATAAGCAGTTAGAAATGAAAATGAAATATTCTTTGTGCTATACATGCTTATGAGTATGGATGAAAACAATATTGTCTCAATTAATGACATTTGAGGAAACTAAAGTGTTTCATTGTGAAGGGAAAGGACTCCCTTTTAGTTGTTTATATTATTATACCATGAGTATAAGTTTAAATTTCAGTGAGAGAAGCACACCGAGGATGGTGTTCTCTTAGGGGGGGAGTATGTAACACCCACATAAACTATTTTAAATTACAATTTTTACCATGTTTTACAAAAAAACAGTTGTTTCAAGAAACGGTTGAACGAATTCTTGATTTGTTTGAAAATTGATATAGTGGGTCATTTTCCGCATTTTGATTTCATACTTTGAAGTTTTGATATGAAGAGCAGACCCCTATGTTCTGGAGGGATTCAAAATGGTTTCCACTGCATAGCAGCTGCTGTAGGATTCTTTTTTTTTTTATCGATCATCGTATGTTCTGCGTTCTTGACAGAATGATAGAAAATGATTTCGATCCAGTCTTTGCCTAGCACTCAGAGCTACGGGAAAGTGTAGGATTTCACTGCTAGAGAGATTATACGGCCAAACTTCATCGGCCTAGGGTTTTGGAGCAGGAGTTTTTTGGCAAAGCCAGAAAGAACGCCTCCAAACAAATGTAGAGGCGGTGATTTGAACTTTGACACCACACGCAAAGAAGGAAGGAGTTGCATTCCTCTTTATCACCTTCATTCTATCCTTCAAGCTGGCGATTTGTCGTGCGACTTCTCCCCTTTGGCCAACTTCAATAAGCATGTCAATGAGCTTCGAGTCAGCTTGGGAGCATTCAGAGACAAGCCAGAATCGCAGAAAGGAATGAGATTCGACTGCCAAGATAAGTGATTTTGGCTTACTTTATTTATTATATAGTCTTTTTATTTGTGAGTTAAATATATAAGAAAATATTATATATAGATGGTGTTAATTCCTTTTCTTGATAAGATTTGACTATCTCGACTGCCAAGATATGTGATTTTGGCTTACATTCTTTATTATATAGTCTTCCTCTTTGTGAGTTAAAAGATATAAGAAAAGATTATATATATTATATTGTTTTTCTGCTAAAAATAGTATTAGAAAATAGAAAGAATACAAATGATCTTTCTCATATCTCTTGGGATAAATTACCCATACCAAGGAAGTGGTATTTTATTAGTTTATTGGGATATGATTGAACACAAAATCATTGTTGAATATTTTCGAAAGAATGTATTTATCTTGGGGATAGAAGATAAGTCCATTGTGTTAATTCTTTTGCAAGGGTTTGCAAGGGTTACATGTTAACTTTGTTATTATTTTAGAAAGGTCTATCTAGCTCTTATGCCTAAATAAGGGATAGTTATGGTACTTTATTTTTAAAAAGAGATTTTCTTGATTAGATTAAAGAGGATAACTCTTTAATAAAAATATTTACATAAGTAAGAAAATAGAAGATGAATGCTCTTATTTTAAAAGAGACTTTGTACTCATTTAAATTATGAAGTGATAACAAGTCCAAAGTATTTTCCTTGAATAGATTAAAGAGAGTGATTCTTGAAATATCTTCTTGTACAATGAAGAAGAAAAGAGAATTTTTCTCAGATTTGTATTCATTAACCATGTTGTAAATAGTAATGAATTAATATATATCCATTAATAGTTACCATGATAGTGGTAGAGGTTAATGAATTAATAAATCCATGGATAAGTTTCATAAATCCATGGGTAGTTTTCCATGGTGTTGATGGAGATTAATTATTTCATAAAACCATGGGTAGATTACCATGGTATTTGCAAATATTAGTTATTTAATAAATCCATGAATAAATTACCATGGTGTTGGTAAAGTTAAGTTATTTAATAAACTCATGGTTAAAGAACTAATCAGTTTTATTCCTTAGACGAATAAACTAAGTGATTATTTTATATTATCATGATTATGATGTTAAATTCCTTTTGGAGGAAGATCTTGCATATACATGCAACACATGTATTAACCTTTATTGAAAAATAACATACATTTTTGTATGTAGAAAGATAGCTTGTAGTATTAAAACTACATTGAATATGATTGTTAGTATAATCTTGAAAATGAGACATGTACTTATATTCTTAAGTGCATAGTTTTACAAAAAGAAAACATATGTTTACATCCACTAGCTTTGAGATTTTCTTTGGGAATACTCGTGAAGGAGGCTATGTGCTTCATTGTATAAGCACTCATTTAGAGAGACTCTTTTGGAATCGGTATTCATTTGCATGCATGGGAGCAACATTTGTTATGTTAGCTCGCATTCCATGCAATAAAAGTAATAGCTTAACGGTTAGCTATTTTGATTAAATTTTATGTAAATCACATGCATAAATGTCTTAACTGATGTATCAGTTTATTTTAAAGAAAAGCTTGGGAGATGTAGCCACTATTTTGCAGGAATGTGTGCTTTTGCGACGGAAACATTTGTTATTGTAATGACTTATAATCAGCACATATGAGGTATGTGTTGTTAAAAGGAGAATGTCAATGTGCTTTACTTGCTTGTCATGAATATACATGAGTATATGGAGAAACTGCTATAGTAAAGATATGTGAAATGAATTGATTAATACTTTATGAATCTTGACATCATTTTATGTCGAAAGTATCCTAGCAGGGAATGATGATGACATGTACCAAAAAATATTATGCTTGTCATGTACGAAGGAAAATTATGCTTGTCCTGGTGGCAGGTAAATGATTAATGTTCATGCAGATGAGTGCGAGTTGCAGGAAGGTCCAATATACGATGGTCCGTTGTAGGTACATCCATGCCATCAAGATGTGAAGATGTGAAGATATGTAGACTAGAGGGTAAATGGTATCATATTTATTGTAATGGCTTTAAGCTAGATATCTCCATATTTCCTTGTAAGATTATATAAACAAGGGTTAAGGGATGGTCTCCCTTATAAGTCATTGAGTGATGGGTTGAACACCCTCACGAGGTTTAATAATAAAATTAAACGTTTGCTGGTTTTCATCTTATGGGGTTTCCAGGGTATATTGGTGTTCAATGATGTGATTGATTATTGTGTCCAGATGATGAGGTTGATTCATTTCTTGTTATGATGTTCATAATGGCAATTATGTGATGACTATATGAGTAATGAAATGAATGGATGGTTAGATCATATAGTATTAAGTTAATATACTGTAATGGAGGCTGTTAAGGGTTTAAGGACTTTACTATTCTTATTTATAAAATTACACTGTGAACTGTTAAACATTCTATGTAATGATGAGTAACTTGTATAAAAAAAATTTAACTCACATTTCCCTGTGAAGTTAATGGTGTATGTTACATCTAGACTGGTTCTAAAAGATTCAAGATTTATCAAAAGAATATGAAATAAGTATTTTGAATGAAAAACTCAAAAAGCAAATTTATGTAAAAAAGAAAGAAGAAAGAAAAAAAAAGAAAAAAAAATTTAAAAATAGATATTACTCACTATTAAAACTTCAACCTTGAAAAATAGAAATGATATGAATAAAATTCCACCACTAGCCTGGATACAATTAAGCGTGAAATGCAAATCTTCAATAAATGTTTACATATCGGTTAACATTTTAATCGCAATCTTCCTATTAAATTAAATTTTCCATAGGCTCCATGTGTGTATTTTATTAGTATATATAATTCAGTTAATTTAGTTGGAATAAGTATATGTTTAAATATTTGAAAATTTAACTATTTTTCCGCATTTATTATAAATGTTAAATTAAGCATTGTATTTTGAACTTAATTATTTATTCGAAAATATAAAATTAATAACCCATTCAAATAAAAATAATTTGAATAATATTACTGAAAACAATATATTGATTTAAAAATTTGCGATACCCGCAAATATATACTTTTATGTCCTATAAATAATACATTTAGATATAGATTTTGATGTAATAATAAAACTTTCAGGGTGGAGAACTCTTTTTACAGGAAGTCAAATACTAACATATCGACTTGATGAAAAAAAAAAAAACCATGGTAAATCTCCATGAATTTGTCCACATCTATAACGCGACCCAGCCGATTCTCTAAGGGAATTTGATCTTCCATCTTCCTTCTAAGGGAATTTGATAATTAATCTTGCCTCTTGTCCCCTAACCTCATTCCAATCTACACTAGTGTCTAAGGGAATTTGATAATTTGATAAGGGAGTTGATTCAATATTTTGAGATAGAAAGCCCAATGGTCCAATGGCCAATCCTTCTAATGTCACAATCCAAGCGGTTAGGTTCCCTTTAAACACTATTTGCAGCCAGCTCGAGCGATAAATCGTCCAAATTTATTCAACCATCCTATAACAATTTCAAATTAAATCATCATATTTGAAAGCTTGGCCTGGAATTTTCGACGGAGGGAGTCTGGTAGGTGACATAGACGACCTGGCAGATATGGTATTTGAGTTTCTTGGCCCCCAGGCTTTTCCAAAAGGCCACCCAAGGGTTTGCGTTGGGATGATCATTATTTGCCACAACAGACACTGATTCAATACTATCCCACACTCCTAATCCCATCATCTGTCTCCCGTCCATGGAGTCGTAGAAGGAATAAGATAATATGCGCTTCACCCCAGCGAAGTATGACTTTAGTATGGCCAGGCAACAGTATGAAAGCACATCTTGTCTCTTCCAGCTTGGCATGTATAGTCTCCGGAGGCTAACAATGTCACCCAAACCTAATTGCGCAAACGGAACTCCGCTGCTGATCTCCCGGGAACTTAGGCGGAACCACCCTGAATCCACTATTCTCACCGCGCACTTCATTCCTTTGGTGAACGCCGCTGCCTGATCATCATACCAACAAAATGGAACATGCAGACAGACTAATTAGTCGCGCCCGTTCACCACGACCTGATTATACGCAGTGAAGGGAAAATATTGATTTCTAGAACGTACCTCTGGTAAATTCAGAGCTGGCTTGTTTCCACTGGAACCCCCTTTCGTGACTGCAAACAGTACGGCCTGCATATTGGTCAGTTTGGGCTATTTTTTTGAAAAGTTTTAGGATTTATTTGAAAAGTTTTCAGATTTATTTTTTTATAAAAATTTTTAGGAATTTATCTAAATCACAAATTTGATGAATAAACTTTCCACAATCAAAGTGCCTTAGATATTTGAGACTAGTGAATCCATTTATACAGTCAAAAACCAATTTAATTAATACAATTTAATATTTCACTGTCATATTCATTCCTGGAGGAAAATCCACAAAAACTCAAAAAAAAAAAAAATAGACAACCCTTTTCAAAAATGCTACTCCATTAAAAAAAAATGCTAGGAAATTTTATGGATATGGAATCGAGAGAAACAGAGATCAATGTGATAATTATGCATGAGATTGAGGTCACATAGTAAGCATGCATACCCATGATTGTTCTAGACTCCTGAGAATGGCGACGTTGATGTTATTTCTCTTCTCTAGCACAAAAGCCACCCTGGCCATGTGGGTTACTGCATCATGAATGCCGCATCCATCCTGAGGTTCGCATATGGCAAATGAAACACACGTTCCGTTTTGGCTTTGCTGCGCCTCGCTACAAGCGCAGGAGGAGGAGATTATTTTCTGGAAGGGTTGTTTGTGCGATCCCTCCCCTCCCCTGGGATGATGGGACTGAGCCACTGGATCTGTGAATATATATATAGGCAGAGACATGACAAGGCGTGTGCTCCGATGTCGTGAACTATTGGATGATTGGTTGGTACGTGTAAACAAAGGTAACTTGCACGCGTTTAAAGCGTTCGAACAGTGGGACACCAAAGGAAAATTTTCAGGCGCGGTTTCCTCGAATGTTTGAAAAACACAGTTAAATAAACGCATCACAATTCGTGGACCATCTGCACATGTATCTAAGCGATTACTTCCGGCAAGCAATATCTAACAGTCGAACAAGCTTGACGACTGGCAGATAATGATCGATATTTCACAGAAAGATGATTATAAAATAAACTTGATGTATCATTTTAAGAAGTAAAATAGTCCTCCACTCCTCGTGTGTCATGATTCCTAACTACGTAGTTACGTGACCAAATGAAATTGTAGATATGCACGAGAAGCACATGGAAGCGAAAACCGAACGCTTGACATGGAGTTTTAAGAGAATTGCAAGCATTCATAACGCTTCTATTTTAAACCGAGTACACATCGACGGGATTGATTGCAGTGGTTCACCTGTCATATATTTATATGTAAATAATTGGCCCGGTCAAAAGTTGAGTATAGTTGAGAGTTTCTTCCTTGTTTATTTAATTTGTTGGATATAATTTTTTCACTCTGTTTAATGGGCGTGTGTGAGATGGGACGTTTGTATCTATATGTGTGAGAGAGATTAATAAGATTAATTCTAATATTCAAAACTTAAAACTTATTTTTATAAGATTAATTCTAATATAAACCTATAATTTATTAAATTCAATTACTTTTTATAAACATGGATTTATTAAATTCAATTACTTTTATAAACTTTACGATTAGGTTAAAATCATTCATTTCTCGTATTCAGCCTTTTAAAACCTAATTAATTACTTTTTATAAAATTTATTACATTCAATTACTTTTTATAAACTTTTTTGTTCAGATTAAAATATTTCCTTTCCAGTTATTTCAGCTTTTTAAAACGTAGCGGGTGACTCGGCTTGTCGGAGCGGGTGCCTCTGAAAAAAGTAGCAGCAGCCGATGAGATACTAGCATTGAAAAGTAGCAGCGGCAGATCAGATACCAATATTTCCATCCTCATGACTCGCTAGTATCCGTGGATGTGGGCGCCGGCTATATATCAACAACTCTCAACTACATTTAGATTCACTTTCGACTCGATTGACAGCATTTATTAATTTTCATTGTCGTAGTCTGCAGTAGTTGCTGAGAAAAGAATACGAGGAAGAGGAAGAGGAGCATCGCTGTGTCTTCTCGATCCGATTGAGTTTCCTTCCACAGCAATAACCAAACCGTCAAAACCGTCCATCATTTTTGTAAATGCACAACCATGGACTCTACTTCGAAAGTCCGCATAATGCACTTAGTTTATATTAAATTTAATATAAAAGGAATCACTGAAATGGTAAAAATCTTTATATTAAATTTTAATGATATATATTATTCATAAAACAATAAAAAATAAAAGCGGTTTATTTTTAAATGGATAAAACATTGTTCAAAGGGCATTTTTATAATTTAATATGATGCATGTTTATATACTCTTAGATTTGTGAAATTTTAAAACTATATTAATTATTAAAATAATTTTATTTTAATGATGTGTTGTTTATTAAGCGTGAGTTGTATAATTCTTTTCATCTTCCATGTAATATGTATACACACATATAAATTAAACCAAAAATAGATTCATTTTAACTTTCTATTTATTATAAGTTAAAAAAACAAATTTATATTAATATAAACTTTAAGAATGATTTACATTCTCTAAAAATTGGATAATCCTCCAAACATGATAAAAATGGTCTTAAGAAGAATCTATACGAATTACACAAGAGAAAAAGAGACATTCATTATCCACTAAATTATACTAGGTCACCTATAGATCCATGCCAAACTGATAAAGATGCAATACTTCTGAAGGAAAGACTAATGTGTTAAAATGTGATCCAAATCTTGTCATGAGCTATTTAGTCTCAATCTTTTGTACATATCCCTCTCATCTTCTTTGTCTAAGGGGTTCTTCTCTTTTTCATCCATTACTAATAGTAAAAAGGAACTCATAAAATTAACATTTTCTTAAACTTGTTTCATTAATTTCTAATAATCATTTGTTCTCGATGTTGTTTTGTATTTTGTATTTACTATCCATGTGGGTGGTTCTATTTTGTATTTACTATCCATGTGGGTGGTTCTAGCATTTATTAGGTTGACAGTCAAAGTTTATTTTGGAAATAGGGTGAAGGTTGTAGTGAAATTAGATTTTGTATATCCATTATCCAATCATTTATTTATTGAAATGTTAATGGGAAATGCGTTAAGTCTATATTTTTTTTTCAAAATCTCAAAATCATTTTTTCTCCATTGTCAGTACAAAAAACACCTCTTTAAATCTAACAGAACTCAAAATAAACATAAACTTTTTCCTCTCATCATAAGAAGGTAGATTTATTATAAAGTTATAGATTTCCCTAGTTTTAAAAACTTAGTGGCTCTCCTAATTTTTCAATGGTATTTCAAAAATTGGCAGAAATGTTTATTCGCTAGGATGGTTGGTGGTGGAAACAGGGGATGGTTTTGTGTTAGGGGTGAGGCAGTAAATAGGAAAATGTGAGGGGCTACACAACAAGCGAGAGTGTCACATAAAAAAATTTGGTTTAGAACGAATATAAAATTATTACCTAACAACAACAATAATCTAGTCATATATAAAAGAAAAATATTTTAACTAATATACTTGTTCTAATTTTACATTTTATATAAGAAATATATAGAAAGACACCATTATATCAAAGTTCATCTTGTCATAATTAAATTTGGGGTAGAGATAATTCCAATCACTCCTCTCAACCATTCAAAATAAATCTAATCAATAAAAGTGAAAAATACTTATTAAAATAAATTCCACAAAAAATAACATTGTTTTGATTATAATAATAATCAAACCATACATAAACAATTATCTTAACATTCAAAAAAAATGAAAATTTTGATATTTTTGGGTTAATTTGTTTATTAAAGTTTGTAAATGTGTGAAAAATAATCTAAACAAGTCTTATATATTAAATTTTTATTAATTTATTTTATAAAATTTATTATAAATTTAAAAATATAATAAATCTAGCCTGGTTGGGTGACTCTTCAGGAAGGAGGGGGTATGCCACCATTCCCTCACATAGCAAGTAGGTTGGGGGAGGTGGCATCACACACTTGGAAAGTGTAACAAAGGTGGAACTGGCATACGTTGATAACGATCTTGGGAAGATGAAAGGACATGGGAGAGTAAATGTTGATGACATGCACATTGTGAGTGGGTTGGCCATAATGGACTACCTTGATTTGATAACCTATTGGTACAACATCACATTTTGAAATGAGGAGACCATATTTTGGTTCTTAGGGAGGCAACGATCTGTAGGTGAAAGGAAGACAACAACAAGGAGTTTAGAGTTGGAATTTTCTTTTGGCAGTGTGGGTCACACCTTCCCATAGTATCTCCAGAAAAAAATGGCAAGGCTAGCTTCATATCCTAAGTCGAATTATAAGAATAGACACCATTCAAAAAGGATGGAAACCATATTGGTGATTTCCCTACTTTAAGTTACTGATACGGGATTGTTGCTACTTTTTCCTCCTCTTCTTCATGTCACTAGGCGAGTAGCACCATGTTTTTTACCATGTGACAACTATTTACAACTCTCAAACTCTTATTTTTGGTATATCAGTTGGCTTTCTATTCGGGCGATTCCTCTAGTTTCATTTTTCTTTTCTAGTCGAGCAAGTGTGAAGTGTGGTGGTTTTATATATCTTGTTCAATTACTGGAAGTTGGTCACCAAAAAATTCTATGGAGGCTAGGAGAGCCTAGGGATTATTTTTGTGTAGAATGGAAAGGCTTCATGCAGAATGAAAGCCCCAAAGTTTATTTAATTGAAAATCTTGCAAGCCTAAAAAGTGTGTGTGAATACCTTTGGGGGTCTGATCTAGAATTATGCAGGAACACAGTAATATACAGAAAAAAACATAAAAACAAAGATGCAGTGGAAATAAAACTTCATTTCATTAATATCAAATAACAGAAACATGTTTACAAACACAATGGAAACAAACTAGCTAGAGCGTTAGTAGCTTATCTATGAGAAGCGATGTGGTGGTTACAGGCCTCTAAACTGTGTTACAATGAGGCTCGAGGGCATATTTATTGTTAAAAAACAATGGAAAACCATAAAAACCCAAAAACCTAACCCTAGGAGATGAAGGGCCAAAACTATGGGCCCTTTTTGGGTAAATTGGTACATCAACTTCCCGGTGACGTAACTTTGGCATATGATCTTCATTTGACGCACTCAATACCTCATTAGAAAGATCTATCCGAGGACTAAAACCTTTGACATGAGAAACATACTAGGAAATTCCACGTTGCTCCCATTTTTCCCCAAAAAATGTCGTTTAGGGCCTGATAACGGCTCTGGAAGTTTAGGACCCGAAAAGCTGCTAAAAATAGTAAGTTGTGCTAAAACTGGAAATCTCAAAGAACCAATGGTGGGGGTCCAAATGGAATCGATGGGTGGCCACCAATATCCACCTGGATCATTACCCCCCTCCCCCACATAGGAAAAAATGGTCCCCATTGCATTGAGTTCCTCCATGAGATGAGACAAATTCTGCGGAATGTGGTATTGGATTTGTCGAAGATGTCATAGAACTGCTAGTGGACGTGCTGGTTGCGTTCAATTTATTTGATTGATTTATCAGCCTCAGACCGTACATGTGTGGATTTTGTTTGTGTGGTCACATGAGGTATGGCAATATCAGGTGACAGTGCACCTAGGGTAAGATCAATGGAGTGCCTGACCTGACAATGTATAGGAACCTTTGTGGGTGAGGAGAAAATGTCCTCGTATTCCTCCATGACTTTTTCCATCTACTATTGTCGTGCAGGCAAGCCCTATTTCGAGGTTGTGACCACTATATTATTCTTGTATTATGGGCGAATAGTAACAAAAATAAGCTTCTTAGTTTGGGAAACAATCTTACTCAGTTGTTTTGCAGTAGTCAAAGAGATGGTAGGAGGTGGTACTACCTCCAATATATTGTACAATTTCCCAAAGTAATAAAAAGAGCACAAGGCCTAGACTCATACACATCGTTTCGCTTCCACAAGTATGGTTGACCCAATAATACATCAAACACATCAAGAGGAGAAACATCACACAAGACCTCATCCGTGAATGGCTTGATGTTGTATGAGAGTCGACACTACTGGCGGATGCAGAGATCTCTTCCTTAGTGAAGCCACCCAATGGTATACGACTGCGGGTGTGCTATGGTCGATAGTTCGATCCGCTTCATGACCTATGTTGAAATGATGTTCTTTTGGATTCTACTATTGACAAGGAATTGCAGTGGAGAACCCTTTACCCACATCTACGAATGGAAGAGGTGCTCTCCCTCCTCTAGATCCTTGGGATCCTCCCTCTAAAGCTTGGTGGTGGCAACAATGGCACTGGGATCTGCATCAATGATCTGCTTCCCTTTTTCATTGCCCTTGTGTGGTTCTAACTCAGGATCAAAACATGCATATGATTCGGGTCCATTCAGTTTGGCCACCGGCAATTGTTTGACCCGACACTCATTTGTGTTGTGAGTGGGGTTGTTATGAAATTCACAACACTTATTTGTGTCCTTATTTGGATTTTTGGTGTTGCTTTAAGTCACCCAACTTTGGCTTTACCCCTTGTTCTGCAATTCGGGGGCGCCTTTCCCTGGCTTTGGATTTGCGCATCCAAAGTCTCGCTTCTTCTCTTTAATTGCTGATCAATCTTAGCGGCATATCGATATGTCGTTCCAGGTTAGGTAATGTCGAGGAACTCCATTTCTTGCTGAATGTATATGTGCAAAAAGATGCGGTACTTCAGTACCAAATCTCTATCTAAATCTTTAATACCCAACTTTGTGCACAGGGTATGGAACAAATTTGTCAGTTTGTGCACATCCTGATCCCTTTGTTTCCACAACATGGTCCATTGGATGTACTTGTCCTCATAGCACCCCATAGGGTAATATTGTTCCTTGATGCCATCTCGAAATGAATTCCAAGTGTTTGCAACCAAGAACAGAGAGGTTTCCCTCTCATCCTTCTACTCACAGTAGGTTTCCCACCAGTCTTTGACATGGGGGGAAGCTTTGAGGAGTAAAAAATTAATATTTTCTCTGTTGGAGAAATCATGGACCAAGAAATACCTTTCCAACAAATTCAACCATCTATCTACAACATCTGCATCTATCTGTCCTTCAAATATAGGAATATCGAAGTTGACATGTACCTTGAAAGTAGAGGCACATCTAGAGTGACTGTTGGATGTATATGTGTCGCTGGTGGGTAATCATTGAAGGATATGGGAAATTTTAGCCATCATCGCGTTCCTTTGTTTCTTGAGGGCCTCCTTGAGCAAATTTGATAGAATATCCTGCTCCCTTGTCTTTATTTTCTTCCGCCATGGGATGTCATTGGGGTTTGCGAGGTTGATCTTGCAAGGGTTCAACCAGATCGATTCCTAACTCCTTATACCCTCACCTCATTGGGGACATGCAAGGAAAAATAGAGAAAGATAAGACCTCTCTGATACCCCTGATCTAGATTTATTCAGGAACACAATAATATACAAAAATAAACATAAACAAATAGATGTAACAGAAATAAAACTTCATTCCATTAATATCGGATAACAGAAATATGCTTACATACATAATGGAAATAAACTGGATAGTGCGCTGGTAGCTTATCTATGAGAAGAGATCTGGTGGCTACAAACCTTTGAAATGTGTTACAATGAGGCTTGAAGGCCTATTTATTATTGAGAAACAATGGAAAACCCTAAACATCCAAAAACCTAATCGTACTAGATGAAGCGCCAAAACTATGGGCCACGTTTGGGTAAATTGGTACACCAACTTCCTGGGGACGTAACTTTGGCATATGATCTCTGTTTGACGCGCTCAATACCTTGTTAGAAATATCTATCCAAGAACTACAACTTTTTACATGAGTAACATTAAAATAACTCCCATATTGCTCCTGGTTTTCCCAAAAAACATTGTTTAGGGCCTCAAAATGGCTCTAGAAGTTTAGGACTTGAAAAACTACTAAAAATAGTAAGTTGTGCTGAAACTGGAAAAATGAAAGAACCGATGGTGGGGGTCCAAATGGAATAGGAGGGTGTCCACCAATATCCACCTAAATCAGGGTCATATGGATTCATTGTTTCTATGGATATTTTTATCATTCACAACTAGGGAAATGGGGTCTCTTCTTCTTGTAGCCAAAAACTCTGTGACACGATCAAAATATGGTGGTAGAGAAAAAAATTTGTGTACAAGTGAAAAGGAGTTAATGGCATCTTGGTTGTGGGCATAGTGAGGGTTGGTGACAACACTACCATGTAGATAATACTTTATTCCACGCTCGCAGTTGATTTTGATTACTATGGTGTGTGGTGGTTCTACATAGGGGAAGCTACCACTTCTCTAAATAGTTTGTGGCCTTCTTATGTGTCTACAAGTGTCTTGTTATTCATGCCCTATAAGAGAGGTTGACTCAAAAGGGTTTCTACCTATTATGAAGAGCAAGTCCGAAGAGGGAATACCAGGGTACACTAATCCATTGAAGCCTTTGCTGCAAGGTATCAAGAGCACACTTTGGCCTATGTTTAGGAAGAAATTTCTTGTTTTTAGGAGGAAGCTTCTTTTCATTGTACTTCCCTCTCAGACTCTCAATTCATGGATGAATATGCAAATTATATTCCTGATACAGAACACACAAGAGGGATATCAATTCAGTATATGTAGACAATCACCCTTTATTGGAAAATAAATTTTCTCTTGGGGTGGAGACTCTTGGATTCCCATGAATATTGAATGGACCTACTCCAATCCTTGCATCGTATAAATGTAAACTTGAGAAATTACGACAACATAAATCAGATATGATGGATTGTAGGATGGATAAGATCAAACGCCATCGAGGCATTCCCATGACAATTGATCATCCTCCATCACATCCAGTTCACCTAATCCAGGTGACAAGAACACACCTTGACCCTCACAGTTGAATTTTTCTCACTTTTCTTTATGATTATAGTCTTACAAATTGTTTTACTCGAGGCTAGATAGGCCAATATTTATCAATTAGTTTTGTATATATTTATGTAAGTCATGTTAGTATTTAGTTATCTCTTTTCTCTCTTTGAAGAGTCCATTTTTGGTCATCGTTCAGTCTCCCTTGTGAGAGACAGGTAATCCTTTGATTTTTTATGAATAATGAAACTCAACCCACAAAATTTTATGAATAATGAAATTCAACCCACAAAATACACACACTCAAATGCACACAACACAAAAGTAATAAATATTTTATTAAAGTTTATATTTATTACAACTAGCATAGATCCATTTTAAGCACAGATTTAGTATGTATCAAGAGGGTCCAATTCTCTTTAGAAAACCTCTTTTACAGTGTAATACCAAAAAAAATTTGTTGGATTTCAGGCAAAAGACATAAAAATATATCTAAGAAAGCACAAAAATGTATAGTGAGAGTATTTTAAACACTTTAACCATAAAATTTTGTTTTTTTAATATATATATATATACAAAGTTGACTATATTATAATTAATATATTTTTAGGTTAATATTACTTAATAATACCATTTAAAATACACTATGGATGATCCAATTTGAAAATTTTTTATTATAAATATTTTTAAATATCACAAATTTATTTTATATTAAAAATTGAATAAATTACAGATTTCCTTTTTATTATTCTAATTTAGAAGCACTTGATATTTTTTATTTTATTTTTTAATTTTTAATTACTTTTTTGTTTGGACAATGAATATTTTACTGTATACAATAGTAAAATATTTATTTTAATGTTTTCTTCTTCTATTTTACATCAATTAGTTTGAAATATAGAATTTCAAACTAATTATTTAAATCCTATGTTGAATTATTTTTCAGAAATATAAGATTTAAACATTTCAATATTTAATTTGTGATTGATAGGGAGTGAAATATTTTATATTTTTACCATATTGGTTTGTAATATCAACAAAAAAAAAAATATAATGATCATAATGATGTTGAGATCATTAATATTTTTTAATATTTTTAATTAAAACAAACTAAGTAAACATATTTTTTTTTTTTTTTTGGTTTTTATTCATTTTCTATTTTTTTTGTTTTTATTATAGTTTATATTATTTTCTTTTTAAAGAAAATTTTATTTTGATTTTTAAAAAGCACGTGTCAACTCAAAAAAAAAATAAGAATAATGTTTGAATTGCATTTTTGACAAAAAAATTCTAAATTATTTTGTGACTTTTTAGAGTACGACTAATTTAATATCTTCCTAGTATATTCAAAATATATATATATATAATTTGATTTTTATTTCCAATCAACTACCATTAATATCACAATATCAACAAAATAATATACGAAATAACATGAATTCAAAGTCAAAGCCAAAACATAAATGAAACCTTCGTAAATAAAAACAAACATGTCTAACTCATACTGAATTATAAATATATTCCATTTTCAAATATTTTTTAAAAAAATATGGGTAGCGTTTTAATGTTGTTAACTTTTGGGTAAACACTATTTACTTGTAAATTATTTATATTTTTTAATTATATTAAAATAATTGATAAGAAAATTCAAAAAATGAGAGAAAGTAATCACACTATATATATATATATATATATAATTTAAAAAATAATATAACATTTCATAGTAAAAAAATTTAAAAAATAATATTTATGTGTAATTAAAAATTTAAATAATTTAAAATTATGAAATATTTTTTGGTCTAAAAGTATTTGGAGCCAAATATAGTACAGATGTTGTAGCTCTTATCATGTCATTTTTACCATTTTTATTTTGTTAAATTATATAAACATACAAATAAAAATAGTAAAATAGTTAATTTAGCCTTGGATTCTAGATTTTCAATATAATATTTTTCATTTTTTAAATAAAATTACTCAATTTTCAATAAAATCTAATTTAATGTAAACATTTTGACTAGATAAAAATAAAACTAAAATATCACATAGATATGTAACATAATGTAATGTAAACATTTTAATTTGGTGAAAATAAAATAAAAATAACAACAAAAAATAGCCCTATAAAAAAAAAAATTTAAAAATAAGAATAAAAATGACTCATGGTATTTATGTGGAATATAACCTATTTAAGGAGTGAATTAAAGTGGCCAAGATCTATCTTAGTTTGATGTTATATTTAGATACACTAGCTTGTTGAAAGATAATGGAGAATCCTAAATTAGTGAGAGTTGGTTCACAAAACCTTAGGATAGGAATTAGTTTCTATTTCTTAGGGTATGGTTCTGACTTCCCTATATCCATGTATACTATATATTGCTTGAGTTGTATTGACAATGTAGAGAGTTCTGTAGAGCCAAACTCTCCTGGTTCAGAACCTCTTTCGTAGAGCTGACTAGTGAGCTTTTCATATATTAATTCAATATCACATTTTATCATGGTATCAAAACTCCATGGTCGAATCATAGTGGAGTGTTGTGATCCCTGTGAGTATCTAGGTGGCAGAGGAGAAGCCCCTGATGACTGAGTCATCAACACGGGTTATTGAGGAACACTGGCACCAATCTTCATAGTTCCTATAATAACAATCATGCCAACAATGCGGATTTGAGCTAAACAGAGGCACTGACAAGGGGGAGACTTATTGAGTTTCATTTTTGGAGTGACAGTCGCGAAAATTCAGTCAGTTTGTGCGTCGAGGAGATCTGACATAGATCTGAACTAGTGGACACCACTGATGAGGGGATTTGGTGAAAGTTCGCCGACGAAGGAAGACATTTGAAGCAGATCTTGCTAGTGCAGAGGATTCGGAAACCTATCGCACAGTGTGGAAAACAACCTATGGATTGATCACATATCAAGTAGATCTATATCGTAACATTGCTTTCTATAAGGATCTGGGGTAGATCCATCATTTTTTTTTTCTGTCATTTACTCAAAGTACAAACTAGAGGTTCCATAAAATTTAAATTTAAAAAATAAAATTTATATGTAATTAAAAATTTAAATAATTTAAAATTATGAAATATTTTTTGGTCTAAAAGTACAAACTGGAGGTATTTAAATAATTAAAGCATACTTGAATGCTAGCAACAAGCTTGATGGTTCCAATTACTCAAATTAGAAGTTTAAGATGCAGACTATGCTAGAAGCACAGAGTGCTTGGATGATTGCAAATGGGGATGAGTCGAAGCTAGCAACGAGAGTGTATCGATTCCAAACTCGGAGAAGAGAGAAGGAAGATAAAAGAGGCTATTGAAGATGTCAGTGAAAGACTACATCATACCGCATATTAGAGAATGAAAATAAACAAGTGAGATTTGGATAGTATTGAAGGTTTTTTATGAGATCAGGAATACGAATCATCTTATGTTCTTGAAAAGAAAGACTATATCCATAAATATGGAGGAGAATGGCATAGTTGCTTCTTTCATATTTTGGATCAAATATCTAAAGAACAAATTGGAAGATATCAGTGAAATAGTTGCAGATGCAAATTTGGTCATGATTACCATGAATGGTATGACTAATGATTACCAAATTTTCATCACTGGGATAAGTGCGAGAGAGAAAATCCCAAAATTTGAAGAACTGACGAGAATATTAATGCAAGAAGAGGAAAGAATATTTACTCTAAAACTCCAGAGTGTAGATCTTGCGTTAATGGAGAAGAAGAAATTCTTCAAAGAAAAAGGAAATTCATCACAGTAAAATGGAGGAAATCCATAGAAAAGACTGAATCAAGCTCAAGATATGTATCTGGATAAAAATGATTCTATAGAAAAATGTTTTTATTGTGGAAAAATTGGTCATATGCTTAAGGAGTGTGCGAAAAAGAAATTTCATGAAGAAAAACAAAGACAAAAAAGACATTCAGGTCATTTTGCATATGATGACCATGTTCAGGACTTCAGATTGTTCATGGCAGACTTTGATGGAAATGTCGAAGTAGACATCTGGTGTGTGGATTCGGGAGCATCCACACATATGATGGGGAACAGAAAATGGTTCGAAGATTTTAAAGAAATCAACAACGGAGAAAAAATATACCTTGGTGATGATAGAAGTCATCAGATCAAAGGGCACACGAACAATCCTGTTATTTTTCCTGATGGTAATATCAGACATATCCATAATGTAATGTATGTACCCGATGTTACAAAGAATCTGATTTCTATATCCATGATTACAGATTAGAATCTCAAGGTAGAAATATTTAAATCCAATTGTTATATTAAAGATTTATTGGATGGCATGAAGACTATTGCTTCAGGAATTCGAACTGGAGGTTTGCACAAATTGGATGTGAGGACACCACCACATCGAGCTTTGATTGTTATGAAACCAGCTCCAAAATAGAATAAAAGAGAGATGAATGCCTTAGAAATAAGCCAATTCAAGGGGGTAACCTCCAATACATTACATAATGAACAATTCTCGGATGATACAAATGAAAAAACCTCCTTTATATATATAGGAGTACATGGGGCCACAATGTAATCCTAACGGACCTAACAATAATAAGGTAAGGGCACAATAATAACAATATGGGGGTTACAGGGGTACAACAATAACAATAAGCGGGTTACACTAACAACAATAAGGGACTATACTAGTAATATAGGGACCTAACATGCACCTCTCCTTCAAAAAAGTGGTGTCCTCAATGCTTGAGTAGCTCCGAGTGCTTCTCTAAAACATTCTCATCCTCCCATGTAGAATCTTTAGTGGGTAAGTTCTTTCATTTAATGAGATACTCTGAAATTGATCGACTTCTTAGTTGTCGAGTTCTTGTTTCCATGACTGCTTCAGGTTCCAATATGCTTTTTCCTTCCTCATCAAGTTCTGGAAATATTGTTTGAACTAGAAGCTTGTCCCCTATAACCTTCTTTAAGCATGAAACATGGAAAACTAGATGCACTCTCGAAGAAGTAGGAAGCTCCAATTTGTATGCCATAGTACCAATATTTTACAACACTTTGTAAGGACCATAATACTTTTGCGATAATTTATTATCCTTCTTAGCTTGCTTGAGGGACATTTGTTTGTATGGTTTTAGTCGTAAAAATATGTAGTCTCCTACATCAAAACTTCTCTCACTGTGATATTGATCTCCCTGTTGTTTCATTCGATTTTGTGCCAAATTTAGGTTATCCTTTAAGAGTTGGAGAACTTCTTGTTGATGCTCGATGTGATATTCCACTGCTTCAACCCTAGAATTTTCCCTTAAAGAAGATGTGATGGATGGTGGATGATATCCATAAAGTGCCATAAATGGGGTCATTTTTGCTGTAGTATGGAAGGAAGTGTTACACCACCATTCAGCGAGAGGTAACCACTTGACCCATTGTGCTTGCTTGTTAGATACAAAAAAACAAAGATATCCTACTAAAAATTTATTCACTATCTCAGTTTGACCATCGGATTGAGGATGATAAGATGAGCTATGAGCTAGTTAAGTACCGAAACAAGAAAATAATTCCGTCCAAAATTTTCCTATAAAAATGGGATCTCTATCACTTACAATAATCTCCGGGTTTTCATGTAACTTTTAAATTGTTTCCATAAATGCAGTAGCAACTGTACTTGCTTTAAATGGATGAGATAATGCACAAAAGTGTGCATACTTGGTAATTCTATCAACTACCACCATGATGACACTCTTTCCTTTGGACTCATTTCTTCTTCTTCTAGGGTAAGTTTTTAAAAATCTCGAGTGTCCTCCTAAAGGAGAAGTGTGCAATTCAAAAAGAATATTTTTTTCTCATTATGAGTTTCCTCTTCTAAGTGTGCAATACAATAAAGGTCATAAGTGTGTTGAGAAGAAATTATTTTACATAGATTATGAAGAGGAGGAAGAAAATGAACAAGAAACTTCAAAAGAAGAGGATATACACCAGGAATTGAATTTTTTCTTATACCCAACACCAAAATGTCAAGTGATAGTTGCAAATGGAGGAACTATAAATTTCTCTGATACCAAATGTTATGGAACCAACTCCAAAATAGAATAAAATAGAGATCAACGCCTTATAAATAACCCACTTCAAGGGGGAAACCTCCAATAAATTACATAAATTAACAATTCTTGGATGATAAAAATGATAAAACCTCATTTATATATATAGGAGTCCATGGGGCCACAATGTAATCCTAGCCAACCTAACAATAATAATGTAAGGGCACAACAATAACAATATGGGGGTTATAGGGGTACAACAATAACAATAAGGGGGTTACACTAATAACAATAAGGGATTATACTAGTAATATAGTGACCTAACATTGACAACATCAATTTTGACTACATAAGAGCTATGGCGCCAGAGACTTGGTCACATCAACTTCAACGATTTTTTGTTACTTCAGAAAAAGGAAATGGTAATAGATATTCCTACATTAAAACAAGTGCATAATGATTGTGATGCTTGTGTGTTAGGAAAGATGCATAGAGAAGAATTCCCCGCTCGAGTAGAAAATAGAAAGAGAGATATACTTGAATTAGTGCACACCGACCTATGTGGACCTATGCAAACAAATTCATTAGGAGGTGCATTGTATTTTCTATTGTTTTTTTATGACTGCACAAAGTTTTCTTGGGTATATTTTATGAGTAAGAAAATTCACACATTTGAATACTTTAAGCATTTCAGATATATGATAGAAAAACAAACAGGGAAGCACATAAAAATTCTTTTCTCCGATAAAGGGGGGAATACAGAAAGGAGGAACATACCAAGTATTGAAAAGACCATGGAATATTACAACAATTCACAATACCCCATACTCTTCATCAGGACGGATTAGCGGAAGGAAGGAACAGAACATTGGTGGAGTGTACTAGGAGCATGTTGAAAGGTAAGGGTCTTTCGAATGGTTTTCAAGTTGAAGCATTGAATACCGAAGTTTATTTGAAAAATAGAAGTCTTATAAGAAGTCTCCAGTTTAAAACTCCTTTAGAAGCATTATATGGATTCAAGCATGTAGTAAAACATTTGAGAGTATTTGGGTCTAAAGTATTTTCCCACATTCCAAAGGAAGTCAAAATAAAACTAGATTCAAAAGCCATCACATGTACCTTTGTAGGGTATTGTTCACAATTTAAAGCTTATAGATTGTTTAATCCTTCCACTCACAATATTTTTGTTAGTAGAGATGTCATGTTCCATGAACAGGTTTATGATGAATCTGATAAAAGCAATGAGGAATGGGATAATCTGTTGTTGGTGGAAGGAAATGAAGAAATAGGTAACAGTCATGAGAAGCAGAAAAATGTAGAAGTAGAAATTTTATATACATCAATCGAGCCCGGTCATTCAAAGGAAATTTAAAATAGGTTGGAAGCTACACCAACGGTCATAAGATCAGGTAGTTAGATTTAATAGCCTTCGAGATATAGGTAGAATTCCTTTATAACTAGTATGATGAATGTTGTTGAACCTTCTAGTTATAGAGAAGTAAATCAATGTAGTGAATGGAAAGCATCTATGGAGAAATACTATGAATTTGTTCTCAAAACCAACACTTGGGAGCTCGTTGAACTACCTGAAGGGAATCAAACCATAGGTTGTAAATGGCTATATAAACCCAAGATTAATGCAGATGGAACCATAGATAAATTAAAATCTAGATTGGTAGCAAAGGGGTATTCACAAAAAGAAGGTATTTATTATGAGGAAACCTTCGGCCATAACTGAACTAACACTATCAAAATGATGATTGCTTTAGCTACTAGAAAACATTGGATGATTCACCAACTAGATGTAAAGTTTGCATTATTAAATGTGGAGTTGAAAGAGGAGGTTTACTTAGAGCAACCTGATGGGCTTGTCTAATAAGGGAAAGAACATTTAGTCTGTAGATTAAAGAAAGCTCTATATGGACTGAAACAAGCACCCAGGTCATAGTATGAAAATATTGGTTCATTTTTTCTATAACATAGTTACAACAGAAGTAAAAGCGACCCTAATAGTATACTGTGAAAGATGAAAAGGGGCACATATTGTTGATTTATTTGTTTATAGATGATCTAATTATTACAAGTGATGTTGTTTATCTAATAAAATAAATCAAGCAACAAATGTCACAAATGTTCGAAATGAAAGACATTGGTGAACTAAGATACTGTTTGGGTCTTGAGATCTGGAGTGATTTAGGACAAACTTTTTTGTCCCAGGGTAAGTATGTCATAGGTCTACTAGAAATATTCAGGATAGATCAATGCAAGGTTGCAGTAGTACCATTACAACAAAACATTAAACTTCAGTGTGAGGATGGTTCTAAAGAGGCAGATGCGACACTTTATCGACAGTTGGTTGGGAGTCTAATCTACTTAACCACTACCAGACCAGATTTGGCTTATGCATTTAGTGTGCTAATTCAATTCATGTCCAAGCCACTTAAGAGTCATTGGAATGCAGGGAAAGGTGTTTTAAGGTATCTACAAGGAATTGTAGATTATGGTATTATTTATATTGATTCTTTTGATGTTAGATTGAAAGGGTTTACAGATTCCGACTGGGCTGGAAATGTAGACAATCGAATATCCATAACAAGTTATGCATTCAGCATTGGATCCAGGGTGATTACATGGAGCAGTAAGAAACATAACACAATTTCCTTGTCTTCAGCAGAAGCAGTGTATCAAGCTATGTGCGCAGCAACATGTGAGGCAATTTGGTTGCAGAGACTTCTCCAAGATGTTGGGGAAGAACATAAAGATGCAACAATTATCATATGCGACAACCAGAGCTCAATCGAACTTGCTAATAATCCGGTGTTTCACAAAAACACTAAACGTATTGATACAAAATTCCACTTTGTTGAGGAGAAAGTAATGAAAAGAAATCCATTTTGTATATTGTAAAACGTGTGATAATGTTGCTAATATTTTCACTAAGCCTCTTGGCAAAATCAAGTTTGAAATGTTTAGGGAGATGTTAGGCATATTTGTGAACCACTTCTCCATTAAGGGGGAGTGTTGAAAGATAATGGAGAATCCAAAATTAGTGAGAGTTGGTTCACGAAACCTTAGGATAGGAATTAGTTTCTATTTCTTAGGGTATGGTTCTAACTTCCCTATATCAATGTATGCTATATATTGCTTGAATTTTATTGAGAATGTGAAGCGTTCTGCAGAGCTAGACTATCCTGGTTCGGACTCTCTTTCGTAGAGCTGACCAATGAGTTTTTCATTTATTAATTCAATATCAAATTTTGTCACAACCTAAATCCATCGTAACTTCGAATCTACCAAACCCTAAAAAGACTAAAATATCTTTTCATTTTAAAAGAAAATTACATCTCAAAAAAATTGATCCCTCTAAACACATATTATAGATCTAAATTGATTTTAATCCACTCCAACCTATTATATTTTACTCAATTTTTCCAGCCGATGTCCTCTTCATAAGTGTGACCAACGAAATAATAAACATTAATCATGTGTACATGAAAATGTTTATACGTTTAATACAAAAGTTTCCTCCCATTCATCTTCATGAGTGCGACCGAAAGAAATAATAAATAATAAAAGTGTTCAATCATTTGTGGATGAAAATGTTTATGCAGTTAAAATAAAATTAGTGTTATTTTTAATAAACTAACACATTGATGGGAATACGCTTTCTATATTCAAGTGAAAAATGAAATGGTGGTGAAGCATGAAAATGATCTATAATAATTATGATTATAAGCCTATTTATTGTATAATAAAGTTTTTAAAATTTAAATTTATAAGTGTTATTTTTAACAAACTAAGAAAGTGACGGAAATACGCTTTCTATATTGAAGTGAAAAATGAAATGGTGGTTGAAGCATGAAAATGAACTATAATAATTATCTTTATAAGCCTATTTATTTTGTAATAAAGTTTTTATAATTTGAATTTTTAAGTTTATTTATTTTAAATAAAGTTTTTATAATTTTAATTTAATTATTAATAGATGGATTATGCTATTTATTTTTTTAGAATATTTATAAAATATTTTTAATAATAATTAGGATAGAGAGTTTAGATTTATCTATAAGATAGTTATGTCTTTTTATTTTTCAATTTATTTAAAAATTGTTATAAAATTAAATTACAATTAAATATTTACAATTTTTTATTTTGTTTTGAAGTTACTTATGATTTGTGGGAATAGGTATTGAAAAGCCATGGTATTGTAACAAAGCTTATATCTACATTAAGAATATATCTCTATGGTTAAGAATATTGTACATGGTTTTTTTAAATGTATATATGTCTAACTCATATATTCATTATTTTTAAAGTTAATAAAAATAATAATTGTAATAAAGCTATAACATTGATAATTTTTATGACTTTTTTAAATATTCCTGATGTGAGATATATCATGATGTTGTTGGAGTATGTAACTCCTACCTTTCCTATGCATGAGGAATTGTTCAAGAAAAACCATGTTCCTATTAATTATCATTTGATTAGATCTAGTTGGTTTGAGAGATATTTTCCCTACTATGCTTTTCCTAGGTGTGATAAGTCGTTTAAGAAAAACCATGTTCCTATTAATTATGATTTGATTAGATCTACTTGGTTTGAGAGATATTTTCTCTACTAGATGTTTACTAGATTGATGTATGCTTGAAACATTTTCTCAATTATTTTATTTGATCGCTCTCTCTAAGGAGCGCTTGGGAATATGCAAGACATGTGAGAGCAATAGGTTAGTGATTGCAAGTAGATTTTTTTGTTAGTGATTTCTATATTTTGTAAGTTACAATTTGTTCTTATTATTTTATTGCTTAGTGAGATCCACTTGAATTTACCTACATTTATGCATGTAGTTACAGATAAACATGTCTATTAATCACCATCACTAAGCCATGAAGATAAGATTTATCATCACCCATAATGACCTGGGCCGAGTATGTGGGAGAGTAGTAGAAATGTAAGGGTTGAAAGACCTTGATGCTTCTTCTGAATTTCAAAAAAGATATTAAGGGAACCATTGGAAGAGGAAAGGGTGCATCATTGATGTGGGAATGGTAAATGAAAATGAGTCCATGATCTAAATAATTTTTTACTTCCATATTAGGTGTGCCAACTTGTATTGTATCATGTGATGAGTTCCTATGGAGGTGGATTTTGCCCATATCTTGAACATTTAGATTGAATCAAATAAGATCAACTTTTCAAATTGCAATTTGGATCAATATCCACTTTTCCTACAAGGTGAAAAAATCACATTGAGGAGTAGGAGGCCCATTGTACCAATGTGAATTTCCTAGTTAGCACTCTACTAAGAGTGGAGATGAGATGACTAGATTAAAGGATTATGTAACCCAAATAAAGGATTGCAAAACACATATAAATTACATAACCAAAGAAAGAAAGAATTTTGTTGAGTATTTTTCATTCTTAAAGCATCTAAAGTGGAAGGACTATGAATTTATTTCAATGGTTGAGTGTATTAATGAGTAATCCATTGGAAAAATGAAGGAATACGAAGGAAAAAAAATATAAAAATGGTATCTACAAAAGAGGATAGGTTGATATTGGAAGAATGTAAAGATGGGAAAAAAGCTGAGTTGAAGTCCCTACTTTATGGTCTTTGCAAGATTATCAAACATTTATGGTGACAAGGTGGAGAAAGTGATCACATTTTGGATTCTTATTTTTCTTTGGTTATTGGAGAATATGGATCAAATGCAAACATGGAAAGAATAATGAAGGCACAATATTCAAGAGACATTAGCATGTCAAGCTACAGCTCAAGAAAGAAGAATATGGGAATAGATCATGAGAATCCTATCATGGTTAAGGTTGAACAACCAACACATGAAGTTCTAAAAGAAAAATATACAACCTAGATACTGTTGAAATATATTATATTCCTTGTAAGGTAATAATGCCTTGGTATTATGTCAGAATTTTAATACAATATTATGTATAAGAGTAATACATTATATCCCATATTCATTATGGCATAGTATACTCTTGTACCCATTTATTATATAAAGAGGTGTTATTTTGGAGAATTAGATTATCCTACATTCAATATGTGAGATTAATTCCTCCACATCTCTGGGTGTATAATAGGGTCAAGGGAGCCTTTTTTATTACTATCACATCTCATCTTGTGCTCATACTGTTATTTGTATCGGGTTATTTTTTGTTTCTCTCTCTGTAAGATTGCAGGAGATTTATGGAGATAATAGAAGACAACATTCCCGTGGAAGTAGCCCAATTGGGTGAATCACATATATCTGTTGTATTCTTTTTCCTTGTTCTCTTTATGTTCTTATTTATATGTTGATATGTTGTTGGTTTCTTAGATAGATAGCTAGTTTAGTAGATCTAATATTCTCACATGGGTATAAGAGCCATGGTTACTATGATCTAACATCTTCTTTGACTTTAACCATCAACATGTATCTTCATTTTTTATTATCTAGGCACTCTTTTTTTTTATAGATTTGTTCTCTATCTAGTAACCATTAGGCTTATCTTCAGATCTGGGCATGATTCTACATATTTGAGATTTTTTTCTCATAAACCGAACTTTGTTGTGTAGTTTTCTGGCATATTTTTTTTCGTGGGGCTCTTGATTGTTTTTCTATAAGATCTATATGTTTTTTGGATTTTCAAGGGGTTCTTGATTGTTTTTATGTATGATATATTTTTTTTTCTAATCCTCCTCAAGGAGATCTATCTTCTGGTTGTAATATTCAGTTACAACATTTTTTGGTTTTTTACGGGGTTGAATATTGGTGGACTGAGGGTTCAAATCAGAATTTCGGTCGCATAAGTTGATGCAGAGTGGCTACACCATTTCCAAAAATGGGTTATAATGAGCATTTGGAGCATTATTTAGTGCTTTTTGTTTTTCCACCTCACTTTTTTGCCAGATCTGTTACCTTTTGTGTAGAATTCCCAAAAAAGAGTAGATATTTGGGTTCCTCTCACCGTGCTACCCAATTTCAAAAAACAAATCAGCTCAAATGGAGTCCTAGAAGAAAATTTATTGCTGATTTAAGATTGGTAGTTTTTTCAAGTTTTTTGGTGATGGCAAATGAACTGCATAAATTTATAGTTTTCTATCCACCTTTTCTCTTGTCATTTATTGCATTTGGGTTTATATTTATTGTCAAAATTTCTATCATTATGACTTCAGAAGTAGCTTCTATTCTTGAACTTATCGGCTCTAACTATTTTGCATGGAAAAGAAAAATGATTGATGTTCTCAAGAGTAAGAATCTATGCAGGTTGGTTTTTAGTGAACACAAGAAACTTATAGATGCTCAAGCCTTTATTAAATTGGAAGAAAAGTTTGATCAAGCAAGAGGAATCGTTGGTGAAACAATTTCAGATAGTCTTCAGGTAAGTATTGAGGGAAAAGACAACCTGGTTCAAGTATGGGAAATTCTAGCTTCTTTATTTGATAAATCTGATGTTGTTTCTACTTATTACCTTGAAAAGAAGATTCATGAGATAGATCCTACTAATTTTGAAAGAGTATAATTATATCTTGCTAAATTGAAAACCTTAAATGAAAAGTTAAATAATTATGGTAAAGATTACAATAAGACAAACACTTCTCTTATCATTCTTGTAGAACAAAAATTGCCATTTTTCTTTGACATGTTCATCCAAACTAGGAATATGGCTCTTGAATTCTCTTAAAGTACCACAAAACCTACTTTTGATGATTTCTGTAAAGGTTGATAAATGAGCAAGAAAGTTTGATTGCTTTAGGACAAGTCTCACCTAATAAAGCTCTTATTGCACAATAAAAATTCTAAGAAAAATTTTAATAATGCCAAAGGTTCATATTCACACACTTCTAGTCATACTAATAATAATGTTCATGCTTCTCATGCACATCATGAAACTAATAAGAAGAAAAAAGTGTATTATCCTTGTAAGCATTGTCGTAAAACTAACCATCATGAAAATAATTGCTTTAAAGCGAAACATTTAATGACTAAAGAAAACAACAAAAATTCTAATGAATCTCTAGTAGCTTTATGTGTATCTATTGTTTCATCTAATAATTCTTCATCTAATGTGGAATGGATAATGGATTCTCATGCTTCTAAACATATGACTTGTAATGTTTCTTTATTTACATCTTATGACACTAATAAGCACACATCTTAGAAAGTTTCTATTGGTAATGTTAAAAAAATTTCCGTAATTGGGTCTGGTAATATTAATGTTGCTAATGGTCAATTGGAATTTGATTTTCATGTTGAAAACATGCCCATCAACTTACTTTCTATTTATCATGCATGTCAGAAAGGTTTTAAATTTGAAGTTTGGCCTGATAAATATGTTCTTAAAGATATCAACCAAAATTACAAAGTAGTTTCTACTGGCCAAGTTGATCATAGAGCTGGTTTATATAAATGTGAAGGTTTTAATTCAACTAAGAGACAACCCTTTTATTACTATGTTGCTCATGCTGATAAACTAAGTAAATTATGGCATGAAAGATTGGGTCACTTGATTATGGTAAAATGCAAATACTAGCTAAAATGGTTCATGGTTTGCCTAATATTTCTTCTACTACTGGCGTTTGTGAAGGATGTGTTCTTGGTAAACATCATAGAGAAATGTTTGACAAAGGTAAATCCTCACGTGCTAAAGAACCTTTGCAATTAATTCATAGTGATATTTGTGGTCCTCTTGAATTTCCTTCAATATCCCATGCAGTTTATTTTCTTACCTTTATTGATGACTTTAGTAGAAAATCTTGGGTTTATTTTTTGAACTCCACAAGAAAATGGTTTGTTTGAAAGAAATAATTGAATAGTTCAAGATATTGCAAGATCTTGCTCTTTGTAACTCAGCTACATGATTTTGAGGAGAGTAAATAAATACAAAGTATATATCTTGAATAGAGCTCAAATAAGGATAAATGATGGAAAAACTTCTTATAATATATGGAGAGGGATATTAGCCACATTCAAAAACCTTAGAATTTTTGTAATAAAATGCTACATTAAAGTGAATGAATAAAATACAGTGAAATTTTAATCTAAAGCGGATGAAGGAATCTTCTTAGGATATTCCTATCAAAGCAAAGGATACAAATGTTATAACAAAAGGACTTGAAAATTTGTTGAATGTATCAATGTGAAAGTAGATGAAGTGCTACCCCATAATGAAGCATAACCCCAAGAGAAGCCTCAACCATCTATCTTCCTAGATATGCAATTCAATGAACATGAGGATGAAGAATATGAAGAAGAACAAAGAGAAGATGATGAGCCATTGCACATGAAAACTCCATCCATATATGTTCAAAATAATCATACAATTAATTAATTTGTGGGAGACAAAGAGTCAATATTTCTAACAAAAATAAAACTCGTTAATGCATCAAAGCAAGAGAACCAAGCCTTCCTATCATTAATGGAGCATCAAGACTTTGATGAGGCAACTTAAGATGAATATTGGGTTAAAGACTAAAGAACTAGTTCCAATTGAGAAAAATGAGACTTGGGAATACGTTCCAAGACCAAAAGTAAAAAATGTGATTGGAATCAAATGAGTATATAGAAATAAATTTAATGAGGATGGACAAGTTGTAAGGAAGAAGGAAAGACTCATGTGTAAAGGTATGCCCATCTTGAAAGTGTAGACTTCAAAGAAATATTTTCTCCTATAGCCATATTTTCTACAATTAGGATGCTTTTAAACTTTACTTCTTTTAAAGGGTTCAAGGTTTATCAAATGAATGTAGAATAAGTATTTTGAATGGGAAACTCAAAGAACAAGTTTATCTAAAAAAAAAAGGGTTAAAAATAGATATTGCTCACTAATAAAACTTCAACCTTGAAAAATAAAAATGATATGAATAAAATTCCACCATTAGCCTAGATACAATTAAGCATGAAATGCAAATCTTCAATAATGTTTACATATCGGTTAACATTTTAATGGCAATCTTCCTCTTAAATTAAATTTTCCATAGGCTCCATGTGTATTTTAATAGTATATATAATTCAGTTAATAGTATATATAATTCAGTTAATTTAGTTGGAATAGGTATATGTTTAAATATTTGAAAATTTAACTATTTTCAGCATTTATGATAAATGTTAAATTAATCATTGATTTTTGAAATTAATTATTTATTTGAAAATATAAACTTAATAAACCATTCAAATAATTTGAATAATATTACTCAAAGCAATGTATTGATTTAAAAATTTGCGATATATACCTGCAAATATATACTTTTATGTGGTATAAATAATACAATTAGATATAGATTTTGATGTAATAATAAACACGGTGGAAAACTCTTTTTACAGGGAAGTCAAATAATCACATATCGATTTGATGAAAAAAAAAACCATGGTAAATCCCCATGAATTTGTCCACATCTATAACGCGACCCGACCGAATCTCTAAGGGAATTTGATCATTCATCTTCCTTCTACACTGTCCAAGGGAATCTGATCATTCATCTTCCTTGTCGTCCCCTCAACTGATTCCAAGCAGGTTTTACACTAGTAATTCAATTGGTCTGAATTCATTCAATATTTTGAGAGAGAAACCCGAATGGTCCAATGGGCAATCCTTCTAATGCCATAATCGAAGCGGTTAGGTTCCTTCTAAACACTATATGCAGCCAGCTGGAGCGATGGATCTTCCAAATTTATACAACGATCCTATAACAATTTCAAATTAAATCATTATATTTGAAAGCTTGGCCTGGAGTTTTCGACACCGGGAGTCTGAGATGGATTTGAGTTTCTTGGCCCCCAGGATTTTCCAAAATACCACCCACGGATTTGCATTGGGATTATCATTATTATTTGCCAGAACAGACACGGATTCAATACTATCCCACACTCCTAACCCTATTATCTGTCTCCCGTCCATGGAGTCATAGAAGGAATAGGATTGTATGCCCTTCACCCCAGCGAAGTATGACTTTAATATTGCCAGGCAACAGTATGAAAGCACATCTTGTCTCTTCCAGCTCGGCATGTATAGCCTCCGGAGGCTAACAATGTCACCCAAACCTAATTGCATAAACAGAACTCCTCTGCTGATCTCCCGGGAACTTAGGCGGAACCACCCTGAATCAATTATTCTCGCCTCGCACTTCATCCCCTTTGCGAATGCCGCTGCCTGATCATCATACCAACAAAATGGAAAATGCAGACAGACTAATTAGTCGCCCCCGTCCACCGCGACCTGATTATAAGCAGTGAAGGAAAAGTATTGATTTCTATAACGTACCTCTCGTAATTACAGAGCTGGCTTGTCTGTTGGAATTTCTGATAACTACTTAACAACGCTTTCATATTATGTTGGAAATTTCAAATGGCATGTTCTCATACCACTTGTTAGGAAATTTTTGGGAATTTCTTAACACACAGAGGAAGCAGAGTTCATCAACTAAACACAGTGTTAATAATAACAAAAATGTGGACAGAGAGATGAAGTAAAATACTCTATTTCATTAAGACTCTAAACTGTTACAAAATACAGTGTTTCATCAGAACTACAGAGGATTCAATCAAAAATACTCTTCACTGTGTTTTTCATTTGCTGTCTTCACACTTTTTTTTTGTTGCTACACCTAGTTTGTGTTGTGGCAAAACACAGTACTCTGTTGCTGCTACACACAGTTTTCTTTGCGGCAACACCTAATCTTAGTTGCTGCTACACCTACACACACAACGTTCTTTTGCAGCAACATACAGTTTCAGTTGCGACAACACCCAGTGTCAGTTGCGGCAACACACAAAGTTTGTTTTGCTGCTACAAACACAACGCTTCAAGTTTTCTCTATTTTCTGCTCTCTCTCTGTCTTCAACACACAATATTTACTCTACATACATGCACCTTCAACAACTATATTAAACTATTGCTGTCTATTGCATATATTATAAAACTCTGACCTAAAACTTTAAAATTCAAAATTCAAATTATGTCCTATCACGTCTTTTTAATGCAGTTAAGTGAATGATGTTACGGCGGAAGGTAACGTGGTGCAGAGCACGATTTGATGGATCCAAAGATGGTTGCGGCCATGTTGTTGATGCAGAGATTGAAGCCTATAAATTTAATGCACAATTAAGTGTAAAAATAGATCAAGACTTTTATTTCTCTCATCAAATCAAAAATTTGAAACTTATTGTCCTGTGGCTCAGGTTTGCAGTTGGAATTAATTTCCAACATTGTCTCCACTGGAACCCTCTTTCCTGATTGCAAATTGCAAATATGTAAGACCTGCATATAGCAGATATAATTAGGGAGAGTTGTTTTTAATGAGATTTTTTGAAAAAAATTCTGATTTATTTATCTTATTTAATTTGTGTAAAATTATTCACAGGAATTCATGGAAATTACAAGTTTGATGGGTAAATTTTGCACAATCAAAGTGCTCTAGAGATTTTTGAGGCTGTTAAATCTATTTATGTCGTCAAAAACCCAGTTTAAATAACTCAATTCAAGATTTCATCTCCATTTTTTCCATAGGATTCTAACAAAAAAACCACCTAAAAGTCCAAAAAAGTCACATTATAGACAACTCCATTAAAAAAATGCCAGGGAATTTTTTGGATATGGACTCGAGAGAAATAGAGATCAATATGATAATTATACATGAGATTGAGGTCACATAGTAAGCACGCATACACATGATTGTTCTAGACTCTTGAGAATGGCGACATTGAAGTTATTTCTCTTCTCTAGCACAAAATCCACCCTGGCCATGTGGGTTACTGCATCATGAATGTCGTATCCATCCTGAAGTTCGTATATGGGAAATGAAACACACATTCTGTTTTAGGTTTGCTTCACCTCGCTACAAGTGCAAGAGGAGGAGATCATTTTGTGGGTTGTCGGCTTGATGCCTCCCCCTACCATGATGGGTTTGAGCGACTAGATCTGTGACTATATATATATATATATATATATATATATATATATATATATTCACAGAGAGAGACATGACAAGGTGTGTGCTCCGATGTCATGCAGTGTTGGATGATTGGTACGTGTAAACAAAGGTAACTTGCATGCGTTAAAGCATTCGAACAATGGGACACCAAAGCAAAATTTTCAGGCGTGGTTTCCTCTAATGTTTGAAAAACATAGTTAAATAAATGCATCCAAATTAGTGGACCACCTGCACATGTATTTAGGCGATTACTTCTGCAAGAAATATCTAACAGTCGAACAAGCTTGACGACTAGCAGATAATGATTGATATTTGACAGAAATATGATTATAAAATAAACTTGATGTATCATTTTAAGAAGTAAAATAGTCCTCCACTCCTTGTGTGTCATGATTCCTAATTATGTACTTACGTGACCAAATGAAATTGTAGATAATATGCACGATGTTGAGTTAGAGGAATGGAGGAATGCAGAAATCAATGTTGAAAATATTTAACGAAACAATAGAAGCGGAAAATTTGTTTCTCTCACAACACAAAGACTTCAAATAATGCGGAAAATAAAAAATACACACAGGCAATGCATTACATATTGTTGGAAATATTGAGAGGGGGGGTGAATCAGTATTTCTTTCAATTAGAACATTAGTTAATCTTCAATTATTATCAGTTTTTGTACAATGATAACAGCAAACAAGAGGAACACAAATGCACACAGTTTTTAAGGTGGAAACCCACTCCGGGACAAAAACCACCTAATGCTTTTCTAATAATTCTTTTCAACTCCAATTGAAAATAAAGCTCCAACTTCCTAGAATCTAGAAAAGCATTCTTCTCCAGCTCCCACTGGATGGATGCTCCAATGCCCGAGATTCTTCAGTAGTCACTGAATGGATTCCCCAACACCCAATGAGCTACAACTCACCCTAGCACCACCCGACCACCCTATAGAAGAATAAAAGAAGAATGGACTCCCATATTAGGGAAAATGGTCCACTTTACAATGATATAGAATGATGTAGAAGAAGAAGATATACTAGACCATAACCCCAACTTTGACACAACCACCTAATCATGATCCTAGACCTCCCAGTACTGCCTCCTCAACCCTTCACAGATAGACACTAGTAAAATTTGTACAATAATGTATTTACAATGACTAAGTACAATGATACCTTTACAATGATTGTATGTAGTGCTGCCCACTTGAAGACTTCATATGATGAACTTCTTGCTATTGTTATGCATCTTGGTTACTGCTCTTGTCATGCTACCCTCTACTGTTCCTTGCTTTGCTTTTCTGCCGTAGAAAGTCTGGTCCTTTGCAACCCTTGACAACACATGATCTAGCTTTTTCTTGCCTTCTAGGAGCTCAATATTGAATCTGGTGTATATCTGTCATTTAAGATCTTCAATATCTAATTTTTGGTCCTGTAGTAGTCCTCTGAGTGATCTTTCCAATGCCATAGGTCTAATCCAATTTGGATTCTTGAAGAGAGAGTTATACCCAATCTCTCACAATGCCCTAATTATGGACTGTTTCAGCAGAGTGCACTTGTACGGCGTGCCACGTATCACTGTTTTTTCATTTGTTTCTGAAATTGATAGAGAGAAAACTAAAAAATGTGCACTATCTGCCACTTTTTATGGAATTCCACTCCGATACTCAGAGAGAGAGTTATGATGATTTTACCAAGGTCACTTCTTTGATATGAATTTCAGGAGCCTGCAAAAACCATTACTTCCACAAATCATATCTCCAAAAAAATTGCGCAACTTGATCTGAAATTTCTACTGTAGCTTCCTCAAGACTTCGGCTTCGCCTCATAAAAATTTCAGCTTCTGAGCCTTCGTAGAAAAAAAGTTAGAGCGAAATTTCCACAATGACCTGTTTCAGATAGCTGAATCGCTTGCATAAGGAGGAAATGAAGATCACAATTTATATGAATACTTAAGTTGAGAGGGGCTTCAACAAGTGAATGTGGGAGGGATTTTAGGAGCATAAAAGCTATTAATTATGACTTTTAAATGACCCATGCCCCAACCCCATGGGGTTTTAGCCCACTAACTAGGGGTACAAACTTCAAACATGAATATCTCTCAAACCGTGAAGAATTACATGGCGTGCCATATATCAACGAAAACATCTCGACAAGTAGAAACCATAAAAAGCATTATTGACCCAGAATATATTAATTTGGTAGGTCAAACTTCCCATTCAATATTGGGTTAGCCCCTGGTGCTGCTTGGGTTGACATCAATGACAACCGCTGATCAACAATCTCCTCCTTTGGCATTGATGGCAACACAAGTACTCCCTCTATGATCATGTCACCTCTTCCTACAACATTATATCCCCCTTTGACATCAATGGAAAAGGGTAACTCCCCCTGAAACACAACCATCCTGCGGACCTGTACACACTTCCACTCCCACTGACACACAATTTTCCTGCAGACCTGTACACACTTCCACTCCTGCTTTATATTCTTGAAAAAGGAAAATCTAATGAGAACTTGGGAGAATCCCAAGCTTTTGGTGAAGATATTCCAATGCTGGAGAATATTTAAAATGTGATTCTTTTAGTGCTACTTGGAATCTTGCTACTTGTCCAACTTCTTGCATAACATTTGGTCGGGAGGCTGTTACATATAGAAGACTACTAATCATAGATCTGTACATCCTTTGATCCACATCCTTAGATGAGTCAGCTATGTTCAATTTGCAACCAAGTAAAGACATCTCGAAATCACTTTGCACCTTTGTAGCAAAATTCTTACTTAGTCGATCATTATTACTACCAATTATTGTATCATCCTATTTAGCTATTAGACATGCTTTAGTTGCTTCGTCCAGAACATATATGTCATTTGGAGCTCGACTTGCTGTAGCCACAATATCACCATACACACCTTTCCTGATTTCACATTTCGTGGAGTTGAATAGTATTGTGTGTCCTTGATCACACATTTTTCCAACACTAAGCAGATTGTGATTCAAGTTTTCAACCAGTAGAACATTATTGGCAAGAGAATCTTTGCTTCCGAGAGTAACAGTACCTGATCCTATAACATTTGAAGATCCATCATTTCCAAAGGACACGATTCCATCCTTCTTCTCTTTCAGAGATACAAATTTATTTCTATCTCCAGTCATATGAGTTGAGCAACCGCTATCAACATACCACACATATTTGTTCTTTTGAGACATGAGAGTGAGAGCACAATTATCATTCTTCTTCTTCTTCCATGTTCGTTCATTCTGTGGCTTCGAAGATTCTTCTGGAGGATTTTCAAGTCTGCAGTCTTTGGCTATGTGTCCAAAGTTTCGACATTTGTAACATTCAATATTATTTCTTAAATGTTCAAATCTATTGATGTTTCACTGAGCCTTGGGAGGTTCATATTTGACATATCTCCTGGAATTGTATTCGTTCCTAGGGTACGTGCGAAATTCTACAGCTTTATGACCAAATTTTCCACATGAATAACAGTAACCATAAAAAATATGTTGGTACCTGGATGGAAATTTTCGTCGAGGAATTGTCTTCCAAGGTTGTTCTTGCAAATCTTGTCCAATGAAGTCTACATGCATGTCAGATCTCATAGATTCATTATATTTTGTTGTAGAAGGTCCTGCTTCTTCTTCTTTGTAACCGATGCCAGTTTTGTCATTGTAAGATCGTTGATTGTTGATGAGTTCTTCCAATGCCCTTGAGCTGTTGGCATAGTTTTGGATAATTTTTCCTTTCTTCACTTCCTCACGTAGTGAGACTACTTCGGCTTCTAATTCTTCCCTTTCTTGGTTACTTTCTTCCAACTTCTTTTGAAGTGACTTTTCAATGCATTTGTGTTCTTCAACTTCAATTTTGAGACCTTGAACTTGTTCTTCAAGAGTTTTGGAACGGATCTTCTCTACCTTGAGATCTTTTATAAGCTTGATTGCTTCCTCATAAAATTTGTCTATGGTCCATCCTTCTTATTAGTTGTTTGATACCTATTGCTTATTGTGCTTTGGTTTATTATGCTTGGCCATAAACAATACTCTCTCATTGGCTTCTTCTTCACTATCATTGTCTTCATCGGATGATGAGCTATCTTCTTTAGAGAGAAAGTACTTTTTGGATCCTTGCTTATTGAATTTCTTAAAGCCTTTCTTTCTTTTTGAGTTGACATTACTTTTGTTTGGGAATTTTGCTACAAAATGCCCAACCTCATTACAGCTGAAACATATCAATGGAAGTTTACCTTTGAATTTTCCCTTACTAATTTGTAGTTTTCTCATGAAGTAAGAATATTCTTCATCTGAAAGACCTTCTTCATCATCTCTCTTTTCTTCACACTTGCAAGTGCATATCATTTCAATTGAAGGTTGTTTGTCCTTATTGGTTTTCTTAGATGCAATGAACGTAGTTTCTAGATTTGAAGTACCCTTTTCTTCATCAAGTCTCATTTCATATGCTATGAGAACTCCATGTAATTCTTCCTTGCTGAGTTTGTCCAGATTTGCACTGTATTCTAAGACCGATACTTTTGGGTTGAATCTCCCTGGTAACATTCTAAGAATCTTCCATATAATAGTCTTCTTGTCAACTAGTTCTCCCAATCCTTCCAGAGTATTGGATATTTCATCAATGTGTTGGAAGTATGCAGCAATGTTGCAATCTTCTTTCATTCTGAGTTGCTCAATTTTTGCTCCATAGATTTGAAGCTTTGCTTCTTTGACATTTGAGTCACCTGCATATATATTCTCAAGCTTGTCCCATACATTTTTGGCAGTTTTACAACCCAACACCTTATGATAAGAAGATTCAATAAGTCCACTGATAATAATATTCTTTGATTTTGCATCATTTACCAAATTCTTCTTACCTTGTTCATCCACGGTTGATGTAAATCCATTTTGAATAGTGTCCCATATTTCGTAACCTTGCACCAAGAGATAGACCTCCATTCTTCCTTTCTAAAGTGAATAATTATTTTCATTGAATAGAGATACACCATTCTTGGTATACTCCATGACCTCCTTCCAGCTGTTAAACTGTTATTGAAGGAACCAAGCTCCAATACCAATTGTTGGAAATACTGAGAGGGGGGGTGAATCAGTATTTCTTTCAATTAGAGCATTAGTTAATCTTCAATTATTATCAGTGTTTGTACAATGATAGCAGCAAACAAGAGGAACACAAATGCACACAATTTTTAAGGTGGAAACCCACTCCAGGACAAAAACCACCTAATGATTTTCTAATAATTATTTTCAACTCCAATTGAAAATAAAGCTCCAACTTCCTAGAATCTAGAAAAGCATTCTTCTCCATCTCCCACTGGATGGATGCTCCAATGCCCGAGATTCTTTAGTAGTCACTGAACAGATGCCCCAACACCCAATGAGCTACAACTCACACTAGCACCACCCTACCACCCTATAGAAGAATAAAAGAAGAATGGACTCACGTACCAGGGAAAATGGTCCACTTTACAATGATATAGAATGATGTAGAAGAAGAAGATATACTAGACCATAACCCAAACTTTGACACAACCACCTAATGATGATCCTAGACCTCCCAATACTGCCTCCTCAACCCTTGGCAGATAGACACTAGTACAATTTGTACAATAATGTATTTACAATGACTAAGTACAATGATACCTTTACAATGATTGTATGCAGTGCTGCCCACTTGAACACTTCATATGATGAACTTCTTGCTGCTGTTATGCACCTTGGTTGCTGCTCTTGTCATGCTACCCTCTTTTGTTCCTTGCTTTGCTTTTCTACCATAGAAAGTCTGGTCCTCTGCAACCCTTGACAACACATGATCTAGCTTTTTCCTGCCTTCTAGGAGCTCGATATTGAATCTGGTATATATCTGTCATTTAAGATCTTCAATATCTAATTTTCTGTCCTGTAGGAGTCCTCTAAGTGATTTTTCCAATGCCATGGGTCTAACCCAATTTGGATTCTTGAAGAGAGATTTATACCCAATCTCTCACAATGCCCTAATTATGGACTGTTTCAGCAGAGCGCACTTGTACGACGTGCCACGTGTCACTGTTTCTTCATTTGTTTCTGAAATTGATAGAGCGAAAACAAAAAAATGTGCACTATCTGCCACTTTTTACGGAATTCCAATCTGATACTCAGAGAGAGAGTTACGATGATTTTACCAAGGTCACTTCTTTGAGATGAATTTCAAGAGCCTGCAAAAACCCTTACTTCCACAGATCATATCTCCAAAAAATTTCTGCAACTTGATCTAAATTTTTTACTGCAGCTTCCTCAAGATTGCGGCTTCGCCTCATAAAAATTTCAGCTTCTAAGCCTTCGTAGAAACAAAGTTATAGCGAAATTGACACGATGACCTGTTTCAGATAGCCGAATCTTTTGCATAAGGACGAAATGAAGATCACAATTTATATGAATGCTAAATTTGAGAGGGGCTTCAACAAGTGAACGTGGGAGGGATTTTAGGAGCATAAAAAATATTAATTATGACTTTTAAATGACCCATGCCCCAACCCCATGGGGTTTTAGCCCACTAACTGGGGGTACAAACTTCAAACATGAATATCTCTCAAACCGTGAAGAATTACATGGCGTGCCATATATCAACGGAAGCATCTCGACAAGTAGAAACTATCAAAAGAATTATTGACCCAGAATATATTAATTTGGTAGGTAAAACTTCCCATTCAATATTGGGTTAGCCCCTGGTGTTGCTTGGGTTGACATCAATGACAACCGCTGATCAACACATATGAGAGGAACTAAATTTGTTTTTCTATTCAACTCTCTTTATCAAAATGAAATTACATTTATTTTAATACAAATGGCCGAAGCCTGTAAAACCTTATCTATTCAATGCAATTCAATTGCCGAACGAACGTTCAACAACCATTTGTCCTTGGGTCATCAAAAGACCCATTCTTGCATTAAATTGACATGCAGGTCGTATTTCTACTTATACACAAAAAGACGCAAAAACTCGTTCAAAACATAAAAATGACGGACTTCAAACTTTATCAGTTCCGGCTCTCAAACCTCATCGCATCCAGCGCTTTATCGTAAATCGCAAATCGGCGAACTTAACTCTTAACTTCCGTGCACATGGATAAACTTAAATCCTTGTGGGTGCTATGTGCAATGGCACGATCACACGACAAAACAAACAACTTAAGTTGTTGGCGCTAAGCAATAAACCAAAATGGTTGTGAATGCGATGTGTTGTAGCACAATCGCATCGCACATCAAATAACTTAGCTTGTGGATGGCAGAAGGTAAGTGGTAAACAATGCAAAGTGCGCTCTGCAGTGCGGATAACTATTGGTAAGTGCGGTAAGGGAAATACAAAGGAAATAACTGCAAAAAAATGTTTTGGCTCATGTGGTAAGGTTAAGGTAGGTCCCTCCAGATATCGAATCGAAGATAAAATAACATATGGTAAATGGCTAAAGGTTAACATGAAAAACTTGCGATTGCGCACTGCGGGAAAAAGGTAAGTCAAATGTGGTAGGTAAGGAAATAAACGCAGAGGATGGCTCAGTTACTCTGTTTGTTCTGGTTGCGTGAAAATGCCTTCAGGCTCTTGGATCCTTGCTTGTCCTTCTTTGCACAAAATTTATGAAGTGTGGGCTACTCTCGCTTCCCATTCATGGCAGTGGTTGGGAGTATAATTCCAACACTCCCCCTTAATCACAAGTGCCAACATTGGTCATTCTGAGACGATGTCTGAAGTAAAAAAAAACTCTTTTGTCCCAATGGCTTTGTGAGGATATCAGCAAATTGTTCCTCTGCCCTGTAATGCTGCAAAACCATCTCACTATTGTTAACCAATTCTCTTATAAAATGATATTTTGCATCTATGTGCTTTATAAACTGATGGAAAACAAATTTTTTTGATAATGCAGTCGCTGAGCTATTATCACAATAAATTGTAGTTCCTTTGTCTTGCTCATGACACAAATATCTCAACATCCTTCTCATCCAAAGAACTTGACAGGTTGTTGCTATTGCTGCTACATATGCTGCTTCTCCTGTTAATAAAGCAACTGTTGGTTGCTTCTTGGAAGCCCATGAAATGGCTCCCGATCCCAAATGAAACACATACCTAGATGTGCTCTTTCTATCATCTACACTTCCATCCCAATCACTTTCAGTGTAACCAATCAACTTAAAATTATCAATTTGGGAGTATAGAACACCATACCCCTTTGTTCCATTCACATACCTTAAAATCCTCTTGGATGCTTGCCAATGTGTCTCTTTTGATGTTTCCATGAATATAGAAATTAAACACATAGCATACATAATATCAGGCGTAGTTGCAGTCAAATACATGAGGCTTCCAACTATGCTCTTATTCAATGTAAGATCGACATTCTTGCTGCAATCTTCTTTTCTTAATTTTAACCACATGACATTTGGAGTTATTGTTGCTTTGCAGTTCTGCATGTTAAACATCTTCAAAATTTCTGCAACATATTTTCCTTGGGAAATAAAAGTTCCCTTCTCATTTTTATTTACTTCTATTCCAAAGAAGTATCTCAATAAACCTAAGTCAGTCATCTCAAATTCATTCTTCATGACTGCTTTAAAATCTACAAGGAGAGAAACATCATTGCCAGTAAAGATTAAATCATCTACATATAAAACGACAATAAGGATCTTACCATCATTTTCTTTTATGTAGAGTGTGGGTTCACCATCACATTTTTCAAACCCATTCCCTGTCAGGTAAGAATCAATTCTGCTGTACGATGCTCTTAGTTCTTGCTTTAGCCCATAAATAGCTTTCTTCAACTTGCACACTTTGTGCTCTTGGCCTTCAATCTCATAACCTGGAGGTTGCTCAACATATACCTCCTCTTTCAACACTCCATTTAGAAATGTTGATTTCACGTCCATTTTGAAGACTTTCCACTTCTGTTGTGCTGCAATGGACAATGTACGCATGGTTTCTATCCTTGCAACAGGTTTAAAGGTTTCTTCATTGTCTCTTCCTTGCTGCTGCTTGTAGCCTTTCACAACAAGTCTTGCTTTGTGCGTTTAAATTTGGCCTTCAACATTGCTTTTGGTATTATAGACCCATTTTACTCCAATAACTTCTTTTCTTTATGGGAGGTCCACTAACTCCCATGTATCATTCTTTTCTATTGCATTTAACTCTTCATTCATTGCTTCAATACATTTTTCTTCTTTTACTGCTTCTTCAAAATGGATTGGGTCATTAACATGGCAAAACAAAGCAAATAAAGAATTCAGACCATTATTATTATCAACTGCTTCTTGCTTATAAATTTCACTTAAGTTCCTAAATATTGGTCTTGTTAGTGTGCTTGGAGTTCCACTTGAACTCAAGGGAGTTTCCCATCCCTGTTTTGTGCTTGGAGAGGCACTTCCTTGATTTCTCAAGGTCGGTTTGTTGCTTTCTTGTGTCGTGGTTTGTTGTGCTTGTGTAGGTGGAGGAGGAGCCACCGTGGAGGAATTATTTGTTGTTGTGCATTCCTCTTGCTCTTCGTGAGACATGCATGTATTCACATTCACTATTTTCTCTAAGCTTCCATCCCAAGCTTCTTCTTCAATAAATTGCACATCTTTGCTGATTATAACTTTCTTGGTTGATGGATTATAGAGTTTGTAGGCCTTGGATTCATCACTGTATCCAACAAAGATACACTTCTCCCCCTTGTTGTCCAACTTCTTTCTTAATTGATCTGGGACATGTGCATATGCCACACATCCAAATACTTTCATGTGAGTGAAAAACTACTTTGTTCCACTCCACGCTTCTTCTGTGACTCTGTTCATAATAGCTTTGGTTGGGCATCTATTCAAAATATACGTTGCACAATTGACAACTTCAGCGCAATACTCATTTGGCAAATGTTTTTCCTTCAACATAATTCTGACCATATCCATGATGGTCCTATTCTTCCTTTCTGCAACACAGTTGTGTTGTGGTGTGTATCTTGTCGTAAACTGATTATGTATGCCATTCTCCCTACAGAAATGTAGGAAATATTTAGAGATATATTTTCCACGTCTGTCAATTCTCAGCACTTTTATGTAGTGCCCACTTTTCTTCTCTACAAGAGATTTGAAGTGGTAGAACTGTTAAAACACTTCACTCTTTTGTTTCAAGAAATACACCCATGTCTTTATGGTGTAATCATCTATGAATGTCAAAACATAATGGTTGCTAGCTAATGATGGAGTTTTCATTGGTCCACACAAATCGAAGTGGAAAATCTCTAAGGGTGCCTTTGCCCTTATACTCTTCCCTACTAGGAATTCTTCTTTGTGTTGTTTTCCCAAGATGCAACCTTCACATAGGCTGTTAGGTTTGTCAATGAGTGGTAATCCTTTTACCATCCATTTTCGATGTAGGAGGTTCAAACCTCCAAAATTGATATGTCCAAATCTCAAATTCCATAACCATTTTTCGTCTTTCACTTCTTCTTGAAAGACCTCTTGTGTGACTACTGCTACCACACCTCCTTCCTTCAAGTCTTCTTTGAGATTGAGAGGAAACATTTTATTCTTTGTCATATGCACTTCTGCAATGACCCTCTTACTTGGAGGTATGTCCATGATTATGCACACATCATTCTTAAAAAATACATTGTAGCCCTTATTCATGAGTTGTGTGATGCTCAAAAGGTTGCATTTCAGGCCAGGTACATAATAAACATCTAGCACAAATTTATTTTCTCCCTTTCTTGTCAATATACTGACTCTTCCTTTTCCCATGAGAGAGACCTTGCTATCAGTCCCTGTTGTCACTTTGTATTTCACATTCTCATCCAAATTGGCAAACATTGCTATGTTTCCAGTCATGTGGTTACTACAACCTGAATCTAAGAACCATACATCTTCTTATTTTTATTGTGCCACATTACATGTGAGAAGCAAATTACTCTGGTTCTGATTTTATTTTGAAAAATTTACATTTTGTCTATTATTCATGTCATTCTATTTCTTTCTACATTGATTGACATAATGCCCATACTTTTTACAATAATGACATTGTACTTTGGATTTATCATACGTTTTTCCTTATGCTTGATTTTGGCTTGAGCCTTCACTTGAGTTCTGGTTGCTGCCCCTTCCACTTGTGCTTGCAGGGATGTTTCTTCCACCTCTCTATGGGCTTCTTCCTCTTCCTCGACAGTTTGATCTTCCTTGATATCTACCTCGTCCAAAATACATTTGTGTCTTGATCGCATGCTCCATTGAGGAGTTTGTTGTTCTGTTCAATCTATGTTCATGAGACATCAGGGATGCACAAAGCTCATCCACTGAAAATTGTGAGAGATCCTTCGTCTCTTCTATTGCCACTACTATGGCATCAAATCTTGAAGGTAGACTTCTCAAGGTTTTCTCCACTATTATTATTTCCTCAAGTGTCTCTTCATGAGACCTTATCTGGGTAACCAACCCAATCACATGTGTGAAGAATGAGCCTATGTTATCGGACTCTTTCATACAGAGAGATTCAAAATCTCTCCTCAGGATTTGTATTTTGTTGTCTTCACCTTCTCCATGGCTTGATAGGTTTTCTTGAGAATATTTCATGCCTCATTGGAATTTTTTGTTGCTGTAATCCTTGGGAAAATACTCTCATGTACTGCTTGCTAGAGATAGAAGAGGGATTTCGAGTCCTTCTTCTTATTAGCTCTAAAGAAGTCTCTTTTTGTTGTTTTCAAAGAAATAATAATTATTGCATCAGCTGGTTCTAGAAATCCATTTTCCATGAGCTCCCATATATCTTGTTAAGAAAACAGGGCTCTCATTGTAATGGCCCAATAATCATAGGTTTTACCATTGAACTGTGGTAATTGCGGATTTGTGAGGCTTGTGCCTGTTTCTTCCATTGTGACTGTGTTAAACAAACAATCTTCTTAACTGTTTAAAATAGAAGCTTTCTCTCTCCTAGAGAAATCCGCTTCTTCAAACCAATCTTACATCTTCTGCAGTGAAGAGTGAGCTCGTGCGTCTTTCACCGAGAGCCTAGACCTAATCGGATACCATGTTGGAATTTCTTAATACAACAATCAGAGGAAAATGTGTTTCCCCCACAACACAAAGAATTCAAATAATGCGCAAATAACAAATACACACAGGTAGGGTAATACATAGGAGAGGAATGAAATTCATTTTTCTATTCAACTCTCTCTATCAAAATGAAATTAAATTTCTTTTAATACAAATGGACAAAGCCTGTAAAACCTAGTCTATTCAATGTGATTCATTTTTCGAACATATGTTCAACAACAATTTGTCCTTGGGCCATCAAAAGACCCATTCTTTCATTAAATCGGCATGCAGGCCATATTTTTGCTTATACAAAAAAACATGCAAAACGCGTTCAAAACATAAAATTTGCAGACTTCAAACTTTATAGGTTCTAGCTCTAAAACCTCATCGCGTCTAGCACTTTATTGCAGATTGCAGATTGGCGAACTTAACTCTTAACTGGCGCAAACACGGATAAACTTAAATCCTTGCGGGCATGATGTGCAATGGCATGATCGCACCGCAAAACAAAAATATTAACTTCTTGTTGCTAAGCGATAACTCAAATGGTTGCGAATGCAATGTGCTGTAGAAAAATCACATCACACATAAAATAACTTAGCTTGTGGATGACGAAAGGTAAGTGGTAAACAATGTGAAGTGTGCTCTGCGATCTAGTTAACTGTTGGTAAGTGCGGTGAAGGAAATACAAAGGAAATAAGCGCAAAACAATGTTTTGGCTCATGCGGTAAGGTTAAGGTAGATCTCGCTGAATATCACATCGGTGGTAAAATAACATATGGTGAATGGCTTAAGGTTAACACGAATAACTTGCGATTGTGCATTACGGGCAAAAGGTAAGTCAAATGCGGTAGGTAAGGAAATAAATGCAGAGGATGGCTCGAATACTCTGTTTGTTGTGGTTAGGCGAAAACGCCTTCGGGCTCTTGGATCCTTGCTTCTACTTCTCAGAACAAAATTTATGAATTGTGGGTTGCTCCCATTTCTCATTCATGGCAGTGGTTGGGAGTATAATTCCAACAACCAATAACTGGGGAACTATTGCTAGGATTTAATCGAGCCGAAACCTATCAGGAAGATTAGCAGAGGGGTAACAAGCTTGTGCAACAGCTAGGGGGAAAGAATGTCTACAACATCAAGGGGGGGCCGGACCCCTCCTACAGAAACGTCACTACTGGAGAACAAAGCAAAAGAAAAGCGGGGCCGCAAAGAGGGTCTACTCCAAACATCGGGCCGATATTAGAGGTCGAATGGCAAGCCAAGACACGAGGACAATGTCTACCGCGAGCTGAGAAGAAGCCAAGATTCATTATTCCTACTAATAAACTAGATGAGTACATAAGTTATATGAAGGGTCATGCATTAATCTACAAGTTCATTGGCATTTGGCCAACATAAAAAGATCTTTTGAAATGGATACAAGCAAAATGGGAGCCCAAGGGACACGTTGATTTGAAGTTTGGACCCAAAGGATTTTTTATAGTGATATTTACAAATCTTCTTGATAAAGAAAGGATCTTTGATGGAGGTCCTTACTTTTATTAAAATGTGGGTCTGTTCTTACATGGTGGGAGGAATACTATAACCTAGATCAAGAAAATTTCTTGGGTGCACAGGTCTAGGTCTGACTCTTTGCATTACCAATGGATTTCTAAGACGCAGAAATTCTGGAAGGTATAGGAAATTCCCTTGGAAGTTTTGTAAATATTGTTTAACCAATGCGTTGAGGCCGATACACTTCTTTTGCCTGCATATGTGTGTACATGAACATTTCTGAGCCAACTCTAGAATCCATTGAACTTTAATATGAAGGAAAAATATGGCATCAACTGCTTGACTACGAACATATCCTATTCTGTTGTCATAGATGTCATGAGTATGGGCATATTTATAAAACCTACCCTATGAATAATCCTGCTTCAATGCAAGGAAAATCTCTAGAGGTAGTTGAAGGGTCACCTGAAAAAGACGACAAAGTCACAATAGTGACAAATAAAAAGAAGCATAATAAGCAGCAGGTCAGCCAAAATAATACTCCTAAACAGAAGAATACACAAAACCGTTATGAAATCTTGCAAGAATGGGGGGGAAATTCAAAGGTAGGGGAGCAAAACCCGAGTGCAGGACAAGGACAAACACCAAAGAAAAATAAATATGCAAAATGAAAGGCCCCACAAGAATCAATAGAAGTAGAAGAATAAAATCTGGTGGAACAATCACCAATGGATATAGAGCAGAAAAAAGAGGATTTAAGTTCGAAGGAGTTACTATTAAAATGGCTCTTGCATGAATGACGAAACCTAGATGATTGATTAATTCCAGAAGAGAAAAAGAAATTGTATAAAGAAACTTTCGAGCAATACCTGATAGTCCAATCTCAGAAACAAGTAACCCTAACAATCTGCCTTCTAAAAAAGTAAGTACTCAATCAAAAAGAGGGGAAAATAAAGGAAGACGAACCCTACGTGACTCAATTCAACTGGTAGGGGAGATGTTAGTTAATTCTAGAAAAATAATGCCATTAACAATGGTATTCCAACAAATCCATAAAGTTAAACCATGAAATTAAGCTCTTGGAATATTAGAGGCCTAAATAGTAAAGTTAAACAACGATATTTAAAAGAGAAATTAAAATTAGAAAAGCCTCAATCTCTACTGCTACAAGAAACGAAAGTATCTCGCCAAAAATAGAAGACATTCTTCAATAATATAAGCATCATTATGAGGCAATGGCAATTGATTCATGGGGAAGTGTAGGAGGAATAGGCATACTCTGGAACCCTACAGAAGTAATAAAAAATGGATGGATTGGACTTCCTCACCTTATCACAGGCTTGTTTAGGCAAATAGGAATGAAAGGAAAGTTGCTTATAACCTCAGTGTACAGGCCTTATATTCCATGAGAAAGACAAGATTTTTTGACAACATCCATACAGAGAAATACTCGCTGCTAGAAGGAGACTCTAACCTGATTAACAACCTAACAGAAAAGAAAGGAGTCATAAAGAGAGAGGACCTGGAAATGGAACTCTTTTGAGACTTAATCATGGACCTTAAGTTGGTAGATATACCTACAGTGAATGGAAAATTCACATGGAATAACATAAGAGGAGTATCGAATCAAGTCACTTCTAGACTAGATAGGTTTCTTGTTTCAGAATATTTAGTTAGTGTGGGTGTGCTTTATGAAGCAGCCATCCTCCCAATGCTGGGGTTAGATCACAAGCCAATAAGAATGGAAATAGACATGAGAGAATGTAGAAAGAACCAGCCATTCATATTTGAATCTTTTTGGCTAAGGGATCCTAGCTGTGTGGAAAAGTCAAAAGGTGGTGGGAAACTAGCCATATTCAAGGCATGCATAAGATGGATTCGTTTCAACTCAGATTGAAAAACCTTAAGCAGGAAATTAAGAAATGGAATAAAATCGAATTAGGCAATATTCAGCAAGATAAGGAAAGGAGAAATGATGCATGTTCAACAACACATGATTAACCATGGGAGAATAGAGGCTCTTGCAGTAGAGGAAGGAAATATCCTAAGCTAATTGAAAGAACAAAGGAGGCAAGAAGAAATACTTTGGAAACAAAAATCCAGAGTGCAATGGCTAAGAGAAGGGGAAAAAACACAAACTTATTTCATAAAGCCATGATACAAAGAAGACAGCGTAAACGAATCTTTTCATTAAAAGACTCCAATGGAAATCGTCTTTTGTAACATCATGACATGGAGAATCTGTTAGTAACTCACTTCAGTGACCTATTAGAGGAGCTAGAGCAGGATAGATCAATATCTATAACCCGAATCACTAGACACATCCCCACAATAGTAGGAAGAGATCAAAACTTGGCTCTACTGAGGGAAATCACTTTTCAAGAGGTGGAGGAGGTGGGTAGGAATATTCACAAGAATAAAGCCCCAGGTCCCAATGGATTCACAAATTTTTTTTATCAAGCCACATGACCATTCATGGGAAATGATATATGGGAATTGGTAGAAGAATCCAGGCGCTCCCGACAGGTTTATCTAGCCTTAAAATCTACCTTCATCTCACTAATACCCAAACAGGAGAATACTGATATTCCAGACGAATTCCACCCCATTGCCTTATGTAAATGTTGCCTACAAGATTCTTTTTACGATCATGGTCAATAGAATAAAGCCTATTCTTTCGAGTCTAATCTCTCTAGAACAAACAGGGTTTGTGAAAGGCAGAAAAATTCTGGATGGAATTATAATGGCACAAGAAGCAATCCATTCACTATACAGTCTTAAAGAAAAAGGTATGCTTATTAAACTCAATTTCTCTAAAGCTTATGATCATTTAAGTTGGCCATATTTAAAAGCAGTCCTTCTAGATTTTGGATTTGATGGAAGATGGATTCAATGGTTAATGTCTTTTATCTCCTCTCCCAACTTCTCAATATTGATAAATGGTATTCCTTCCAACCCTTTCAATGTATCAAGGGGTCTTTGGCAAGGGGATCCCTTATCCCCTTTTCTTTTTATCATAGCAGCTGAAAGTTTAGGGCACCTAATTAAATCCAAACTCCAAGAGGGACAATTAAGGGGTATGAACCTATGGGGGCAAAACTTAACTCTTTCACACAAATAGTTTGTTGATGACATTACGTTGTTCTGTCAAGCTACACTTTGGGAAGCCAAAGCCATCTTATCAATTCTTAAAGATTTCATGGTAGCCTCTCAGACTGTAATTAATAATGACAAATACAATGTTTACTTTTTTAACTCCAATCAGGTCTCATAGAGGTTCCTTGCCCGAACTCTGGGTTTCAATCTGGGCTCCTTCCCTATGAATTATTTAGGAATCCCTCTTAACCTAAATTCCCTTAGGATCTCTGATTGGAAAAACCTTCTAAACCGCGTCCAGAAACGGTTACAGAATAGGGCTTTCCGTACCCTCCATGCGCCAAGCAGGGTGGTCCTATTGCACTATGTTCTGCAATCAATTCCTATTTATTAGATATCGGGACGCGCTGCTCCTAAAAATGTCTGTAATAACATGGTCAACATATTCAAAAATTTTATGTGGCAAGGTATAGATCAAACAGGAAAATGGTCCCTTCTCTCTTGGGATAAGCTTACTAAACTCAGAAAACTCAATGGATTGGGTTTACATGATCCTTTTGTTCTTAATCAAGTAATGGGAGCTAAACTATGGTGGAGGTGGCTTTGACAAGGGAGAGACCCATGGAAAATCATTTGGGAAAGAAAATATGACATGCCAAGCACAACTTTAGGTAAATTGAAAGTTGATGTGACCCATAAAGGATATAACATCTTGAACGTAGTGGCAATAAACAAGGATTTGATTCGACGGCACAACTTCTCAGAAGACTCATGGAAATAAAGGGAAAAATTATTCAGTCATCTAGACTTAAGCGAGATCTTCCTGTTTACTAATGCGCCTCACACAAGATCGCTGGCTCACTACTGGAATGGGGAACATGAAGGACATTTGAGGAAATGGGGAAGTAAAGACCAATGGTTGAATACCCCACAAACATTGCAATGGAATAATTATGAAAAAGAACTGAAAAACAGGAAACTAGCCTATGCTAATGGAGATGACATTTTGAGATGGGGATACCATAATAAAGGCATGTTCACCATTGAAGAAGGCTACTACATTAAATCGAACAATCTGAATTGCATTACAATGCCACTCTGGCAGAAAATATGGGCAACCAAAAGTTGGCCAAAAATAGAACATTTCCTCTCCCTAATAAGTCACCAAAAAATACTTACCTAGGATCAGCTACAAAAAAAAGGAATGCAGGGGCCTTCAATATGCATAATTTGTAATAAAAATGAGGAAAATCTAAAACATTTACTTAATACATGTGCACTTACAGAAGAACTATGGAAAAACATAGGGATGGTCTTTCAACAAACTGACAGAGATAATACTAGCATCACTCAAACCATCATTAACTGGAGGAAAGCGGGATACACCTGTGTATTCCTCAACATAGCATAGAGATTATCCATATGATTTCTCCTTTGAGTTATCTCAAAAGAACGAAACTATAGAATCTTCAGGGACGACACAAGACAGCATGATTATATCTGGAAGGTAATTCTCAAGAACATACGGGAGACCGTCCTAGCGGAAAAATGGAGGAATACTAGATGGAAAACAGAATGAAGGCCACATTCTTGCTATGCTGAATTTAAAACCACAAATGTTGGCTCGAAACCTATGGAAAATTAATCAGATTAGGAAAAACCCTTCAGATAGGTTCCAGGCACTATAACCAGGGTTCTTGAAGTTAAATTATGATGGGGCCTCCAAAGGAAACCTAGGACAGGGGGAATCAGGTGGAATATTTCGAAATTCCCAAGGGTCTGTTTGCAGAGTTTATATGATGGAGATAGGGTTTTCCATAAACAATGAGGCTGAATTAATGGCTGTGAAAGAAGGGCTCAAAATTGTCGTTCGAGAAAACTATCAAAGACTTGTTGTTGAAGGAGATTTAGTTATGGCAACAAGTATACTACATAAATCGCAACAAGGAACCCCATGGGAGAAGATAAGCCAAAGCTGGATGACTGCTAGACTTATCCATGATATCATTTTGATCATGCAGGCTATTAGATATATCATACCATTGCATGTGCGAAGAGTTGGGAATGAGGTAGCAGACTACCTAACCAACTGGGGATGCAACCACGAAGGATGCCAGCTAGACATCAATGTATATGACAGGGCATGGGATATTGAATTACACCCATTACAAATCATTATTAATAGATATAAGGAAAGTTCTCTAGACTGAGATCCCTAATCGAGGTGCCACGAGGAGGGTGAAAGAAGAGGGTTCGTGGTGGCACCCAGCGTCGTGCACACACCGCATGGGTGACACCGTATTTGCATGAAGAAAATGAGAATGACCACACGCCAGATAATAATACTAGTCGTAGGAGTAGTTGGAAATCACCGGGGAATGTCAGAAAATTTTTAGAAACAAAGCCGTTGGGATCGAGAGTTAAGGCATGAGGCAAGCTGGAGAGGCAACATTGATCTCAGATGATAGCTAGAAGAAAGAGCAGAGGTGAAGGCAGAAGGTTGGCATCGACAACAGGTCACCTGGTATGTTCTACGTCTCCTAACCTTGATAGTAACCATGATTGTTGATGTCAATTGAATGATTCTCCCCATAATTCCTTCAGCTAGAGGTAATTCTTCTATTCCAGACCCTTGTCCAAACCTGCAAGTTGGATACTATATGTTTTAGCGTGTGCATGTGGCCCTTCCCTATGGTTATTCTTTCATTTTTGATTATTCAGATAGTTTGCAGTATTTTTTTAAACTGCGAAGTCAATTGTTCCAGGATTTTACAGCCTGCATTTTTTTATGTTGGTTGAAGAATGTAATGGTTATACTAATTTTCCCGGCCCCTGCGGTCATACCTTGCTTTTGAACCCCCTGTAATGTCTCTTCTCCTTCTTTTTTTGTGTTGGGTATGGTTTTTCATTTCGCAGTGATAGGAAGGGAAATGGGTAGGTCTGTCGTTCAAAAGGTTTTTGTTTCTCAAGCATATGAGCTTGCTAGTATGGCAAAGCATGACCGTACTGGAAACAATGCATGAGGTGGCTATATCCTGTGCTCTTAGGACCATTTTATAGTCCACCATTTAGTTTTTTTCATACCTTTAGGTTTTATAAGGAGGAACCTTGTTGTTGCATTTTCTAGGCGGGGTAATGAACCCATCCATTTGTAGTTCTTGTTTAGGCATTCTATTCTGCAATTGAGTTATTCTACGCTGAATTTGAGTCTCTCTGGGTTTATAAATTTATGTCTTAATAGGAATATCATGTCTGCCATCCTCCAAAGGAACAACAATATTGTGGGCCCTACCTGCAGTAACATCAAAATTGTTATTGACTTTCTTTTTCCTTACACAGGCTTCGCAAAAGTAAAAACAGGTCCTTCCAATTCTTTGTTTGAGAATCCATGGAAAATTCGATTCCTATTTGTATGAGGACATACAACAATGGAAAAAGGATGGTCTACAAAGAAGCAGGGTAAGGAAAAAGGAAAACAGAAACATGTCAAACCCATTGCAAGTGAGGCAAGAAATCCAAAAAATAGGTTATAGAGAACCTTTTCAAAGTCTACACTACTGTTAATCCCCCTCAAGTCCGCGTTCTCATTCAGGGATGGGAGAGAGAATGCGGGAGAGGAAGAGATAGAAATACAGGAAGATGAAATGGACTTCTTTATTGATCCAACAAATACTAGAGGACGACTGTCCCTTTTCCACTAGTCTATTCAGACTTACTAGACTTTTAAATGTGTTCTAGCAAAGGTTTTCATGAGCCTTCAAGAAATGGGAGGAGACCCATAGGTGGTTTAAGTTCTCCAATATATTAAGAAGAAACTTCAAGACATACGGATTTCTCAATATCATGCAACATCACGCCTGGGAAGAATTGAGAGACAACTTCAAACAATGCACCAAATGGGCATGTCGGGCTCCAGTGTAAAAGACCCTGAATCGGTCGAGTCCTTCGATGAATGAATTATTGTTTCTCACTTTTGATGTTTCATGTTTTTAGGGGATTGTATTTATATTTATGGTTTTTTGTTTGACTTTGGTAGATACAATAGAATGGAGTTAATAGTTTATAGCAGGAAAAAAAAATATCAATACTCAATGGCTTTTAACTTGTTAACATGGCCAGCAGAGCTAGTTTCCTTCGGGAAGGTTGAGGCTATCGTATTTTGATATGTTATAACTTGCCTATTTTTTGATAAATATAAAAATGGAAAGGCACTATGAAATTTACAAAAAAATAAAAATAAAAAATAATTGTATGTATGCATGAAAAGCACATGGAAGCAAAAACCTAACGCTTGACATGGAGCTTTAAGAGAATTGCAAGCATTCGTAACACTTATTTTTTTAAACCGAGTAGAAAACGACAAAATTTATTCAAGTGGGATTTTAGTTTTAAAAAACCCAAAATAACTCAGAAATTTTAGTAGGATTATGGAAAATTCTGGGTGTCCTAATGGTTTTTGATGGTACTGAATCCATTTCCACCATAAAAAAATGCAATTCAAACACTCAAGCTACCTAAATTTTTGAAATTTTTTTTACCAGATTCCGCAAAAAACTCTCATCCAGCCTATTCTGTTGCATCGGTAGAAAACTCCATATATTTATATGTAAATAAGTGACCCGGTCGAAAGTTGAGTGTAGTTGAGAGTTTCTTCTTTGTTTAATTTGTTTGATATGACTTTTGTGTGTCTATATATGTGTGTGAGAGATGGGATAGGCATGTGTGTCTATATGTGTGTGAGAGATGGGCTTGTATGTTTATTTAATTATATATTTAATACTCATTTAAATTTAAATTTAAATTTGATACTAAACTATAAAAATTCATATGAGATTTAATTCTAAAAAACATTACAATATATATATATATATATATATATATATATATATATATATATATATATATATATATATATATATATATATATATCTATATCTATATCTATATCTATATATTCGTATAACAATAATGTTTTTTATTCATATTCTTCTTATTCATTTTAAAATTTAAATAATTTGTAATAATTTTGATAACAATTTTAAAGTTGTAATTCACTAAACAAAACACGATCACCCTTATCAAGTATCTCCAAAATCTCACTTTTTCTCAAAACTATATCCCTCCAAATATCATATCTTATCTAAAATCTTTTGTATTTCAAGTATATGTAACAATTAAATAATTAACAATAAAAACTAGATACCTTCCTACTTTCAGATATAGATTCCTTCCTAGTTTCAATTTTCAAATGTTATCGAAAATCCTTAAAACTAAATATTCAAAACTTATTTTTTAAAAATTAATTCTAATATAAACATATTTAAAAAATCATTTAGTTTTTATAAAATTTATTAAACTCAATTACTTTTTATAAACTTTTAAGTTTATGTTTAGGTTAAAATCTTTCATTTCTTGTATTCATATTTATGAAACCTAATCAATTACTTTTTATAAAATGTATTCAACTCAATTACCTTTATAAACTTCTATATTTACGTTAAAATCTTTCCTTTCTCGTTATTTCAGCTTTTTAAAACTTAATAAACAAATAAATTTAAAACTGGTAAATTTCTCATTCATGATTATTTTTTATTTCCTACTCAACCTTCTATTCTTCAACAAAGCCTTTCATATAAATACTAAAAGCCCAATAGGGCTGCCACATTGATAATGCAATGACTCAGCTTGTGGGAGCGGGTGCCTCAGAAAAACGTAGCAGCAGCCGATCAGATACTAGCATTGAAAAGTAGCAGTGGCAGATCAGATACCAATATTTCCATCCTCACGACCAGTGTTAAAAATTGAACATGTCAGATCCCTTCAAAGGGCCTCTGGCATGTCATAGAAGTAGGGAAAGGAATTTACCAGTAAAAAAAAAATTAAATTTGGATTTTTACAAGTTTAAAAAAAATATGAATAATATTATAAAATGTCACCAGAAGTGTTGTAGCCTGTCAGTGCACTTCACATTTCTTAAGATTCCTAAGTGAATGGTGACTGGACTCAGGTTTTTTTCACTATTCAAAACTTCACTTCAAACCCTAAAGATTGTTCCAGCATTGAAGGCGATAAATGGCAAGGGATAAGTTGTTCAGTTTGGATTAACTGCAAGTCTACAACTGCCTGCCTAGTTAGTAGTGCCAAGTTCCAACTCTAGTATCCAAGAAAAAAACCATCATAATGGCACTGGCACGCTCGTGCTCAACACTTAACACTGATATTTTTCCTAAACTCGGGCTTCAGGGTGAGCAGCAAAGGATTTTATTTTTCATTCTGTTGCAGAAGAACTGGAAGTTTGTAATTGCAACTTGCAGTGAAAGAGCCATTCCTCACTGCTCAGGAGTCCTTCAATTGAATGCACAAACAACTAGGTACATAACCCCTGAATCCGCTACTAGCTAAACTGCTATTTATAGGTGGATTTCTATTTAGTTTTTGGAGCCTTATTTTATAGGATTTCAACATCCTTTGTTGCCTCTTGTGAAGAAAAAGTCAAACATTTTCCTTCTGTCTAGAACCTAACCCTTCTAATGGACATTTTAGGCCTCGAACATACATTGACTCATGAATTTTTTGAGCCCATATACTCAGGTTTCTAGAGAAAATCTATCAACCTCTAGACTCCAACCTATGATTCTGAGACTTCAAATCTATGATAAGAGACGCACCTGAGGTTATTGAAAACTACAATTTTAACCCTCCTATGGAGACAAACTTGAGCTTCTTTAGTTGGATTTGGCTATCATTCAAACCTCTATCAGATCCTTTGAACCTAAGAAAAATTATGCCCAAGGAAGGGATAATATTTGACCTCCTTGTGAATTTATTTTGAATTAAAATTCAAGGAGGTGAATTTCCCTTGATTCATGCTCTTTATCATAGATGGACAACCCATTAAAATACAATTGTTGTTGTTTTATCAGTTTTCCCCAATCTCGCAATTAAAATTCGAGGTGAATTTCCCTTGATTCATGTTATTTATCACATATGGACAGCCCATTAAAATATTGTTGCTGTTGTTTTATCAGTTTTCTCCAATCTCGCAGGAGATAGCTGTCTTCTTTTAGTTAATTCAAAAGACAACCAAATAAGCAAACTTGCAGAAAAAGAAATACAACCAAATAATTGATCAATATCTATATTGTGGGATAACGATATCAGGTTAGTAAAATAGGACCTTCCACATTGCCAAGGAATTGAGGCCATGATTCATGAATAGGGATAGTCCCCTAGTTTGCAATGGGTCTTATTGTGCTATCCATATAGATAGAATGTAACTTCACAAAATCTGAACTTGTGAACATATTTCTCCACCTTAGAATCAGCTTATAAGAGACCTTAACCTGACAGTTCGAGCCTTTGGTTGGGCTACAGAGAAACTAGCTAGATCATAGACTGTAGGGACTTACTTAAGCCAGAACCAATCAACAATTTTATGGAAAATAGATAGCTGCTGAGCGCATGAGAAATGCCCACTTTAACCCTCATCCCCTTGGATGAGAGGTCCATGACCCCCCGACAATTTCTATCCTCATGCCCAATGGCACCAATAAAGCTAAGAAAGAGAGGATAGTTCACACAATTACATTTTGCAAGAGTATAACAACAACTAGCTAACAATAGTTTGCATTGATCACCAAGATAGCTTACAATGACCAAAATAACCCCCTTTTCTTGAATAACAAGGTTCTATTTATAATAATTCATGGTTCTTGGACTTCCAATTTCCTATCCATTCCTCTACCCAATAAGCCTCTTCATCATTTCAAAGCTCTATACTTAAAAAAGAGTTTGATGTTTCAAGCAAGCTTGAGACTTGTGAATAATAAGTGTTTAATTATTTTTTATAATAATGCACTCATTCCCTTTGCACTTTGCTGGGCAATCCTTGCAGTTGCATTTTGACTTGGTTGGAAATTTCACACACACATCATTACATTCTCCACTGGAATCAAATCATGTAATGGTTTGATGATGGCTCATTCTTTCTTTGAAGAAGAATGGGTTCTCAATCTCTCATATTTTCATCATTCTCATTGTTTCATTCCTATTTCATTCAACTCCTTTTGATATCTTTGCATATGCACAACTCTTTTTTATCATTCTCATTCCCTCATTCCTATTTCATTCCTGATATATTCGCATGCAAACAACTCTTTTTAAAAATAACAATAATAACATTCTTAGTTTTAAATGAACAATGAAAAGCAATCCAACAATAGGAGGGTAAAAGACAGAGATTACTTTGGCTACCATTATGTCGAGACCATGTGATTCAACATCATGTGGTCTAGTCATCCTTACCAGGATTACAGTCATGTTGAGCTGAAACAGATACACAATTATGCATATATGTCATTCTATTCCATTGTGGAACTGTCAATATTCACACACACCATGACACGGTTTACTCTTTCGCTTTAAATTTCTATTGCCTTTTGATTTCCTAGTGGTTAGCCAAAAAAGCAGACCATAGCCAACAACGCAGACCATTTGTGTTGTGTGGTGATCTTATTTTGACACATTTTCTTTGGGGAGTAATCCTGAAAATATTTTCATTATTAGTGGAAGTGATCTGCAATTTTGAGATTTGATTTCTCATCTGTAGAATTCGGCACTGTAGATCACCAGTTTCTTTAATTTGTTTTTGTTTGTGTTCATATTGGGTTGTCATTTTTCTCTGGATTTAGCTGAGACAATGAACTATGGTGAGAATTTGGAGAATGCCATTGATGGTTCCAAGCAGCCATTCCTACATAAATAAATTCCAGAGAAAAGTAGGAGCACCCATGGAGTCTTTGCAATGTTTAGAGGGAGTATTTCTACTGCTATTTTGTGTACACTGATAGTAGCCATGGGTCCACTATAGTTTGGATTCATAGTAAGTATGGTGCAAACAATGATATGGTTTTTCTCAATATTCTCCTGGGAGTTTCGGTCCTCTAGAATGGGCTAGATATCGTGTTAATGTGAATAAATATATGGTGCAATGAAGTTGGATCTTCTTAGCGTTGAAGAGTTTCTTTACCGAACAAGGCTAATTAGTGCGTGTATATCTATTTTGCAATCAAGCTGTGTTTTTCTCACTATTAAGAGTTTATATGCCCGAATTGGTGAATTACTACATACATACACACAATGTAATTACGTTAGCAACCATCTTAGAGTTTCTCTTCACAAGCCATTGGAATGAAAAATTCATGAGAAACTAATAATACCAGTTTACTATCTTGACCAAGATCCAAGTTTGGTCTTTTGATTAATGATTCATATTCATGTGTCAAGTTTTTCAGTTCTAAATAGGTTAATCTAGCATGCCCAATTGGTGTAATTTTATTGGGGTGTGTGTTTCAGTTTTAGCTGACAAATTTCAGGACTTATATGTAACTCCATGCTTATGACTCATAATTATTCATGTGCCATGTTTTTCAATTATAAATAGGTTAATCTAGTATGCCCAATTTGTCTGATTGTATTGGGGTGTGTGTGTTTTATTTTTAGCTAGCAAATCTTAGGACTCATATGTGACTCCATGCTTTTGACTCAGTTTGTGTCTGGTGGTTCACACCAGATCAATTTTCTATTACCCATAGTATATCCATTTACATTTCCACCTGTATTGGGAAAAGCCACCTGAAAAGGTGGAGGGTGCAAGAGGTACAAAATCCTTCTGTCTTCCTTTGCCCTTGGTAAGAGAGGACAAGTTCTAGCCCATGAGTATCTTTGTCTGTGTTTGCAAAGGGGAGTGAGGAAGGGGTTATAAATCATGATTCATTGTTTGAATGGAGCATAGTTTTGATAAGTTTATCTATCTTTTAGAATATATGTGGATGTTTAGATGGGCTGCTATCAATTCTTGTGCTTTGTCATACTATGAGATACAGTTTTACATTTATGAGTTCTAACAAGTGTTTATATGCCTCAAGTGGTCAATTTGGATTGCTCCTACAAAGGGCTAATTGATAGGTTACTCATTGATGTTTTTTTCTTTCTGAAAATGAATGTAAAAATAATATATTGTGATCAATTAAAATTCCTTTTTTTAAGCTTTTCATTATGGAAGGGCGACATAAATATATGCCCTTCTAATTGAAATTCAGACCTGCCCTTCAAATTTGATCATTTCTCACCACTCGCTAGTATCCGTGGGGTTCGGACAATGGCTATATATCGACAACTCTCAACTACATTTAGATTCACTTTCGTCTTGATTGACAACATTTATTTATTTTCTTTATCATAGTCTGCAGTAGTTGCTGAGAAAATAATACGAGGAAGAGGAGCATGGCTAAGTCTTCTCGATCTGATTCGAGTTTCCTTCCGAGAGCAATAACCTAACTGTCAAAACCCTCCGTCATTTTCTTAAATACACAACCATGGACTCTAGTTCGAAAGTCCACATTATCCACTTAGTTTGGCCCTTCCATCATTTTCTAAATCACAGAACCATGGACTCTAGTTCGAACATCAGCATTATTCACTTAGATTGGCTCATGGTTGATTTAATTGAAAGGGGCCTTTTGTGATTTAATAGGAATCACAAACTTTTAAAATATATTAACTATTAAAATAATTTCAGTATTTATGAATAATAAAATATTTTAATATTAATTATATAAAAGAATCACTGAAATGGGAATACTTTTTATATTAAATTAATTAATTAATATATATATATATATATATATATATATATATATATATATATATAATTTTTATTTTTTTTAAATGGATAAAACATTTTAACCATTAGTTGTTCATTAAGAGTGGGATCTAGAATTCCTTCTATCTTCAACATGAAATTGGCATGTGAAATTCATGCATACACATATATATACAAATTAAAACAAAAATATACTTATTTGAACTTTGGATTTATTATACACCAAGAGGGATCAAGTTCCTTAAGGTCAAAATAGTTTTTTACATTTTACATTAATAAAAATTTCAAGAATGATTTGAATTCTCTAAAAATTGGATACCTCTCCAAGTATTATAGAGATAGAGTTAAGATGAATCTATACCAATTACATGAGAAAAAGAAACATATTCATTGTCCACTAAATTATACTAGATCACCCCAAGCCACCCGTAGATCCATGCCAAACTTTTAGAGATTCAATACTTCCACAAGGGAAAATTCATGAGCTAAAGAGTGATCTAAATCTTTTCATGAGCTATTTAGTCTCAATATTTTGTACATATCCCTCTCATCTCCTTTCTCTAATTGTTTCTTAAATTTTTCATCCATTACTAATCATGGAAATGAACATTTTATGAAAATTGTTTCGTTAGTTACTAACAATCATTTGTTCTCCAATATCCATTTTGTTTTGTATTTTGTATTTACTGTCCATGTGGGTGGTTCTAGCATTTATTATGTTGTTATTAATTTTTATTTTGGAAATAGGATGAAGTCATTGTTAGTCATTTTTATTTTTATTTTTATGTTTCTAGCATTTATCTTGGTTCTTGCTACCTTGTTAAGGAATACAAGGCTCAAGATTTTTGAGACAAAAGGGAATTCGAACTTGAATGTCCATGTTGGTTTCAACAAAAGTTATAGCATAAAGATAACTAGTGTGATGGGTGAAAATGTGAAGTTGGGTTACACTATTTTGCCCTTTTTTGAGAAAAAACTTTCATTTTTTTCAGTTCTTCAACTTTCTGCAAGCTAAAACAATTTTTCTGTTTAGAATTTCATTTTGCGATAAAAATAAAAGTTGTCAGAAATTTTGTTAGCTTTCTATTACTTATTTTTTGGAATTTTTATATACACATTTGTTATGTCAACTTAACGTTTCTTTGAGTGTGTGTTTTTTAACAATCAACGGATTCATAAGAATTCATGTTAATACGCAATGTTGTATTCTTTGAAAATTTGTGTTTTTGAGAAACAAAATGTGTTACAACAATCTAGATAGAGTCTACTTTGGTTTCGCCATATTTACAAAGCCAATGAATGCATATCATAATTACTAGAATTTTTTGAACTGGTCCAATATGAAAAACTGTATATTTTGAATATGTTTCGCGACGCAAGAAATTTCTTAACATATAAGTTATGAACTAAAAATCTAAAAGCTATACATTAGAGACAACAAACCAATGTAATGTATGATAATTTTTTCAATTTTTTTTACAATGTATTTTGAAAGATACAAAATTTTGATTTCACTGAATCACAATGACCTTCAGAAATTTTTTGCATCTGTCTTATTACAAAATTAATTAAAATTAGTAAATATTTATGAAATTCCATGAAAGTTATATTTCCTGAAAGTAGATTCAATTCTGAAAATGCTTGTCTTGGTTCTGACACTTAATTCAGAATGTTTCATGGAGTTTAGTTAGTCCAAAGTTGCGGAAACTATGCAGGGCTTGGCTCTGCGTAACTAATGATGCGTTAGTTCGGTCGAACTCTTAAACAAAGTTCGGCCAAAAGTTTTTTGCATCGACGGCACATTAAATCACACGTCAAAGTAGTTTGGCCGAACTATTTATTAAAAGTTCAGCCGAACTTTTACTTAACTTCCTGTTGTCCGGAAAGAACTGCCGAGCCCCTCCAAAAAAACATTTTGTGGCAATATAAATTTCCGCGAAACCATTCATTATTTTCGCATATTTTTGCACTTTTAGTCTAATTTTACAAAAGCCTTGATCTGATTTTGCAAATAATTGTTTTATATTAAAGGACTTTTCTTGGAAGTACATTCAAAGGACTTTTATTTGAGGCACATTATTTTCATACATTTGATCTGATTTTGCAAGGAATTTTTTTGGGTTTAAAGAATTTTCTTGGAGGTACATTCAATAGAAATTTCTTGGAGGTATGTGATATAGTTTTTTGGGCTTCTTTTTTTTTTTAAGTATGGATTTGGGATTAATTTCGAAAGGACATTTTCTGATTTTGGGTTGAAGTAAATATTTTATAACGATTTTTAAAATGAGTTTTTGTGTAACTTTTTAAATGAAATTTTTTTGTAGGACTTGGAAGGAAATATTTTGAACTTAGTTTCATTTTTATAAGACATTTTTTTCTTGAATTTTTTAAAGTAAGTGTTTTGGATTGGAGTATGTATTTTTTGCAAAAAAAATTAAAATGATTTTTTTTAAAATTAAATATTTTGTGATGTTATTTTTAATTGAGTTTTTGTCTAAATTTTTGAAGGGAATTTTTTGAACTTCATACTCTATTATCATGGGAAATCGAAGAAATTGTACGAGAAAATATGATCGAAAAAGAGACCCTGAAGAACGTAGATAAGAGACGAGACAATCTCGCAAAATAAAGATAGAAACACTCTCAAATATTGAAGCATAAAATCAACCTCAACTAGAAGTTGAAACATGTATGTAAATATAAATGTTATGATTTTGATATATTTAAAATTTTCGTAGTGTAAAATGTGAAGATTAATTTTTATTTGATGAACTAATTTGAAAAATATTTTGCAATGTAAACAGAGAGAGATATTCCTCAAAACATTGATGATGAGATACAAAATTTTGAAAGAGAAAGTGAAAGAGATTTTGAACCAATGATTGAAGATGGTGTAAATGATGAAAGAAATTCAAGTGAAGAAATTGAATCACAAGGTATATATATATATATATATATGTTGAACACATGCACATATTATTGAAATTATACATATATTTATTAATTTAATTATTTATTGAATATGTAAACTTATTATGTACTATTCATTCGAATATGTATAGATGAAATCAATGTCGATGACGAGATGTTAGAAAATGTTGACACTCACACATATGGAGATAAAAAAGTTGACCATTATATATGATATCGTGTTAACTGCATTTTTGAGAAGTATTTCATAAAGTAAAATGTGACAATTCAAGCCCAAATGTTGAAAGGTCTCCTATATTTAAGGAAATTAAAAGAAGCTATGACTTTCTTGGGTATTCGAAAATCAACCAAAGATTAAAAAAAATGAATGAAAATGTGATGCAAAATATAAATAATGCTATAAATTCAATGAAAAGATCTAGACAGCAAAATGTTTCAGTTGAACGTAGAGCAATACATATGGCAGTGGTTTCATCAAGTACTAAAGAGAATCGCTTGGTAGAATCTATGGCACGAGCATCAGGAACCTCGCGAAAAACTTTGCACAAACATCGGAAATTTCGGTTGCAAATAGATGTAAATGATGAACTTGCTTGTTGGAGAGCTATTTGTAGGCAACCATATAAATATAGACTCGGAGAAAATTTAAAAAAAATAATATATGAATATTGGAAGAATAATTCGTGTGTTTGGCCAACTACAAGGCATGTGATGCGAAGAATAATAGCACGAAATCAGTACGAAGAACATGAAAAAAATTTCTTGGAAACCACTCAGATAGAGTTATTTAACAAGTTCAAAGAAGAGAATCATGAAATTCATGTTTCAATCAGTTCTTTTGTTCAATAAAAACCATGGTATGTAAAACCTATCACCATACGTGACACTTGTTGTTGTTGTTATCATGTAGAATTTGGTTTTTATTATGACACATTCCTTGATTTTGGTAGAACATTTTGGAAGGATTCATCTCCTCCTTCCACTATCTGTGATTTCATATCTCAAATTCTATGTGAAAGAGAAAGCAATGAACTATTTTACGAAAAGAAATGTGTTGGTGGTAAAAAATGCGATGATTGTAGAAATTTGACTAAATTTCAAAACAAATATCGTACTGATATAAATTATCAATCATTGTCCAACACGAAAGTGAAATGGAAGAGATATGAATATATCCATACATCGATTCAAGGTGCAAATAGTGTTAAAAGAATTGAATTACGAGAAGAAGAAATTTTTGTGATAGACTTTTTGAGAAAGTTTGAGGCAGAAATTTACAAATACACCAAGCATTCTCATAGAGCTCGATGGCAAGACTTGCAATTCAAAAAATCTCGTGAACTTTTTCCACTAGGGACCATTTTGTCAGTAATTGATTTTGCAGAAAACTAGACATTTGTTCCACAAAAAGAAAGTCAGAGTGAATACTATCATTCTGACCAAGTCTCCATGCTCGTCCATATTCTATATAGACATGCTGGACAAAACATCGATCATATAGAAAGCACCAGTGAAAATCGACATATTAATAAAGAATATCATTTCTATATTAGTGACGATCGTACACATGATACATATTTTGTACAACATTGTTCTGGAAAAATTTATGATTCCTTAAAAAATCGTGGAATAACATTCAATGAACATTGGATATGATTAGATGGATGTGCAGGACAATTAAATCTGCATGATCATTCTTTTGGTTGTGTTGTCTTCATAAGAAAACATGCATTAAACATTGTTAGAATTTCTTTGAGACTGGCCATGGAAAAGGAGAACATGACGGTGCAGGGGCATGCATAAAACGAGCACTTCGAAGATATCAAATGAACGCCTCTGTAAGCCGACTTGTGGACATGAAAGAAGTTGTTCAATGGTGCATCACTGCTCTAAGCCATGAGACTAACCGATCAAGGGAAGTGTGAAGGTACATTCAATTTAATTTTTATTGAATATATAATTAAATAACAGTGTACATTTATCACAATGATTATCTTTGATTGTATTTTGATATCATATTTACATTATTATTTAAATTTTCCATATAAAGTTTTTTTGGGATATTGGGATTGAAGACGTAGATAGATCAATTGGAAATGACGTTAAAACAATAAAAGGGACTCGAAAATTGCATTCAATTAAAACAAAGTCATCCAGAAATGTGTTTGCATTGGATAAAAGAAAATATTCTTTTTTTTTTTTCTTGTTTGCATAGACAACACAAAATCCAATGATGTTTGTGAAAACAAAATGTATGTAAAATATTGGAAACATACAGAGCTAAATACAAAGGCCAAAATTTCCATTGAAATGTTTGAAGAAATGAAATCAAAGGAGACTACAATATCATCCAATGGTGATCGAGTTTCTGATCTTGTTAGAGAAGGTAACATTTGAATTGCTTTCTAATGATAAAGATCTAGAAATAAATTTGAATATGTATAATTTTGTCAAGTTTGTTTTATTGTACAGGAGATGTTTTTTCTGTAATTGCACCTACTGACAATGATGAAAATGTGAAGTATTACTTGATGCGTTGCACTAAACAAAAAATGAAATTATTTGAAGACTATAATGATCACAGATTTCCATATTAAAGAGGATCTATTATACTAAAAGGTTATTTTTTAGACAAAATAATCAAAGTGGGAATTTTGTTTACATTGAAGACTATGAACCTAATTTCATAAGTTGTCAATATAGTCACTTGATGTGTGCAGCACGCATAAAGTTGATCGAGGTTCAATCAAAGAAAAAAACGAATATTAAGAAATGGAAAATGTCAAAATCCGATCATGAAGGTATTATTGAAGATGGCATCCCATTGGAATTTTTTTGATTCAACTACCCAACAATTTACTCTCTTTGGATTACATGTTCTAAAACTACCAGTAGTCAATTAAAAATTAAGCTACCTTGTGATGTTATCTGTGCAAGTGTTTGCACATGTACAAATTGTTTTGGTACATGCACACTCTAGTATCAACTGAAAGTAGCTTTTTTATACATGCATTGATGAAAAATGTTGCTTACATATTAGATATATATGTATATGTTCTAGAATGCAATTAACTGTTCAAGTAGTTTTACAATGTGCATTGATGAAAAATGTTTCACGTACTCAATATATATGTTCTAGAATGCAATTAACTGAAAGTAGTTTTTATATGTGCATTAATGAAAAATGTTGCATGTACTAGATATATACACGAACTCAATGCACACAGTTTTTCTTGTCGGTTTTTTTGGTAAAAAGTATCCACAATGTAAATAAATTATCCACAGTATAATTTTGTACGAAGATTCCTTTTAGACAAGAGACTTGGAGCACTTCTTCGACTTTTGGTGGGATTTGACCCACATCTCTATTCCTGATTGAAAATATAGTACAAAATTTGTCTGTCCAATGGTCGAATATGTTCTATGTGCATTAATGAGAAATTTGCATACTACATACTATTGTTTGAGTGAATTTTTTTTTAAAACTTACCAAATGTACTTCAACCATGTCTAAAACTTGAATTTTAAAAACTTTTTGATTATATCAAAAAAAATTTCTTCATGCCAATTGTAGTTCAACTATCCAATAAAAACATTAACCATTTAACATTATATCACATGCCAAATGTAGATTAAAATGGTATCCAAAATTAGTTTTAAAATCTTTTTGATTATGTCACAACATTACTTCAAAACTTAGTTTTAAAAACTTTTTGATTATATCATAACATTATTTCACATGATTAATGTACTTCAACCATCCAAAACATTTAAAATTATATCACATGTGCCAAACATAGATTGAAACCATCCAAAACTTAAGTTTTAAAAACTTTTTCATTATATATCGTGCAACATTACTTCACATGCCATACCAATTATAGTTCAACTATCTAATAAAAACATTTAACATTATATCACATGTGGCAAATGTAGATTGAAACCATCCAAAACTTAAGTTTTAAAAACTTTTTGATTATATATCATGCAATATTACTTTACATGCCATGCCAATTATAGTTCAATTATCCAATAAAAACATTTAACATTATATCACATGCCAAATGTAGATTGAAACCATCCAAAATTATAGATCGTGCAACATTTCTTCACATGCACGTATTACTTCACATGCCATGCCAATTGTAGTTCTTGACTATCCAATAAAAACATTAAATATCACATGCCAAATGTAGATTGAAACCATCCAAAACTTGAGTTTTAAAAACTTTTTGATATATATCATGTAACATTACTTCACATGCCATGCCAATTATAGTTGAACTATCCAATAAAAACATTAAATATTTAACATTAAATATCACATGCCAAATGTAGATTGAAACCATCCAAAACTTGAGTTTTAAAAACCTTTTTATTATATCATGTAACATTACTCCACATGCCATGCCAATTATAGTTCAACTATCCAATAAAAACATTTAACATTATATCACATGTCAAATGTAGATTGAAACCATCCAAAACTTAACTTTTAATTTAATAAAAAATTATAGATCACAACATTACTTCACATGCCAAATGTACTTCAAGCATCCAAAACTTAAATTTTAAAAACAAAACAAATTATAACACATCATTAAATAACATGCCAAATGTAGTTCAGAAGCAAAACAAAACTTAAATTTTAAAAACAAAACAAATTATAACACATCATTACATAACATGCCAAATGTAGTTCAGAAGCAAAACATTAATTTATAGAAGCAAAACATTAATTTATAGATGACAACATTACTAGTAGTTCAATTATCCAAAACTTGAAAGTTTTAAAAACCAAACAAATTATATAACAACATTACTTCACATTCACATGCCAAAAGTACTAAAACCATCCAAAACTTAACTTTTTGGAACAAAACAAATTATATTAACACTGTAATAAAATATCTCCAAAAATTGTAGATCTCACAATTATCAAACTGTATCAAGTTATATATATATATGACAATGCATCTAGATAATATATAAAAAAGTAAATTTAAGACTATCTAAATCTTGAAATCAAATCTACAAATCATGTCCATCAAATAGAGATGGATGTAGCGTCTTTCCTATCAGGGTCTTAATCCTCACACTATCATGCGAAGCATGGGAAACCTGTACACAATGCACATGTACAAACATTAAAATTTGATGTTTTAAAAATGAGTGAGAATATATATAGAACTTCATGCAAAAAACAAAATATAAAAAAAAAACATGCAATACCTTAGGAGGTTCCCTCTCTATTTGTTCACGTGCTACAAGTTCCCCTCCATGGGAACATCTGCAACGGTAAAATGTACAATATACATGTACAGTTATATATATTTATACATTAAAAAATTTCAGATGAAAATGCACGTGTACATATATAAACTTATTTTCAATAATATTAAAAAAAAATTAGACAACTTTTTCAAATGGTTGAAATGGCGTGGATGTTCCTATCTCCATCGCTAGAGTCCGTGGATTAAAGAAATCTTTTATAGGAACCTAAAATTCAAAATTTTAAAAGTATAAAATAACTCAAGATCAAGATCTCAATTTATAATAAAACTTAAATAAACAACCATTTATAAATTATAACTAAATTAAAAAAACATATATATATATATATATATAAGTGAAAAATTGAATACTTCTGCAGGTGAATTTGGGACATCTCCTAAGAGAGGTTCCAAATGAAAATCTCCAACAACCTAAAATTCAAAAAATTTAAAATAACTCAGGATATAGATATATATATCTCAATTTTTAATGGAAATTTTTGAGGTGGAATATATATATAACTTAAACATAAACTTTAAAAGTGAAAATTGTCCATACTTGTTGTGGATGTGGCACATCTCCTAAGGAAGTAGAAGTTACATCTCCCAAGGAAGAAGAAGGTACCGCCATTCCGAAAACATCGGACGGAATCAGAATTTGTTAAAACATTTTATCATTATATATACATACATGTACATGTGTGCACAATTATTTATTTTAAAAATATCACTTAAAAAACACTAACATTTTACAACATATCTTGATAGTGAGACCCATCTGCATTGTTTGAACTAGAGGTCCCGAACATGATATTAACATTTTTGTCATTCATCATGCCTGACAATTGCAAATGGTGTTTTAACATATAATGATACATTTTTGTTAGATTAATGTACATACAAATAAATGTATGCATGTACATACACATGTATGTGTTAAAATAATTGAACCTAAGGTCATTAACACATACCGTTCACGTGCCCTCTTCCTCATGAAGAATTAGGTCTTGAAAACCATTGCAACAATTCTTTGCATATATTTGAAAATATTCAAAATTCATGTTGTCAATCTCTTCATCTGTACAATACACAAAATTGGCATGTGCATTTTCACGTGCTCTTTGTCGATTTAGACAAACATCGACTCCACCCAATCCACTGTAAACATTGTCGATCATGACATCCCTTGCTTCTCGACTTATTTGAGAAGTCGCATCCATCTCTCACTGTAGATTTTCGACCCGAAAAGGTCGACTCACCAATGGCGGCTCAGGGTGAGGCAACTCGACATCTCGCTTAGCGCCCTTACAGTCATACAACCAACCTTTCCCTGGACCAAAAAATTCTGACAGAAGGTCATTGTAGTTGGGTTTCATTTAAAAAAAAATTCTATGTAAAACAATTGTGAGAAATAAACAGGAACCTCGTCGTTCCATGGGAGCCTTCCATAGGCCGCAAGGTGCCTATCATACAAATAGTGAGCTATATCTGGGTGCTTGAAATATTCCACCTTCAGCATTTTTCTTTTTGGCCCTTCCTTGAAATTAAACATTGACTTCGCCATAGCTTTTGTAACTCTTTGTTTTACATCCTCCCATTTATCGAGACCCATTACTGTTTTCTTTCTCTTTCTCATCACTTCTAAAAATGTATCAATCCTTGGCACAAGATTTTTTTACACATTTACTATTTCACCCAATGAATGTGTAACTATTTCGAGGCTTTGTCGACTCTCAGCAGGTAGAGTCAAAGCCACGAGATCTTTCCGCAATTTTGCATGAAGTTGTTGACACCTTTGTAAGGTGCATTGCGCCATGTTTCTTTCCCATGGTATATCAGAAATGTCAGCCGAATAAGTTGTTGTGGGTAGACAACCTTCTTCTTGGATGTAGTGTTCTGCCCTACATCTATTTTGACAAATATTTGGAACATTTTCAGCCTCTACATCAATATATATAAAATTTTGTATATTAGAAAAAACACATGTAAAAAAATTTGTACAAATTTAATGAAAAAATATTGAAATTTATGGCAACCTCGACATGGTTGGTTAGCATCTTCTCCACCCTGAAACTGTTGAGACCCAGAACGACCCCACTGAGAATCAGACTCAGAACGACCCTGCTGAGAACCAACACCACCAGTCGAACCAGCACCACCAGCTGTTGATTGGCCTCTGGGAGAATAAATATCACCCCCTTCACGCAACCTACTACCACTTATTGATGGCCCTCTAAAGGGATTTAAACCACCACCAACCTCTCGAGAGGAGGGAGAAGATTCATAAACAAATACGAATTTATAATCAATTGAAAAATACATGTGCATACATATAAATACATGTGTACATATTCATTGATTAAATTGTGTTAAAACCATACCACAACTGGGTGAAACATGGGCATCCGTGGCTGGAGTAGAGACCCTTCTCTTCTTATTAGCTCCTAAAAAATAAAAAATGAAATTTATTAACAACTAATTTAACTCACAAATTTGATAAAAATCAATTCCATATGTACACACATGTATGGAGATTTAATATTATATTTAAATTTACCATGAAAAACTCTAAATCTCGATTCTTGATCCTCCCCTCTCGTAGAGATATGGGATTCTGTTGATCTTCGTTGTTCATCCTTCATGATATATATATCTATAGTGGACATTTACAATTAATTTTTTAAATAACTAATTTAAATTAAATTCAAGATAAAGTTCAAAAAATTAATTTGTTTAAATTAGTGTAAACAAATTATGTAAAACACAACTGTAGGGGCATTTAGATCTATTTCAGAGATTGATTGTAGGGGCATTTACTAGATATGTCACATTTCATAAAAGATGAGACCCAAAGGCTACCTGGCCCTTTACAGACTCTGCCTATAGAAATACCATGGATATGAAAATGAAAAACTTCTAATTAGATCTATTCTAAAGATTGAATGTAGGGGCATTTACTAGAATAGGTTTTAAAACATATATATGTTTTGTATCAAATCACTTTTAGTTTCAATGGGAAAATTTTATGGCTAATTTGTGTTTTACATGTTGAATATAAAAGGTTTTTTCTCTCTCATTGTTTGAGAACATGGATATGAAAATGAAAAACTATATACTTGGTTAAAAACTATGTTTTGTATCAAATTAATTTTTGTTTCTAAATACTATATACATGTTGACTGTAGCGGCATTTAGATTTATTTCAGAGATTAACTATAGGGGCATTTAGATCTATTTCAGAGATTGACCGTAGGGGAATTTACTAGATATGTCACCTTTCATAAAAGATGAGATCTAGAGACTACCTGGCCCTTTACAGACCCTACCTATAGAACTACCATGGATATGAAAATGAAAAACTTCTAATTAGATCTATTCTAAAGATTGACATTTACTAGATTAGGTTTGCAAACCTATATATTTTTTATATCAAATCACTTTTGGTTTCAATGGGAAAGTTTTATGGCTAATTTGTGTTTTACATGTTAAATATAAAAGGTTTTTTCTCTCTCATTGCTTGAGACCATGGATATGAAAATGAAAAACTATATACTTGGTTAAAAATTATGTTTTGTATCAAATTACTTTTTGTTTCTAAATACTATATACATGTTGACTATAGGGGCATTTAGATCTATTTTAGGGATTGACTATAGGGGCATTTAGATCTATTTCAGAGAGTGACTGTAGGGGCATTTATTAGATATGTCACCTTTCAGAAAATATGAGATCTAGAGGCTACTTGGCCCAATACAGACTCTTCCTATAGAACTACCATGGATACGAAAATGAAAAACTTCTAATTAGATCTATTCTAAATATTGAATGTAGGGGCATTTACTAGATTAGGTTTTCAAACCTATATATTGTAGGGGCATTTACTAGATATGTCACCTTTCATAAAAGGTGAGATCCAGAGGCTACCTGACCCTTTACAGACTTTACCTATAGAACTACCATGGATATGAAAATGAAAAACTTCTAATTAGATCTATTCTAAAGATTGAATGTAGGGGCATTTACTAGTTTAGGTTTTAAAACCTATATATGTTTTGTATCAAATCAATTTTGGTTTCAATGGGAAACTTTTATGGCTAATTTTTGTTTTACATGTTGAATATAAAAGGTTTTTTCTCTCTCATTGTTTGAGAACATGGATATGAAAATGAAAAACTATATACTTGGTTAAAAACTATGTTTTGTATCAAATTACTTTTTGTTTCTAAATACTATATACATGTTGACTGTAGGGGCATTTACTGTAGGGGCATTTAGATCTATTCCAGAGATTGACTGTAGGGGTATTTACTAGATATATCACCTTTCATAAAAGATGATATCTAGAGGCTACCTGGCCCTTTACAAACTCTGCCTATAGAAGTACCATGGATATGAAAATGAAAAACTTCTAATTAGATCTATTCTAAAGATTGAATGTAGGGGCATTTACTAGATTAGGTTTTAAAACCTATATGTTTTGTATCAAATAACTTTTGGTTTCAATGGGAAACTTTTATGGCTAATTTGTGTTTTACATGTTGAATATAAAAGGTTTTTTCTCTCTCATTGTTTGAGACCATGGATATGAAAATGAAAAACTATATACTTGGTTAAAACCTATGTTTTGTATCAAATTACTTTTTGTTTCTAAATACTATATACATGTTGATTGTAGGGGCATTTAGATCTATTCCAGAGATTGACTGTAGGGGCATTTACTAGATATGTCACCTTTCATAAAATATGAGATCCAGAGGCTACCTGGCCCTTTACAGACTCTGCCTATAGAACTACCATGGATATGAAAATGAAAAACTTATAATTAGATAGATGTTTTAAAGATTGAATGTAGGGGCATTTACTAGATTAGGTTTTAAAACCTATATGTTTTGTATCAAATCAATTTTGGTTTCAATGGGAAACTTTTATGGCTAATTTTTGTTTTACATGTTGAATATAAAAGGTTTTTTCTCTCTAATTGTTTGAGACCATGGATATGAAAATGAAAAACTATATACTTGGTTAAAACCTATGTTTTCTATCAAATTACTTTTTGTTTCTAAATACTATATACATGTTGACTGTAGGGGCATTTAGATCTATTCCAGAGATTAACTGTAGGGGAATTTACTAGATATGTCACCTTTCATAAAACATGAGATCCAGAGGCTACCTGGCCCTTTACAGACTCTGCCTATAGAACTACCATGGATATGAAAATGAAAAAATTATAATTAGATAGATATTCTAAAGATTGAATGTAGGGGCATTTACTAGATTAGGTTTTAAAACCTATATCTTTCGTATCAAATCACTTTTGGTTTCAATGGGAAACTTTTATGGCTAATTTTTGTTTTACATGTTGAATATAAAAAGTTTTTTCTCTTTCATTGTTTGAGACCATGGATATGAAAATGAAAAACTATATACTTGGTTAAAAACTATGTTTTGTATCAAATTACTTTTTGTTTCTAATACTATATACATGTTGACTGTAGGGCCATTTAGATCTATTCCAAAGATTGATTGTAGGGGCATTTACTAGATATGTCACCTTTCATAAAAGATGAGATCGAGAGGCTACCTAGCCCTTTACAAACTCTGCCTACAGAACTACCATGGATATGAAAATGAAAAACTTCTAATTAGATCTATTCTAAAGATTGAATGTAGGGGCATTTACTAGATTAGGTTTTCAAACCTATATGTTTTGTATCAAATCACTTTTGGTTTCAATGGGAAACTTTTATGGCTAGTTTGTGTTTTACATGTTGAATATAAAAAGTTTTTTCTCTCTCATTGTTTGAGACCATGGATATGAAAACGAAAAACTTCTATTTATATCTATATTATCTAGAGCTATGGCTAATTTTTGTTTTACATACATTGACTCTTAGGTTAAAACCTATGTTTTGTATCAAATCACTTATGGTTTCAATGGGAAACTTCTATGGATAATTTTTGTTTTACATCAAAATGAAAAACTTCTATTTAAAACTATTCCAGAGATTGATGGTAGGGGCATTTACTCTTAGTTTAAAACCTATGTTTTGTATCAAATCACTTTTGGTTTCAATGGGAAACTTTTATGGCTAATTTGTGTTTTCCATGTTGAATATAAAAGGTTTTTTTTTTTCTCTCATTTTTTGAGACCATGGATATGAAAATGAAAAAATTCTATTTAGATCTATTCTAGAGATATGGCTAATTTGTGTTTTATATAAATTGAATATAAAATGTTTTTTCTATGATTGTTTGAGACCATGGGTATGAAAATTGAAAACTTCTAAATGTAGGGGAATTTACTCTTAGTTTAAAACCTATGTTTTGTATCAAATCACTTATGGTTTCAATGGGAAATTTTGACGGCTAATTTGTGTTTTACATGTTGAATATAAAAGGTTTTTTTCTCTCTCTCATTGTTAGAGACCATGGATATGAAAGTGAAAAACTTCTATTTAGATCTATTCTAGAGATGTGGATAATTTTTGTTTTACATACATTGAATATAAAAAAAAAATTCTCTCATTGTTTGAGACCATGGATATGAAAATGAAAAACTTATATATATTTAAAACTATTCCAGATGTGGCTAACTTGTGTTTTACATACATTGAATATAAAAGGTTTTTTCTCTCATTGTTTGAGACCATGGATATGAATATGAAAAACTTCTATATTTAAAACTTTTCCAGAGATTAATTGACTGTGGGGGCATTTACTCTTAGGTTAAAACCTATGTTTTGTATCAAATCACTTTTGGTTTCAATGGGAAATTTTATGGCCAATTTGTGTTTTACATGTTGAATATAAAAAAAAATTTTCTCTCTCATTATTTGAGACCATGGATATGAAAATGAAAAAATTAAATATTTTAAACTATTCCAGAGATTGATTAACTTTAGGGGCATTTACTCTTAGGTTAAAACCTATGTTTTGTATCAAATCACTTTTGGTTTCAATGGGAAACTTTTATGGCCAATTTGTGTTTTACATGTTGAATATAAAAGGTTTTTTTCTCTCTCATTGTTTGAGACCATGGATATGAAAATGAAAAACTTCTATATTTAAAAATTTTCTAGAGATTGATTGGCTGTAGGGGCATTTACTCTTAGGTTAAAACCTATGTTTTGTATCAAATCACTTTTGGTTTCAATGGGAAACTTTTATGGCTAATTTGTGTTTTACATGAAAGGTTTTTTCTCTCTCATTGTTTGAGACCATGGATATGAATTTGAAAAACTTCTATTTAGATCTATTCCAGGGTTTGACTGTAGGGGCATTTACTAGATATGTCACCTTTCATAAAACATGAGATACAAAGGCTACATGGCCCTTTACAAACTCTGCCTATAGAACTATCAAATCACTTTTGGTTTGAATGGTTTGTTTATTGGCTAATTTTTTTTTATCAAATAAATTTGATAAGATGATGGATGATGAATGAGGTGATGTTGATCATAACCTTTACATCTATATGATAGGAAGCTTGATATACATAACAAGGTTTAGACTAGATATAATTTTGGCATTTATATTAGTTGGAATATTTCAATATAATAGACATCTATTACCAACAAACATATATTAAGATACAAGTGAAATAGACTACAAACAATGGACTATAGTACCCAAAAGGTGAGAAATTTACATTGACAACATAGAGAGATTCAACTAGGCTTGTGTGGATGACATGAAAAGTACAAGTAGACAATGTATAATTCTACTTAGAAGAGTCTTTCGTTGCATGTTTAAGAAAGAAAGAGTCATTACTTGGACAATGTATAATTATACTTAGAAGAGTCTTTGGTTGCATGTTTAAGCAAGAAAGAGTCATTACTTTCTTTATCTAGAGTAGAAGTGGAATACATAGTAGTTAATTATTTTAAATGAATATGGAATGAATCTAAAAATGAATATGGAGTGAATCATTGTACATTATAATAAATCTTGTATTTAATGACATTTGATCTATGAATAATATGGAATGAATCATTGTACATTATGAAGAGTCATGAGATCCACATTTCAACCATACTATTTGCAAATTATATATGAAGATATGTAGTCTAATAACTAATTAGTTATGGTTTCAATGGGAAAAATTTATGACTAATTTGTGTTTTACATGTTGAATATAAAAGGTTTTTTCTCTCTCATTGTTTGAGACCATGGATATGAAAATGAAAAACTTCTATTTAGATCTATTCCAGAGATTGACTATAGGGGCTTACTGGATATGTCACCTTTCATAAAATATGAGATCCAAAGGCTACCTGGCCCTTTACAAACTCTACCTATAGAACTATCAAATCACTTTTGGTTTCAATGGTTTGTTTATGACCTTGACTACATATTACAAGTCTCTAACACATATTGTAACCTAAGAACTGTAACCACTCGTTACATACCAAACTAGAAACTTAAATGAATTTTAAGTTATGGACATAACTGTAACCACTTGTTGCCTAAGAACTGTAACCACTTGTTGCATAACCTAAGAAATTGTAACCTAAGAACTGTGACCACTTGTTGCATAACCAAACTGCAAATTTTGGATAGATGTTTTATGAATTTCTTGATCCAGAACGTGAAGAGGCCAAAGGTCTGATCAATTTTTCATAAAGGTTCTTTCACTTTATACCATCCTATTTCCTTTTCTGACAGGTCACAAGTTCTTTGGCCACAGAGATTGATTCCTTACAGCCTTTGGTGGTAGGAAGATGTTCTATTATATTTCTATGTTTTTCTTGCAAATGATGAGCTTGTTGTAGGGAGCACCGGTTTATACATGGATGTCTTGGACCACACAGCAACGGCTTCAACGCTTTCTGGTAGGTCATAGGTGTTTTCGACCACAGTGAATGACACCCTTCAGGTTTTGGTGTGATGGCTTCAACGCTGTAAGGCTACTAGAAGAGTACATTTCGGGAGGCTAGGATGATATTTTGTCTTAGTATACTACTATTTTTTGTCTTCCAGAAGAGCTAGAGTATTTGAAATTTTATGTTTCTTATGTTTTTATGGGCGGACTTTTAGGATTGTTCTAGTTTCGGATAGAAAAAATGCTTGAAATGAACTGCAAGTTTTTATATTAGTTATAAGGTTTTTCTGGAGATTCTTCATTTTGAACTAGACATAATATATTCCAGAGTTTTTCTTCTTCAAAAACCTAAGAACTGTAACCACTTGTTAAATACCAAACTGTAAACTTAAATTTTTTGTAAAATTTGGCAATGATTTATATACAGTGATCTTGGATTCGGATATCACTTATATTTTTAGTGATAAAATAACTTATAACGTCCAACAATAGAAGGATATGCACAACCTACCTGGTGGTTTTCTTAACATCGTCGCAAATGATCAGCAATAGGGCAGCAGCGGCGCTAGAGTAGCAGCAGCACCAGAGCAATTCGACAAACTATAAGTAACATAGCAAAAAAATAGTTAATTATATCAGAAAATATAATTTGCGATAACAATCAAACAAAATTGCAGAAAACCATAACGATTACCTAGTGGTTCACATCGCTAGAGCAACAGCAGCATCGTAGAAATTCAATAGACTCGAATAAATATGCACGGAAATAGAGCAGCACTAGAGCAATAATTCAACAGAAAGAGAGAAGAAACCGAGTAGTGCTAGAGCAACAATTCAACACACGTGAAGCAACAAAGCATCAGATAAAAATATGTGCGAAGCAACAAAGCAGCAGATACAAATACGTGCGAATCAACAGAGCAGCAGATAAAAATACGCACGAAGCAACAGAGAAACAAATACAAAGCCACGTGAAAAGAAAATAATTTGTGGGCAATATATTTATAAGCAATAGTTCGACCGAACTATTTTAAACGTTCGGTCGAACTTTTAGTTCGGGAACTGTTGTTGTCGGTTTTCCCATTTCTGGAAAAAATTCTATTTTCCCATGCCGTCAGTGTGCCATCAATCTAAACGGCAGAATGAGTTCATCTGAACTTTCTCATAAAGTTCGGCCGAACTATCTAATAGTTCAACCGAACTATTGCAGAAAAAAAATTCTACCCCCGATTCTCACAAAACAAAAGTGTAACCCAACTTCACATTTTAACCCTGATATCAATTGGTAAGAGTTGTCTTATTAAAAATCCATAGATATCAATATGGTTTCTGGATAGTGATCCTATTAGCATTCATTATCCATTGATCGAAAAAGATAGATCTATCCATATGCTTTTTTCCAAAGATCTCAAAATCATTCTTTTTGCATTTAAAACACTTCTTTAAACATAACAAAACTTAAAATAAATATAAACTTCTCCCTCTCATCATAAAAATCTAGATTTATTATAAATTTATAGACTTCCCTGTTGGCAATATGATGTAATGTGTTGTCCTTGATGGAAACCTACGTGATGAAGTTGTCCTTGATGGAACCCTACCTGATAAGTTGCCTATGATAAGCAACCTAAATGTAAGACTGATGTATCTACAGATCAGTTCATATGTGACAGAGAAAATAATTCCAGTTTGTGCCAGAGAGATGTTATTTTTAATATGTCACAATGTATACGCAAGTTTGTAAAGGCCAAGTCACATATGCATGCGGATAAGTACGTCCCAAGTCGTGTATGCCCATTTGTGCTCCAAATTTATAATACCAGGGGGATTTAACATGGTATTAGCCCACAGTATTGAGCATTGTATTATCCATTTGATTTCGTCCAGGATTACCATCAGCAGTTGAGTGGTTTTGACTCATGGTATTAGTAAAAGCTAAATCTATTTAAGGAGAAGAAGATCATAGGGAAAAGTGTGCATGAGGAAGGGTTGTTATTGAATAAAATTCTTTAAGGAATATTTGTATGGATGAACTCTTATTTTAATTGATAGATCTGAATCTATGATACACCCATGGATATAATGATCTCTAGATCTGAAGATGATGAATCTCTAGTATGATCTACTGAAGGAATGATGAAGAACTAGCACAAGTCTACCGAAGAAAATGAAGAAATCTAGGTAGGTTTTATTGATCTGGTCTGTTCTGCAAAATTTACATTTATAGATCTATACACGAGTTGGTTTCAGTACAAGCGCGTATATATGCAGGTTTGCTTCATGAAAAGATGACAATTAGGGTTTTCTCTAGTTATGAAAACAGTATGCACTGAGGCATACACAGGTTGGTGTGCAGAAAAGCGTGTATGTACGTAGCTTCAGTGAAGAAAAGTAGCGTAAGATATTTGAATTAATGACTATTCAGGGTTGAGTTTGTATCTGCATATCTATTCTGGTGTCTGAGTATTATTACAGTTTAGTGATAGATATGAATAAAATGATGAATCAGGATCTCTAGACATAAAATGGCTATATATCTTCTAGATCTGTTTATGGAATGTTTAGATTTGAGAAGTGGCAAATGTTATCTAAAGTGAAGGGTAATATTTGAGCTGTTTATCTGTTTTTAAGAGCTACGCATCCCTGCAATGTTTGTAGATCTATAAGCAGGTTCGTTGCAGTGAAAGAGTGTATGTACGCGGGTTAGTTTCAGCCAAAGCACGTATGGAATCTAAGATATATATATATAGGTTTGTCTCTATGAAAGTGCGTATATACACGGGTTCAATGAAGTAAAAGCACGTATGGAAGCTATGGTTTTGCTGAAGTGTGCAGAAGGAAATATCTGATTTGTTTTGTTGTATTACTTTTGTTTGTCAAGTTGTCTTCATACAGATCTGAGTTGTTTGAATACTAATTATGCTGCTTGTTTATTATGATTAAAGATCAGAGGGTGGTTGGTTGATTGGTTGATGATTCAATGAATTAATTTAATGGGTAATAAGTTTCAATTTGATGTATGTTCTTTGAGCTTAAATTTGTGGAGAGGGTCCAGTCTAAAAATCTGATGAAAAGAGGCCTACAAGGTGTGTTGTGTGGAAGCTGTTGGATCCAGTATGAAAATTGATGAAACTTGGTCCATGGTGGTGCTGAGGGTCAAAGACTTTAGTAAGGGGGTTGTAGTTCCCTTCCAGTGGTAGCTGGTAAACGAGATCAGGGGGTAGTAGCTCCCTTCTAGGAGTGGCTGGTAAATGAGATCAGGGGGTTGAACCTCCCTTCCAAGAGTAGCTGGAGAACGAGAGAAGGTTGCAGCCTTCTGCAGGTGGGTGCCTACGTGCTGGTATGAGTCTGTGCCAGTGCATGATTGTAAATAGTTTTCTTTATGATAAATATTGAAGACAGAGACGACAGCAGTGGTGGTTTTCTCCCGAATTGGGTTTCCAACTTAAATCCTGGTATTCATGTGTGTTGCTTATGCGTGATGATTTATTCTGTTCTTACTGCACATGTTTACCGCTTACTAAACATCTAATGAATGAATGATGCATTGATCTACGTAAAGAATTATATGCATAATAAGATCTCTGGTAATATGCAAGTTTTCTTAAGGATATCCGTGTGTATACCTGAGTTGGGTTCATTAAAGTGCGTATGGAATTTAATAAGGAAAAATTAAAAGTTTTGAGTAATCTCTAAATACTGATTCACCCCCCTCTCTCAATATTTTTCCCAACAATTGGTATCGGAGCAGGTTCTTCTGAAGGAGCTTGATCTCTTGAAGGAGATCCATCACAATGGGAAGCAAGAAAAAGAAGAAGGATACTCAAAGAAAGAAGATATCTCAGAAAACATGTACAGCAGAAAATGAAGAAGATGAAATAGGTATTCATTGTTTTTCTTCTGATTCACTTTCTTGTGCATGCAATGGTGGAGATAGTGAAAACGAAAGTGAAAGTAATGTTATGGATCTAGAAGCAGTAATTGAAAATCTGAAGATTAAAGTTGAAGATCAACAAAGATTATTTAATGAGAGGTAATCTATCTACAAATATATGATCTCTAGAATGAATGGACAGATAAAAAAGTATCAAAGGTTGCAGGATGAAGTAACCAATCACAGTGAAGGACTTGAAGCAGAAATCATCTCTCTTAAAGCAGGTCTAGAAAAATCAAATAATAAGAATGAAGAACTTCTACAAACATGTGAAGAAAAAGAAATGAGTTAAAAGAAGAAATTCTAAATTTGAATGAGCAAGTTGAAGAAGGAAGAAGGGTAGAAGAAAGTATGAAGAAGCAGTGCCAAAAATTGGAGGTTGAGGTAAACATTTTAAAAGGAAAATTAGAAGAAAATGATATGCTTGAGATTTCAAGATAGTACTAAGATTCTGGATAATATTCTTAGTAGTCAAAGGTCTCCTTCTATTAAATTTGGTCTTGGTTTTCATGAAACTGTTAGAGGAGAATCTATTTTACAAGAAAATGCTAAATATTCAAAGGATATCAATGCAAAACCTGAAGTGTTTAAAGAAACAAAAAGGAAATTGATAATCATGAATTCTCAAAAGAAATCATTCGCTCCTAAATATAGAAGTATCAATAATTTTGAATGCTTTATATGTCATAATTATGGACATGTTGCAGCCAAGTGCAGAAGAAAATTGTTTCGGTCAAAGACAGATAGACACTACACAGAAAGACAGTCAGCTCCCAGGTACTCAGGTTTCTTTAAGGGATATTGTTTTTCATGCAGCAATTTTGGTCATAAAGAAGTTGATTGCAATAGAAGAAAGATTAGAAAAACATATTATGATCCCTATGCTCCCTTTTCTGGTCACATAAGAAGTTATGCTTGTAACAAGTATGAGCATGTAGAAAAAGAATGCAGATTAAGTATGATGAACAGACCTGTGAAATTGGAGAATTTCTAGCAAAGCTAGAAAAAGAAGAAGCTTCAATCAAAAACATAGGGAATGTTGACCCTACTGTAGTCATCCGCTTGTAAAGTTTACTTCTCATAATGACTGCAAGAGTGATGTGAGATTCATTATAGGAATCAGTAATGTATCATCATAGGGGGAGCAATATATGGTGATTCCCATGGTTGGTTTGGCAATTCTGATTGTGTTTATTTTTGACAGTGCATCTAATGTGACAAGAGATTACATGTACAGGTGGTACAAATTCAGGGGGAGATGAAGTTGTGAAATTTTTTTGTATTTCACTTCCTATACATGAGTTTCATGAACTAAAGCTGTGTATACACACAAGTTCCATTGGAGAGAGTTGCGTATGTTTTTATGATAAGAAAAATAGTGAGGAAGACACAAAAACAGTTTCTGGTATGCTGCTAACAGTAATAAATTTCTTGATCTCATGTGATGGTTATATCTGTTGATATGATTTTGATTTTTGATTATCCACTTGATAAAGATTCTTTTATGAATTGGTTAGTGAAGATGTTCAAGATGCTTAGGCTTAGGGGGAGAATTTAGCCTTGCTGTGAATAATGCATCGTTGGAATTATGATGGTTCTAAAATATGATCTCTCTCTTGAGGTATTTTGGTCTTAAAAAGTCATATATGTAATTTGATGAATCAAATCAAATTTTCACCTCCCATATCTATTATGTGTGATAATACAAGTGCCATCAGTATCTCAAATAATATTGTTATGCATTCCAAGACCAAGCACATTCCTATCAAGTATCACTTCTTATGTGAACAAGTGCTTGAACAAAAGGTGAAATTGGAGTATGTTCCCTCCAAAGAACAAGTTGTTGATATATTTACTAAACCTCTTCCCAGGGAAGCATTCGAATATCTTAGACAAAAGCTGGGAGTTGTCTCTGCTTCTCAAAAGGTCAGATCTGCTTAAATTCGGAAGATTAAATTGGATACACGGATTTCATACAGGACAGTCGCGTATATACGTGAGTTTATATACATAAAACCGCGTATGGGTTTTTGCTGGCACATTTTTCTGGGTCAGCATTTTCAGAACAGTTGCAGTGTTGTTGGGTATCTCTGGTGATGTTCCAGTTCCCACATTTCTATTTCATTCTCTAATATTTTTATTATGAAGATACCTTGATGATTTGCTGTTGAAAGTGTTCAGGGTGCACAAGCTAAGGGGGAGCACTTGTCATGTGGGAAAGGATGCATTGTTGGCATTCTAAGTGTATGTTGTGGTCTGATCTCATGATTGAGATTCATTGGTCTTGTTTATAAAAAGTCATTTGATGAACAATTCATATTAATATCTAAGATGTAAATTGTTATATTCAGTCATGTAAGGACTTGGTCAAATTTGTAAACCCACTTGGTTGGGTAGTTGAGTCAAAATTTATAAACCAACTTGGTTGGGTAGTTCAATCAAATATGTAATTCCACTTAGTTGGATCATTGATGTAAGTATGAGTCCTTGGTGATAGGAATGGTCATACTTGGTTGAGTTATAGAGTCATGTCCTTCAATGAAAAAATCTATCTAATGACTCAAGCATGAACTCAGGGGGAGCATGGTAATTTCTGTACAAGGGATGTTGATCTACCCTTTTCTCTTGATGTCAAAGGGGGAGAGTATCATGGTGTATCATGGTGTTTGAATAATGGTTATATTTTAAGTATCTATCTGTTGTGGTGATCAAACACCATCATGGTTGCCATCAAGTCCAAAGGGGGAGATTGTTGGCAATATGATGTAATGTGTTGTTCTTGATGGCAACCTACGTGATGAAGTTGTCCTTGATGGAACCCTACGTGATAAGTTGCCTTAAAGGGGGAGATTTTTGGCAATATGATGTAATGTGTTATCCTTGATGGCAACCTACGTGATGAAGTTGTCCTTGATGGAACCCTACTTGATAAGTTGCCTATGATAAGCAACCTATGTGTTAAATTTAAGACTGATGTATCTACAGATCAGTTCATATGTGACTGAAAAAATAATTTCAGTATGTGCCAGAGAGATGTTATTTTTAATATGTCACAATGTATACGCGGGTTTGTAAAGGCCAATTCACGTATGCACGTGGATAAGTACGTGCCAAGTCGCGTATGCCCATTTGTGATCCAAATTTATAATACCAAGGGACTTTACCATGGTATTAGCCCACAGTATTGAGTGTTGTATTATCTATTTGATTCCGTCCAGGATTATAATTAGCAATTGAGTGGTTTTGACTCATGGTATTGGTAAAAGCTAAATCTATTTAAGGAGAAGAAGATCATAGTGAAAAGTGTGCATGAGGAAGGGTTGTTATTGAATAAAATTCTCTAAGGAATATCTGTATGGATGAAATATGCTAATTTTAATTGATAGATCTAAATCTATGATGCACCCATGGATATAATGATCTCTACATCTGAAGATGATGAATCTCTAGTATGATCTACTGAAGGAATGATGAAGAACTGGCGCAAGTCTACTGAAGAAAATGAAGAAATTTGGGTAAGTTTTATAGATCTGGTTTGTTCTGCAAAATTTACATTTACATATCTATACGTGAGTTGGTTTCAGTAAAAGCGCATATATACGTGGGTTCGCTTCATGAAAGGCACGTATGACAGTTAGGGTTTTCTCCAGTTATGAAAACAATACGCATTGAGGCATATGCAGGTTGGTGTGCAGAAAAGCGCGTATGTACGCATCTTCAGTGAAGAAAGGTAGCGTATGCTATTTGAATTAATGACTGTTCAGGGTTGATTTTGTATCTGCATATCTATTCTGGTGTCTGAGTATTGTTATAGTTTATTGATAGATCTGAATAAAATGATGAATCGGGATCTCTAGACCTAAAATGACTATATATCTTCTAGATCTGTTTATGGAATGTTTATATCTGAGATGTGGCGAATGTTTTCTGAAGTGAAGGTTAAGATCTGAGCTGTTTATCTTTTTTGAAGAGTTACGCAGCCCTGCAATGTTGGAAGATCATTACGCAAGTTTGTTGCAGTGAAAGAGCTTATATACGTGGGTTAGTTTTAGCAAAAGCATGTATGGAATCTAAGATATATACGCAGGTTTGTCTCTGTGAAAGCATGTATATACACAGGTTCAGTGAAGTAAAAGCACGTATGGAAGCTAGGGTTTTGCTGAAGTGTGCAGAAGGAAATCTCTGATCTATTTTGTTGTATTACTATTGTCTGTCAAGATGTCTTCATACATATCTAAGTTGTTTGAATATTAATTATGCTGCTAGTTTATTATGATTAAAGATCAGAGGTTGGTTGGTTGATTGGTTGATGATTTAATGAATGAATTGAATGGGTAATAAGTTTCAGTTTGATGTATGTTCTTTGAGCTTAAATTTTTGGAGTGGGTCCAGTTTGAAAATCTGATGAAAAGAGGCCTACAAGGTGTGTTGTGTGGAATTTGTTGGATCCAATATGAAAATCTATGAAACGTGGTCCATGGTGGTGCTGAGGGTCGAAGCCTTTAGTGAGGGGGTTATAGCTTCCTTCCAGTGGTAGCTGGTAAGCATGATCAGGGGGTAGTAGCTACCTTCTAGGAGTGGCTGGTAAATGAGATCAGGGGGTTGAAGCTCCCTTCCAGTAGTAGCTAGAGAACGAGAGAAGGTTGCAGCCTTCTGGAGGTGGGTGCCTGCATGCTGGTATGAGTCTAAGCAAGTACATGATTGTAAGCAGTTTTCTTTATAATAAATATTGAAGACAGAGACGAAAGCAGCGGTGGTTATCTCCCGAATCGGGTTTCCACCTTAAATCCTGGTGTTCATGTGTGTTTCTTATGTGTGATGATTTATTCTGTTCTTACTGCACATGCTCACTGCTTACTAAACATCTGATGAATGAATGATGCACTGATCTAAGTAAAGAATTATATGCATAATAATATCTCTGGTAATACACAAGTTTGCTTAAGGATATACATGTGTATACATGAGTTGGGTTCATTAAAGTCACGTATGGAATTTAGTAAGGAAAAAGTAAAATTTTTTATTAAGCTCTAAATACTGATTCACCCCCCCCCCCACCTCTCAGTATTTTTCCCAACATTCCCTAGTTTTAGGAACTTAGTGGGTCTCCTAATTTTTCAATGCTAATTTGAAAATGGGTAGAAATTTTTATTGGTCAAGATGCTTAGTTGGTGGTGATGATAAAGACTATACAGCTACAATAGTCTTTGTAAATTTTCTGACATATTTTCACTTGGTACTCAAAACTTTCTCCTAGAGGAAGAGCAACAGAAGGCATATTGGATTCTTCAAAAAAGCATTTCATATAAAATAGGAAAGCCTAATAGGGCTACCACATTGATAATGCGATGACTCAACTTGTGGGAGCGGGTGCCTTTGAAAAAATTAGTAGTAGCCGATCAAATACTAGCACTGAAAAGTAGCAGCGGCAGATCAGATACCAATATCTCCATCCTCCCGAATCACTAGCATCTGTGGGATTTGGGAAATGGCTATATTGAAAACTCTGAACTACATTTAGATTCATTTTCAACGCGATTGCTAGCATTAATAATAAAACCCTTAAGTACAAGCTGCAGAAAAGCACGCAATGAAATATTGAAAGCTTCTTCTACATAATGAAATTTTTACGTACTTCGCTAAACAAATATTTTTCTTAATGAAATGCACTCCTTATTTCTACTGAAATTGATCTTGCTTATATTTTTCCCATCTGAGAGAGTGTAATTAGTACTACATGCATTAATACATTTCTATGGAAACCACTCTTTCTCATGGATAACATACCATTGTATTCATTTGAGAATGATCATTGGTGCAAGATATGTGTGCAAAATGGGTGAATAAAAATGTGTTGTGTGCCAAACAAATGTGTGGAAGGATTTGTGCAAGGTTTATTAAAATAATAAAAATATAAATCTATTTTCTACCTATTACTAGTTGTGCAGAATAATTGAACGATGTTACTAAGTACATAAATACACCAGTAGTTGTGCATAAAAAGTTGTGTGGACGTGGTTTTGCATGCTTCTTTATTATTAATAGATTATGAAAAGCATCGAAGTGCATACAATGAAATCTTGAGAGATTTCTACATAGATGCAACAATTTAAAGTTACTTTTAAAAGCATCAACTTTGAAGAGATTATTCTACGGAAATAAATTCATTTTGAAGACGTAAACACAATGAATTGAACTTCTCCACATTGAAATTCCTTCCACGCAGTAATGTTCCTTGCCTACAATTTTCTTGCACGAAGCTCAAAATACAATTTTTCACATGAGAGCATTGGTTTGTTTAAATACCATAGCCATATGGAGGTGCCAATCAAGATGTGTGAAGGTGGTTGTCCGTGAGATTACAAATGATGGATCATTTTGCAGAGAAGTGTAGATGCTTTGTACTTCGATACAATGAGTTTCTTCCACATGGTATTATCTGTATTATCAAACAATTCAACGCTCACTTTAATTTTGTCTATCTTTAGTTAATAATGTATAAATGAGAAATTGTAGAATAAGGATCAAATGTGAACTAGTTATGCAAACAAAGCTTTGTAGAACCAAAATAAAATTCTTGAAAGTGACTTCCATTGTTTGCAGAGGCGGTAGTAATGATACATTGCAAATGAGGAATAATAAGAATGGAATGTGAACCCCACATTAACAATTCACCTTTGCCAATTTGTAGTTCACATTTGGCACTTATGCAGACAATTACAGATTCTCTACACCTCTGCATAATGTTTTCGCTCCACAATATTATGAATTATTGCTATTATTTTAGTGCTGCTAAAATTTAATTTTATCTGTTTTTAATGAGGTGTTATCTTTTAAAATAAATAGTTTAATTTTATTTTAGTTTAATTGATGCATAAGTGAAAGAATATGTTTGAAATGAAAAATTACAAGTCCAAAAAAACAAATAAATGACAAAACGACTAGTTGTGCAGAGAAAGTTATGTGAAAGGGAAAGAATGTTCATTGTGCATGTGCGCAAGACACAATAACGACATATTGCAAATGCAAAAAGAATTCTCGAATAACGATGAAATGAAGACCCATGGAAATGATGAACTACACAACAAATGTTTCCTCAATCAATTATTTAGCAGTATACAAGTCTCTTTTTTAATTATTATTAGGGAACATTTTGGTCGCAACCACAAAACTAGTCATGCGTAATAATTGAACGACATTACTGATTATAGAAATATTTGTACAAGGAAATTTTTGCAGACATGACAATAGTGATGTAGAAAAATTTGTTCATATGTTTTTCTACGTGATTATTTAATTATTAATAGATTCTATGAAGTGCTCAAGTGCATAAAATGAAAGCTTGAGAGCTGTAAAAGTTATTTTTAAAAGTTTCAACTTCGAAGAGATTATTTTTCAGAAAGAAGTTCAATGTGATGAAGTCAGAACAATGAGTTCAACTTCCACACATTGAGCTTGCTTCCACATAATAATATGCATTACCTACTATCTACTTACATGAAAGCCAAAATTCAATTTTGTACAAGAGAGCATTGCATTGTTTAAATACCATATGCATATGAAGGTGCCAATCAAGTTTTGTAGACAATTCAAACAAAATAAATTATAGCAACAGTTTTTGCGGAAGCCCCTATAAAAATAGCCCAAAAATCCATTTGTAGTAGAGGTCACTAGTAGAGGTGGGCGAAAAAAAATTTGTTGGGATATGTGTCTACAATATACAAATTATCTAGTGATTTACTAACCATACAAGCACCAATGCTGCATAAAATATGGTGCATTATGGAAAATTTGTTTTTATAATAAAATAAAATAAAACTTTGTATTAAATAATGTAATGCACCAAAACAATTTTAACTTTTAAAGATTTCTAATGCTAGATAAACTTGCAGCACCGATGCACTTCATGTAGTAATACGACTTGGTGCATACCAAGAAGGAGCACTTCTATAGTTTTTAAATTTCAAAAAAATGCAGTGCTATTTTCCAACAATGCACTGGTGTTGTAAATCTACTAAACGCCTCAGGGCTCCTTCTAAAGAGCACTGCTAAGAGGTTTTTAATTTTAAAAAAAATGGTGCTATAGTCAAACAAAGCACCAGTGTGGTTTCTGTATTAGAATGATCTAGGGCGTCTTACCAAAAACACTATTATATATTTTTAAATTAAAAAAAAATGGTGCTCTTAGATATCTTCCAAACCAGTGCGGTTATCGTAATGCACCGGACGAGGGTTAAATAAAAAAACCTCCCGACCATAAATTTTTTTTTTAGCATCTATAGTATTGAGGAGCTCTAAAGCACTAGTGCCACTCTTTCCTCATGCAAGTTCCTTGACATCAGTGCTTCTCTTGCTGACCATCCTTTTGTACCATGCTCACTGCATGACTTTCCAAATTTTTGAAACTGTGGTAAAATATGTTTTTTCCACTACGTGTCAACAATGCCTCTGCGACGACCAAATGTCCAGTAATGTATATGTTTCTCTCTAATCTAATTTTTTAGTGGATTAGAATTGAAAATTAGTTTAAAATTTCCATTTTTTGTGAAAAAAAATTCCCTCCATGATGTTCTCAATATGTTTGGCTCACACCGATATCAGTGCACCCTATAAATTTAGAGGGTGCATGCAGTTCAATGCATGAAAATATCACAAAGATATTGTTGTGGTTTGTTTCATATATGAAAACACACCATAAAAGCTATAAATTGTATTACAGTGCATCACACCGAGTCTATTTATATTGACCAAATGCACCACAAAAATAATATCTAAAAATATAGTTATAGCTTGGTGCATTCAATAACCTGAATGTTTTGTACCAGTGTGAAAAGGTTATACATGCGCATAGGTGCATAACTGTGACACACCATGATGGGAATTTAAATTTTTGAACCAATAATGGTGCGTCATACATATGTGTGCATTGTTTCTGGTGCAGTTGTGTTTGAAAACACACCAGAGTTGGTGCATGACTATGTTTTCGGTGCACCGATGATTTTTTTTTAAATTGAAAGCTATCTTTCCATATTTAGAAATACATTTTTTATTTAATAAAATAATTTGATTTTATTTATGAGGCTGATGTATTTAATATGTTAATCATGTAGTAGAGACGTCAACAGAGGGAGTAAGAGTAGGAGAAGGAGAAATTAGTGGAATCATAGGATATGTTCCAAGCATGGGAGGCCAAAGAGAGGGAGAGGGATTTATACCATCACCATATTATGGTAGTGACCCAAGCACTCTTAAGGAAAGTAGGCCTTTTCAAGTACTATGAGGAGGTTACATTCCTGAAGGTGCACTTTTTCTTATTTCTGCATCTGATCCGCCAATGGAGTGCCGAGGAGAAGGTGTTCTATGTAAGTCTTGGGGCATGATATAGTAGGCCCTCTAAGGAGGAAATATACTTTATAACTGGTTTATCCAGGAGATGGGAGGATTTTCCCTAGTTCCTTGATGTCCCCCATGGGGTTTCAACTAAGACTCAACTTACCTACACTCAAAGTTATGTAGCGCCTCATGTAGTACATCCAACAAATTTTTAGTGTATGGTGGAAAACTACGTATTTCTTATTTTAATGCACAGGAGGTTAGGTGCCTCTCATTATTAGAACAACCATTTCACACTCTAGTAGTGATGAGAAGCACATTAGTTTCCCTATTTTGTATTATGTCGATTCTTTGATTCAGGTGCCACATATTATCATATGGTCTCCCATTTTTTTGAGGTGGTTTTGTATGACTTTAGATAATTTTCGTTCATTGATACATGGGAGGGAGACCTTCCCGATCACTTCATATATTTTTTTTTTGGAGGTTTCTAGATACAAGGCCTACATTTGATTGTCTCCCTCCTAGGTTGATCACTGAGGTCCAAATGTGCATGTGGGGGTAGATGCTTCACAAGAGGGGCATGTTGGAGTATTCGACCAGGATTTCCACTAAGGAACTCGCACTACTCTAAACTGAGGATTAACATGTGCTTATCACATTGGCATTTTTTTATGTGACTATTTATTGGAGAAAGTGTATAAACATCCTCTTCAAACTTGCTAAGCCTCCAGATGATAGATATTATATTATTAATGTTTTATTTTAATTTATCTAGTTCCATTTTATTATTTTAATTAACTAGAATACAATTTATTCTAGCATGTTCCTTAACTTGTTCCATGTATAATTGCTTAATGAAACTGTCTAATTATCGTTATGTAATAAATATTTTGTAGACATCGACACATTTGATGGGGAAATGCCTCCTCCCTCACCATACGGAGGATATAAGGAGATGGGCAAGGCCCAAGAGGGTGAGGAACATACTCATGGGGGCAGGGGTGGTGTCTGGGGCTGTAGGGCTAGTCTGTGATTTTGGATGGATTATTGTGATAAATTGGACAGAGTTTTGGCTAATGTGGAAGTCCTCCCTGTGAAGGCTCAATATATAAACATAGATACCAGGTTCATGGATTTGTACAAGGACTGTATATGTGATATTATGTCTCTTATGCATCATATCATTGGATCTGGTAGGCTACTAGCATCGATGAGGGATGCAGGGCATGTAGTGGCAGATACATCAAATGAGGGTGGTGATCATGATGATGAGGTTTGTGATCATGATCATGATCATGATCATGAGGGTGGTGATCATGATGCTTTTGGTAGTACCACCCCATGAGATGATGGTTGTCAGGGTGTCGGTGATCCATCTAGTAGTACACCTCCTCGTAATTCGCCTGATGCTAACATGCCTGAGCTAGAGGATGTACCCTATGTTTCCCCTAACAAGAGATACCAACCACCTCCTCCTCCACCTTATAGTTTGAATTCAGACCGCTTTGACATAGTGGTTGACCATCCATCATATTATATAGATGAGCCACCTCCTCCTCCACCTTATAGTTTGAATTCAGACCGCTTTGACATAGTGGTTGACCATCCATCATATTATCTAGATGAGCCACCTCCTCCTCCACCTTAGATGATTTTGATGTATTTTGAGGTAGTTTTTGACCATCCATAGTCTTCTACTATAGACCAGGATAACACTACTATGTATGTTGTATCAAATATTTGATTGTAGATTTGAGTTTTTTATATAAATAAATATAAATAACTATATATATATATATATATATATATATATATATATATATATTGTATGTATGTATGTATGTATGTATGTATGTGTATATATATTGGTCGAACTTTGTAAAAAATAGATTGTTGAACTATTAAAACGAAATTTGATTGAACCAAGTAGAAGCCCTTAGGCCTGCCCATCATTTTATGTCAACAAGAATTCATAAAAATAGAGGTAAACCTCAGATGGTGATGAATTATAGAGAATTAAATTATTCCTTGATGACTATCAGGTATCCATTGCCATCTAAAGAAGCTTTATTTCAAAAAATCGGCAATAATAATGTGTTCAACAAATTTGACCTTCAGAGCGGATTATGGTAGTGTTGTCCTTTGAGATGATTGTGATAAATAATCATGCCAAAGCATCTAAAATGTTTTGTTTATGTTTTGAAATATTTTTTGGACCAATGCATATGATAAAATTTAATCAAACAGTTAAGGTTTTTAAATCTTGTAGATAATATTAGTAATTATAAGTGAGGGTTGCTTGTTTATCTCACACAGTAATTAATATTTAATGGTGTGATTAAGTGGACTTGTGTAAGAGAATATGATTATTAAATATTCAATTTGAATTTTTTAATAAGTCATAAGATAGAAAACCTTTAAACAGTGTTCAAAGATTCAACAAAATATATCTAATATCATCAAGATACTGACAATTAAGAAATAAAAGGTACTTACATTAACATATTGTTTAGTAAATCAGACTTTATAATGATAATAAATTCAAGAGGAATTATAAGGTTGTTGAAACACAGTCAACTTCACCTAGTTATATTGACAATAATTAAATATATGAAGGAAAAAATTGATTTAATAAAAATGGAAAAACTTACAGAGGAAAAACATAGTTGTGTGACATAAGTTCAGAACCCTTCTTGTATTAATGATGATCATAAAGACTTAATACAATTTATACTTTACAAAATCTGCTCATGCAAGGGTGCAACCCTTAATAACTTGATCTGACAGTTATTTATACTAATTAATAAAAATTTTGAAATATAATAATTGATTTACAATAATAAGATAAGAAGAATAAACGAAGGAGACATATAGATGGAGTGCCTCTATTTTTCTGGAGGTTGTTGCTGAATTGTCCTTTTTCATTGGAAGTTGTTGCTGACTTAGATCTTCAAAATATAATGTGCTGGCATGCTACAAAATTAATCTTTTACTCGATGGTTTCACAAAACTTATCCCACTGATCTTCAATTGGGATTTCTACATTCATCATTTTCCTAAATATTTCATCCACTTCAGTGAATCTGTCAAAAGTTGGTTTTGGATAAATAATTGTTTGATTTGATGTTGAATGATCAAATCAAACTATAGAGCTTGAATAAAAGATTTTCCTATAATATGACCTTTGATACCTGCAAAATTTGATTTGTCTATTGCAATTGTATATAACTTTGTACAGTAATCTTCTAACTTGACCAACTTATCATCTAATCCAACTAGACCTCATAGAACTTTATGATTTAAAACATCAAATTTAGTATGAAACCTTTGAACCATGACATTTAAAGCTTCACACATGGTCTGCAATTGGTTGATCAAGTTTATTTTTTGCAAAACCTTTTTTATCTCCAAAATGGTTGCAATCTTGTCTGAGATATTGATTGCTTCACTCCTCTTTGTTATTTGAATTAAGAACCTTGATCATATCAGAAGCTTCACTTGGCTTCTTTTTGAGTTGATCCTTCTACTCTTGAAATGTTGTTTAACATTTGTTGATGAGTTCCTGCTGCTCGAAGATGATCTATATCAATGGCCATTTTTAAGTAACGAACTTGCTGATGTCTTCCGAGACACTATCATTAGATTCTCCTAAAGTTGATGACATTAGAGATTCACTTCCCAGTTATTTAATTTTAAGTTCCAACTAATGAGTCTTCTGCATTTCATCTAGATATAAAGTATCATTTTTAATCATTTGTGACTCAAGAATTTGAAACTTCTCATGTAGTTTCTCATGCGCTTGTTTCTGAGTGGCCAAATCTTGAGCCAGTTGTGCTGCATCAGTTATGTTTAAGGCTGTTGAGGGTTCTGCACCTGCAGCAAATGTTTGAGTTGCTAAAGTAGGATCAATATTCACTTGGAGTGTTGATTTCTCTTTCAAAAATTCTTCAATTTGTTCTTCCATTTTTCTAATCCGTAGATTTTGATCAATAATTAATTTAAGCATTTCCTCCTTATCAGATTCATTTTCTGCCATCTCTTTAGTCTATGGGTCTTCAGTTGAGGGTAGATTGAGTTGTTTTTGCAGAGCAACAATGTCTGCATTTTCTTCTTGATGATTTCTTCAGCTACCTTACATTCCTTAGGATCATATCCCACTTTTACTACAATTTATTCCCATGTCTTTATCCTATCCTCTTTAGCCAATGAAGACAATTTCTCAATCTTCAACTCAGATTGCATATTTGACAGTGCTACTTTCAATTTTAAAAGAGACATACTTGTTTTAGTCATGGTCGAAATAGCATTTCTCATGACTGCCTGTACATATCCATCTAGTCAATTGGATCTATCTGTTTTGTATCAAATAAGAATACAAATTTCTTATACTCAGCATGTGTCTTTGGAAATGGCATTGTTGCTTGCAGAAAGGGCATCTGCATCCTGCCTTTCTCACCGTCAACAGAATTGAGAAGCCTATGTTGTGATGTAGATGTTTTTTTCAAAAATTGGTTGTAAACATCTCATTTTAGTGCTCCATTCTTGTGCTTGATTTCTAGAAATTTGGAGAAAATATTCTGCTCTTCTGAAGAGCTGGCATCTGAATGCTAGATGATTTCTAGTGGCTCTCTTCTAGTTGATGTTGATGGAGGAGTCTAAGGAACATTAGTGGATTTGGATACTTCAGTATCTCCAAAATATATGATCTCTAGTTGTTTATATTCTGAAAGAATGGAAGAAGTAAGTTTTGGTTTATTATATTGTAAGATCAATCCTTTCATAATTTCCTTGGAATGTGGTGTCTCTTCTTTGACCCTTTTTTTCTTTTTACTATCAAGAACTGGTTTTTGTACATTTGAAGTATAAATGAATTATTCATATAATTATTGTAAAGAATCTTCTACCCATTCATCTTGGTTCATGTATTTTTCTATTTCTACTCTGGAGGTATGGGTGTAAGAGGTTGTCTTGAGTTCAACCCTCAGAGCAAAAATAATGCCATGGGGGTCATATAACAAATTAAAACTTGATTAAAAACCCATATTCATTAATAATTCATCTACATCAGTACTAGCTACTCTGGTATTATAAATGAATGATCCAACACTGACCTTGATTTTAAACTGGGCTTTCCTATTTCCTAAAACAAAATGCAATTCATCAATATTTAACATTTGTCTTATGTACTCTAAGGAGAAATTTCTCATAGGCACATATTTTGGAATTTTGTATGGTGTAATATCATAGCCATACACACTGATCTCTATGTAATTTTTGTATATATACCAATCACCTATTTTTGCTTGTTCACTGAGGTGCAGAATTCTTTTAATGTCTTCTCCAATTCTAGGCTCTGATGAAGTGGTAAGGAGTTGCCTTACTAGATGAATGAATGAGTCTATTAATTCTGAGAAAAAATTGGTTGTTTACGTCGAAGCTCCGACCAATTCTGTCCAATGAACCACTCATTGATTCACTCCCTTTGCATCCTGCTTGTTTAATTGAATGGGCAACATATCTGCCTGTTGAAACAAAATCATACAAATAATCAAAGAAGAATAATTAATTGATCCTTGTGTGGTGAAGTTCATGAATTTTTCATGTATAATATCATCCAATAAATGGTTGTAATTGTACATAAACAATGGTGATTTGTCAAGACTGAAGATAGATAAGAAACCTAGGGTGGGTTAATCAACGGTTTCATCATTTGGGTATCCTAACAGATAAGAAAAATAGGAGATGTAGTGTTTGGAAGATATACGAAAGATGGAGGATGCATATGGAAGATTTCTCTTTTGTAAATCTGCATCCTCATGTAGGAATATGTCAAATATCTAAGCTCTCTGAGGGAAGGATAATTTATGATAAATATCCATAAGGGCAGCAGGAGAGAAATAGGATAAGGAGTCAGAAGGAGGGATGAGAAGCATCTAGTTAATGGTTTTAGGGGACATGTTGCTCAGAACGTTTCCATTCTGAGCCACCACTGACTTGGTTATAGGGTTATACTCCTTATGACACCAGGCAATTAGATTCTAAAATGGGTAAGTATGAAGGAATGCAAACAAAGGCAACATAGACTCCCAAAACCTGATAGGGTCTTGGTTATCCATGTGCTTCTGTTTTAGCCACAAATGTAGCTCGTAGAAATCAAATTCATACTGACAGTCAGTAATTTTAAAATAGGCACCAACTAGGGGTATGAGGTCGATATTGATTTGTGGAGTTGCAGGAATGTCTTCTGCAACAGATTTGGCAGCTTCAGGAATGACCTCGGCAGCTGGATGAGTGACCTTGGATACAACCTCTACAACACTGTCAAGATTCTAGATTTATTTTGTTACTCGTTTCTTACCTTTACCCTTAGGAGTCATTTGTTTCTTGGTTTTGACCTTAGGTGCCATGCTTGACTGGTATAGAATATTATAGGACTTTTAAACTCGAGTTAGAGAAGCAATGACAAGGTTTCAGGAATATGAAGGGTAATTACAGAAATGACAACTCGCTGTGAAATGAAATGGAGGATGAAAGCAATTTGAAGGAGGAGGTAAAGTAAAGAACGAGAGACTGTTGGTAATTTTATAGGCTACACTTCAGTTTTAACGGTCATGGCTAACAGTCAAAAGAGGTTTAATTGCATAATGGTGTGATTAATGGTCCAGGAACAAATTTATTGGCCATGAGAATGATTTAACGGGTATAATTGGAGTGTTAAAGCGTAATGGACAAGTGACATGGAGGGATATAGCTGATTGGTGGACCAATAGTTGTGGCACTGGAAAAACGGTTGTGAGTGTGTAAAATCGGAGGTGGATTTCAGGGGGGGTGGGTGCACCTCCTGGTTTTTTGTTTAGGTGGAGGGGGTACGAAGTTACATGGTGCTGCCACATTGCAAAAAAGGGCAGCCATTTATACCAGAGTTTGGACTCCCCCCCCCCACCGCTCATGTTAAGAATAAACTGTCAGGGGGTAGGGGTGCGAAGTTGATCTCCACCGTAGATCTGAGGGGAGCTCAAGATATACTGTCAAAAATTGCAAGTGCTTTATCTACAATGATTTGACCGCTTTGTCGTTAGTGACCTTATAATAAAATGCATATGTGCATATATATATCATTTTAATAAGTGAACATTTAAACCCCTGTTCAAAGGTTTGAACATACATTAATTAAAAACTTTACATTTTGAAAATCTAGCACATTTAAACAGGTGCCCATTTATTTTTTTAAACACTAAAGCAAAAACATTTTTATTTCATGCTTCCCCAACATTTTTTCTTTTGCATCATTTATTTAGAGAAAACTACTCTATCATTTTTTCTAACATGGATATAATAAAATATAATTTTCCTAACATTTTTTAAAAATTTTCTTTTCCATCCATGTTATAACTTAGCATTCTATCTTTTTATTTTCAAACTACCATGCTAAATTATCAAAAACAAATAATGTTACAACATCGGTTCTAGCTGGGGACGGCTTCCCCATGTGGGATGTAGAGAAAAAGAAGTTACATGTGTCTTCTCCTAGGGCTATGGAGTCGTTGCTGTAGAAAACAAACAAAATTCAAATGTTAAAATAAAATTATTATGTACAATGATGATGTAGGATCTCCTTTGGTACTGGATATAGTGTTTTAAAAATCTGCCATTGACAGACAGTGTTGAAAATTGTCCTTCAAGATTCTGTAGAACAAATGTATTGTTTCCTTTTACCTTTGCAATGTTGAGTGGCCCAAACCATAAATTTTCAAACTTTCCATGTTTTCCTTTATCTTCTCTCCTAGCATACCATCTTAAGACTAAATCTGCATCTCTAAAATCTCTTTCCCTTGACTTTCTGTCAAAGGGACTCTTCATTTTATTTTGATATTTCTTTAGTTTGTACTGAACCTCATCTCTATTTTCATTCAAATCAATGATGTGATTAATCCTTCTAGAGAAATCATCAGGTTCATTAGTAGATTCTTGTAAAAAATTGAGCACGGGGAAAGCTAAATTTGTAGGAAAAATAATACGTTTTCCATAAACTAATTGGAATGGAGATTTACCTTTTGATCTTTTGGGAGAAATTATGTTTTCCCAAACTACATAAATCAAATGGTTGTCCCAGTTTTTCTTGTAGTCTTCTAAACTTTTCTTGATTACTTTCAATAAACTCTTGTTAGATGACTGAACAAGACCGTTTCCTTTTGGATAATAGGGAGTTGAGTGATGCAATAGAATCTAATATTTCTGGAAGAATTATATCATTTATATGTTGTTGAACATTTTGGCATTATCAATGACTATTTATTGTGGGCAAACAAATCTAGATAAAATATTATCTTCAATGAATTTTATTACAATTGAATCTGTAACATTTCTTACAAGAATGGCTTCCACCCATTTGGTGAAATAGTCAGTAGCAGTCAAGATCCATCGGTGCTGATTACTAGAGTCTGGGGGTATTTCACCTATAAAATCTAATCCCCATTGAATAAATGGTGTCGAAACAACTACTGGAACTAGTGGAGAAGCTACTAATTATTGTTTACCAGCAAACATCTGACATGGAAGACATGCTCTGACTTTTGATCCTACTTGTGAAAACAAAGTAGGCAAATAAAATCCTGCCCTTAGTATCTTGTATGTTGTTTCTCTCCAAGCATAGTGGCCTCCACAAATTCCTGCATGAAATTGATTAATGATTCCTTCAGTCTCTGATTTTTTTACGCAAAGTAGTAAAATAGTAAGAGGATCCTTCTAGTACAAGTTGGAATTGATGATATAGTATTTGATGGATTTCAACTTGAGTGTTTTTAATGGCCGAAGTGTCCTCAGACACGTAATTTTATTAATCATAAAAAAACAATTACATTGGAATTACGCAAGAGTTTACACCCGAACAACACAATCACTCTTGCAATGAGCTATTTATAAGCTCAATGTCCTAACTTCCACTAAGTTTGAATCACTTATTAAATAACAAGTGTCCAATTACATTAAATGAGCTTCTAACTATTCTACTAACTTTACTCCTAACTTAGAGCCTAGGAAACGACTCTTTTCTAGAGTCCTATTTTTTTAATAACAAATTTCTATTTCTAAGTATCTCAAAAATTTATTAAATATTCTAGAATAATAATTATTAATTTAATATCTTAAATTAATAATTATTTTATTCAAACATTATAACCTATGATAATAAAAAAATTGGATCATCTAACATTCCCCCCTATGATCCAAAGATACATTACAACAAATACCAAGTTCATCCCTGAACTTAGTAAATTTTATTCTGCCAAGAGGTTTCGTAAAAATGTCGGAGGTCTGACCTTCTGAAGGGAAATACACTGGCTTGATGACATCCTTTGCAACGAGAGATCTGATATGATGATACTTGGTGTCCACATGCTTTGTCTTTGAATGAAAAACTGGATTCTTGGCAAGATTTATTGCTGACTAATTGTCGATGAATAACGAAGTAGCTGCTGCTGGAGGAATTCCCAAGTCCTGTAAAACTCGATGTAACCAAACAATCTGACACACTGCTTCCCATGCTGAAATGTACTCTGCTTCTACTAAAGAAGTGGCCACTGTTGTTTGCTTCTTGCAACTCCAGGAAACTGCAGCTGACCCCATGTTCATTAAGTAACCTGAGGTTGATGCCCTGTCATCAATACTGCCAGAAAATTCGGCATCTGAAAATCCACCAAGTACAAATTTTTTAGTCTTTTTGTAAAGAAGACCAAAATCGTTTGTTCCTTGGATATATAGAAGAACTCTTTTGGCTGCATTCCAGTGGCTGTCTAGTGGTTCCTGCATAAAACGTGAAATAATACTGACTGCATAAGATACATCAGGATGAGTGGTTGTCAAATAAATCACGCTGCCAATCAACTGTCTGTAAGTAGTGTTGTCCACATCTCCATCACAAATATCATGCCATAGTTCATTATAAATGAGAGTGCTTTTGATGAGGCATTGCCATGTTTTGTAAGATTTTGAGCCTTCAATTTTGTCAGAATCAGAAAATAAATTAATCAACTTAGACATTGTAGTGTTTAAACTTCACACCACGAATCAAGCTCCAAAGGATATCAAGATGCGCAACACAACAGCAACACACGACGCAAAAAAACGATCTATCGGGGCTTGGCCTTGACCCTTGAATAGTCGTTGAAACAGGAGAAAAATGTCTGAGCTTTGCACTTGGCTCTAGTCAATTTCTCAAATATTTACAAGGTAACTTTCAAAATTTGACTTTTACAATAGTTCTCTTGCACAATCTGGTAAAAAAAAGTTACCCCCCCTCAAAGTAAAATTACTTTGAGTTACAATATCACCCCAGAAACAAATTACAAAGCAAAAATCTCCTTATTACTCCAAAAAATTACAATACCCTTATTACTCCAATAAAAAACATTACAAAAAAATATATACTTTCTCACTCTAAGCATTAAAAAAAAAAAATTAATGCACCTTATTACTATTCCTTATCTCTCCAATAAAGGACTTCTTATGCCTTGTCTCTCTAAAATTTTACAAAATTAAAAAAATATTCCTATAGTCTATGAATTGATATAGTGAATCCAACTTAGAAACAAGCCACAGCTGCTTCCACGTTTTTCTTGAATTCGGCTTGGCAGTCATCTGGCAATTTGGTGGCAAGATTCTTGATGTATCGCTTAATAAATGCCAGAAATTGTTTTTTGTCAAAGGAAGTTTCTTCCTGGCACCTGAAGGTAGCAACAATGTCAACTACTTTGACAGCTTGATCTTCAACACCTTCATCATCCCCACCCTCGTTAGCGGAGATTTGTAATCATGCAAAAGGAGAGATTGCATAAGCAACTTGAGTTGTTCTTCAGGCTAGTTCTCGATTGGTAGGCATTGGCTGGCTGGTTCTCACGCTACCAAAACTTGACCTTTTCTATGCATATTTGATCCAAAAACCACTGTCTCATCCGCCCTGGCAGAGTAGACAGTTGCAGACGCCGTTTCTTAATGTTGGTTCAATGTTGTATGTTAAATGTTCAAGGACACAGCTTCAATTAAACGATTTCATCAATTCATTTAAATGCTATGCCAAATTAAACATCAATCATAATCGAAAGTATGAATTTTGGATGGGCCAAATGGCTGAACTGTGCACGGTAGAAACAAATACTAGAGTCAAACTCAGATTTCAAGCTGGTCAGTGCAGAAAGCTAACATTTCGGAGTGCATATTAGATTGGTCTTCATAGCTTATGGGCATTTTAGAATGGATTACCGCAATCATATTTCAAAAAAGGTTGAAATGAAGACGTGTTGAGCAGATCAACAATCAAATCCGTCAAGGCTTTCACAATATCGTATTCATTGCAATCTGCAGTCAAATTATTGTGCTTGGCAACAATGGCACAATAATGACCAGTCAAATTAAGTTGCGGATTAAGATTGAGCAGAGCGGACATTTCTTACAGCTCAAAAATATTATGTTGTCTTTGTATTGATATCGATTTCTATATATGGGTGAAATAAATAACTTCATGTAAAAAACAACTTCAACATAATTCCAATTTTGATTTAAACTTGCACTGTGTTTTCCTTTTTAGCTGTAGACTTGCTACACTAATGAATTTTGTCCTCTCTATTGGCGCTGGTTCTAGGAGTTTAACACCAGTCTTACAAACAAAGTCACCTCAACAATTTGAAACAAAAAATTCACACAAATTTTGCATTTGCTTTTTAAAAAAATGATTTCAGAATTTACAAATCTAAAATCAATAATAAAATTTTTGTTCTTTTTTTTTAAAACAAAAATTTGACAAATTTCATACCAATCTTTTGCTGATCAATTCAACAGAATTGAGTTTTCCAAGAACATGGAGAGCTGGAATCCTCCTCCTCATATCCACTGCAACATTACCGTAGCTCTGATACCACAATAATGGCTGAAGTGTCCTCAGACACGTAATTTTATTAATCAGAAAAAAACAATTACATTGGAATTATGCAAGAGTTTACACCCGAACAACACAATCACTCTTGCAATGAGCTATTTATAAGCTCAATGTCCTAAATTCCACTAATTTTGGATCACTTATTAAATAACAAGTGTCCAATTACATTAAATGAGCTTCTAACTATTCTACTAACATTACTCCTAACTTAGAGCCTAGGAAATGACTCTTTTCTAGAGTCCTATTTTTTTAATAACAAATTTCTATTTCTAAGTATCTCAAAAATTTATTAAATATTCTAGAATAATAATTATTAATTTAATATCTTAAATTAATAATTATTTTATTCAAACATTATAACCTATGATAAAATTTAGTTTGGATCATCTAATAGTTTTGCATTGGTTCTTTGAAAACTGAGCTAGACATTCAAAATGATTCAAAAAATGAACAATGTCTGCATACCAATCTGATAAAACAAACTTCTCATCAATGTGAACAGGGACTGTCTGGGTTGAAGGAGAATTGTTGGAGAAATATATTGCTATAATTTCCAACATTACATTATCAATCTAGGGCTCGTAAGCTTCGAGGTATAAGCACAGGGAACGTAGGATCATAGCATCTAACCTAGACTATAGTAGGAATCAAATTGTTGTTTAAGTACAAAATTGTTATTTCTAATTGAAGCTAATCAATTGAGGAAAACATTCTTAAACAAATAAGAAATTCTAATCAATGTGCAAACGAAACTAACTCTAATTAATCATAAACCAAGAAATACAAATTACCATTGAAATTATTTTAATCTAAACAAAAATCTCAATCTAAATACTAAGATTGATTGAATCTAAATACAGGAATATTAAATAAATCAAGATTAATTTAAAATTATACCAAACTTATGCTAAATCTTAATCCCAATAAAATTCACTCTCAGTCAAATGATCTTAAACTAAGGCAATGAACAAATAAGACTTCAACTAGTCTAATTCCCGAGATGCATAAAACAAATCAAATAAGCATTCAAACTAACCTTTGTCACCACTTTGAAATTGCTTCAAAAGAAACTAAGTAAACCAATATTCTAATTGACATGCTTCAAATCTAAGAGACTACAAAATAAGAAACTATCATATCATTAAACTTCTTTAATCAAAATCAAGAAATCATCCAAACATAAGCACACTGGCTAATGGTTTTACCAATAACTTATTACAATCATAACGAATTCCAAAAATAAACTACAACTTCAAACAATGATTTAACGGTGTCATTGCATTGCTTTCAAATACTTGGTTTCCAAAACACTATGTTACAAGAAAATCAATAAGGTACATAATATATTTCAATTCATATTTAAAACAAATGGAGTTATCGATCTCTTGTTTATCCAATTAAGAAGCGCCTTTAAATATTTCAATCATAGACATGTAACAAAGGGGCTATTCATGAAATAAAATCATTGATCAATGCCATTCATTAGCTTGAAAAGAGTTGAAAATGATATGTCTATTTAATTTTAATAAAACAAACAAATTACAGTCTTAAGTACATAATCAAAATTATGAGATCTAATTAACAATTGCTTTCAAATAAAATACATGCACCTAGATCTAAATCAAACACACTACTTCTATCCTATCATGTTTACAAAACTTGTTTCCAGGTGATGGTGGATCCTTTCCACTCCTCGAGCAAGTATAAACTAAATCAATGTCTAAATATTAAAAAAAACCATAACATTTACAAAAAATTCATGGCAAAGTCAAATTGTATTAAGATTCAAATCATAAGTTCACTTACATACATTCCTTCAATATTTTGTCTCATGTTCACACCTTGTCTTCCTCCTCCTTGAAAAACTTCCCCAAGCTTACAACACAAACCATGGCTGAGCCATTTCTAAGATTCACAAGGCATTATTCATTTTCCTCAATTCTGGAAAATTGAACAATTTTAACAAACTGACCTAAAAGATATTAATATATCTTCCTAACCATGAGTAATTTTCAAAAATTGTTCGGAGGGAGACTAATTTGTTATGTTTCCAACACAAACCTCTCTTGGATTTGTCTCATTCAAATCCCACTCCTCGTAAATTGTGCCCAAATTTCGCTATTTGGATTCCTTTTGCAATGTTCTAGAACTCTGAAAAAACAGTGATTTTTTACAAAACTGCCTCCAAGACCCACATATAACTTTTAAAAAAATTTGAATCTGGAGAAACTATTTTGGATATACATAATTGGTTATATTTTTGACAAACCCATTTGATTAGATTTTATAGATTCACCTCCATCTACACACATCGAGGTCAAATATGGCAGTTTGGAAATTTTGCATATTTTGAACGGATTTGTTAAGCAACTCCTAGGGACCCACATGTGCAACGTGGGTGAAATAAAATGCATGGTAAGGTATTAAAGCATTATTTTGGACCATAAACTCCCTTGGATTTCCTTGAAAGCGCGCCGGAAGTGCCAAAGCCCCTAAATTAGGCATTCCCATACTGAACTAGCTTGTGAGGGATTTCAGCGATGGAACCCTGTGATAAATGTACTTCAAAAAAACCGTCATCAGTAAAACATGACATAATCATCTTTAATCATACAGAAGTGAATAAAACTGATGATAATTAACCATAGAGAGTATTTGGCGGTGAGTGATGGAATTATGGTACGGAATGGGCTGAAAACCTTGGGTTTTAGGGTATAAACAATGATATTTCATGATGAAAACATGTGAATATATGAGGCCCAACATCCCCCCATGCTTGAGGTTTTGCATGTCCTCATGCAAACAAAGACTTTGCTCATATCTAGGTGTTTATGGCATCGTGGGTTTTAGGTAGGGTTAGGTCTTGTGAAGCAACACTACATGGAGATTTGATTTTGAGAGCAATACCAATTGAGGAGTAACAATAGATATGTTATGAGTAAAGTGATGAATAGGATGATAGGTGATAATTGAAATGGTGGATGAGATGAGGTGGTAATGGATATAGTAAGATATGTACTTGCATGCTCTGTTTTTGCGAGGTCAATGCTTATGCATGGTTCCTTTATGAAAGGCAACAATGAATTCACCCTCTAAAAATATGTGTGAATGTAGGAGGGGAAGGCACTATAGTGTTTTCTTTGTTTACGTGAACCAATATGATTATGACCTAGAGTAGCATGCAAATGGAGGGTATATGCAAAACGGAATATACGGAATATGTGGTGGTTAATCATCAAAGCTTTCTTAAATCTCTAATCAATTAAAGAATCTTAAGCCACCTCTACCTCAGGTTTTACCCTTGTTTTTGATGTCCTTGGTGCTTCAAGATGAAGTAAATGATGGAATGGCTCGAGATGATGTGACTGCTGATATGATCTGCTGAAGAGGGAAAAAGGTCTCAATTTCCACATTATCCCAAAAATGTTGATGCATGTGTGATTTCATATGGCTTCCTGAAAAAAAAAAACACAAGCACCATCATCAATATTTCTTTTCATGCAAATGTTATCGAAATAAAGGAAATAGGTTAAATAATGAACACTTACTTGATCATGCTCCAAGCCCAACAATTGTGAAAAATTATAGTGAGAAACATCAGAAAGCATAGTGTTAAAATATGAATCAAACCTAACAATTCTCATCATTTTTTTCCTAACATCTCTCCCCTCCATGCCTATCATCTTGCATGTCCTCATGCAAGAAAAACCTCTAACAAAGACTAAATACTGAAGGGCTAGGGTTTCTAAATTAAAATCATGCTTCATTGACTTAAACCATAGGGCTAATTGTGAGAGCATGTAAGTAAGTTTCATCGGATGACATCTTCCTTTGCATCAATAAGATAAGAAAATTAGTGACCAGGGATCCAGTGACGTTAAGACTGAGTTTTGTTATTCCAAAATAGTAAATAATGCTAGGGCTACTAAGGGAATGGTTAGCAATGTTGTTATTCCAGAGATAATGTCATTCTAAAATGATTAACCATAAGAATTTTCACAAAGCATCTCAAGAGTAATCCAAAGCAGCATGTCTTCAGTTTCAATAACCTCATTATTACAAGTAAAAGTAACTTTATTTAAAAACCAAGGCCTTAAAATAGATCAAAAGTAGGGAAAAATAAATATAATTACAAAATGATACCTTCCGAGGATGATTGTCTTATCATTACCCAAGAATATAGTTAAAGCTTCTCTTATTCAAGAAAAGTGAATCACCTGCACTAAGGGTCTCACATCCATAAAAACCAAACTATTTCTGAATGATGGAACTCCAAAGTACACTACTGAAGGATATTAAAGCCATTCTCAAAGAGAGATGAAAATGAATTTAGGGAAAGGCAAAAACAGCGAAGTAAATCATAATGTAAAATTAACTTTGATACCACAGGCATGGCCCTGCTGCCAATAGGCATCTATAGCCTCGATAGGGATACCTTTTAACCTAACGAAATTTTTGTGTCCCACTTACTAGATATAGATTTAGAGTTATCTTATTTGACTTTTAGATACAAGCCACTATTCTGGCTTGGTAACCAGGTGATGGTAGTGCCACTCACAAGAAGTAACATGGATGAACATACTAGCTTATGATGAGACCTCCTGTCTTCCAAACTTTTGGGCTGAAAGCCATTACTCTGGCTTGGTGACTAGGAGCAATAATGTCATGCACGTTAGGTCTCACAATTGTGGTATGTGAGCTCATTACGAGACCTCCTATCCTCCCCTAAATATTTTTGTAGACTTTGATTATGATTAACCTTAGAGGTTACTTAATAAGTGGGGAGACAAAACTACTGCTTAAGAGCACCGGAAGGCGTGAAAAGTTTTTAATTACTAATCTTTATTGGTTGATCCTACTACCCTAAAGAATCAAGAAAAGTAAAAAACTTAGATAATGACTGAAATATTCCTCGACTAGGTCATGTTAGGGTTATTATGAGAGCTCATGATGGTTTTATATGTGTGGTCCACCATAGGAGGCTTTTCATCAATACCTTCGAAGAGAAACTTGAAAAGGTTTCTTGGATGATAGTATGTTAAGATTATGAATGGAAAGCATAACAATAACAATTCCCCTAACTAACCCAATGAATAATCTTGGCAAATAATGAGCATCACTTTATGAAATATGAGGCATTAAGAGTGAATTTCTTTCGACAAGTATTACCACAAGAGTGCATAATGACGAAAATTTCAATGGTTATGCCTTGGGAATTGAAATTTCAAGAATGATGTTGTAACAAAAATTTTATTCATTTCTACCCTACCCTAATATATAGAGAGGAAGGTCTCCTTCAAGTGTAGGAGTAGTTCCAATGTAGCCATGTTCGTAACAGCATGCTAAAAATACTGACACTCAGCCTGAAATAATAAACTTCAACACATACTAGAGTATGAGAAACCAGTTGCTTCGATAAATATGATACCAAGAGAATTTGAAGATGCTAATGGTAATTTGGCTAGATTATGATCTGGAACCAATCCTCGATGTAATCCTGGTGGCATTGGCTCATTTCTTCTTTTGGACCGCTATGAATGTCCTTGGTCATGCCAAGATGTAATGTTCCCAAAATTAGCATGAAGCTAATTGGAACATTATTTTTTCTTGTATCATTTAGGAGGTGAATAAATGGGTAAGGAGGCCCATGAGTAGTAATAAAATCCCTCATAGTGTGAAAGGGATCATCATAGTGGCCACATTTTGCACCCCCAAGTGTGAAAATGGGCAAATGCATGAGGACATGGTCAAGTTTGACCAAGTCAACAACGCTGCCACAGTGGGAGTGGAGCACCTTGAAAGACAGTGCAATGTGAAAGGGGAAGAGATCATTTGGTGGAGGAAACCCTAATGTGTGGGGCCAAGGCAAGAAGGCTTTCATTTGTATAAAGGGAGGACAAGTCAGCCATGGAGAGATATGTTATTGAGTATAGAGTTTGGTCTACATGACTATTTGCTTTCTTCAGTTGTTTAACTAAGATTTTTGTGCTGCATAGCACAAGGGATTTCCTGTTTAGGAATATTTCTCCCTTCTTCATAGGCCTCTTGAGGGATTGTACTTCATTTCTCCATATTCAGGCTCAAGGCCAAGCCACCTCCTTTAGCTACAGTGTTATTCCTGTAGCAGGAAACGTTGTGTTGTAGGGTGTTGCAGTAGAAGGTTCCACAACACCATTTCCTTGGCTCATCTTTCAGAAGAGGGAGCTTATATTCCTCTGGGAGGTTAGTGAGGAAGATTTAGGAGCTGATTTCACATATTTGGCATCAGGCCAAGCACTTCCCATCTCCTACAGTGCAGTCCATCTCCTTAACTGAGTTATTTCTGAGCACATTTGCAGTGGGGTTTTGCATTGCTAGTTTGGAGGGTGAGATCTTCAGTGATTGGATCATCCTTTCACCTGAAGGATCCTTTGGATGAGATTCATGTATCCTATGCAGCATCATCACCTATCTACATCCATTTTCAGTTCTTGAGTTGCAGTTGCTACCCTGCAACTCCAACATTTTGGCAGTTTTGCATATTTCAGCCAATCCTTCCAGGATTTACTAGAAATTGCCTTTGGGAGTCTATATCTTTGCTACCCATATTGTATGAGATGTATATATATGTGTGTGTGTGTGTGTGTGTGTGTGTGTGTGTGTGTGTGTGTTTGTGTGTGTGTGTGTGTGTGTATTGACATCATTTTGCAGCAGTTATTCTATATATACTATGTTGTTATAGCCTTGGGCTTTCTTCATGTAGCAGTGTTCTTCATTTATCATGTATATGTTCTATTGAGGGTTGCACTGCCCACTTGAGTGATTGTTCCTCAGGGATTTGTATACACATTTTCTGATATGATAAAATATGATGGCTATTTGGATCTCCTTGCATTCTCATTGTTAATGTATCACTGCTACTCGAATGTTGTGTTTACATATTGCTGTAGCTCCAACTTTAGAATATCTTAAGATATTCTTATTGTTGTAGAATTTCCCTATTTTGGGATATTACAGTGGTATCAAAGCATGATATTTGGCTCAGCCTGTGAGTTTTAGCCATAAGAACTAGAGATCAAGATGATGAAAAGAATTACTTTACTCTCATCAGTTTTCAGATCCAGAAAGGACCTCTCTAAGGAGGTCAAGAAGATGGAAGAAGGAGAAGAGGAAGGACCATGCACTTCCTATTCTCAAAGAGAATAAGGCATGAAGCATGAAGAACACTTGGAATTCAAAATTCTGAGTGAGTACCTTGCTGAATACAAAGCTAAACCTAGAGCCTTCAAGAAGACTCTAGCTTTACCACAATTTATTTAGCTAGAAGAAGGAAGAAGACCCCACAGCTATGGGATGATGAGAGGCAATAGATTTCTATTGTCAACCTTTGATGGATCACTCACATGTGCATCAGAGGTTTGGGTGAAGAAGTTAGAGGCTTTCTTCCTGCTACATCCTATAGTAGATAGAAAGGTTGTAGAAATTGCAACGCTACACCTTGAAGTTGAAGCAAATACTTGGTGGTTCAGCCATTGGAGCCATGCAAAGGTATCTACCCATGCTGAATTTTCCCAAAGGATGATCAGAATGGCCAAAGGAGGTAAGAGCCCTCACCACTAGTTGAAGAGGCATGTACCAGCGCTGTTGAGACCATGGAGGAGTAGCATTCATCTTCAACAGTTTGGGAAGCCAACACATGTGAGGAGGAAAATCTTGTAGCCCTGCAAGGAGCTTCCAAATTTCACCAAGGTATGCTTAAATATCCATCTCTTATCATTTCATCAAACATTATGGATGGGTCCACATCATTTCATACTGTTGAATTAGAGTAGTAGGACTGCACTGCACTGTACAAGAGAAGTGATGTAGAGGAGATGAAACATTCCTCATGGGAGCATTAAAATAGTAGCTTCATTCAAGAAGCCATGAAAGGAGCAGTAAGAAGGAGTAGACATCTAGAGATAAGAAACTCTTTCTCCTCTTTAGATGACACTCTCTTAATGAGCATACCACAACTCAAAGAGAAACTTCTACTTGCAGCAGAGCCAAGACCCCTTTGGTTTCTTAAGGCCATGCATGAGGAGGAGATCTCATGGAGAAATTTCATTGGAGGTGCACTTCAACACATCAATGAGTGCAAAGTTCTTCAACAGTATGAGGAGGCTCTTTCCTTCTCACACTTGGATCTTCATGAATTCAAGGAGGAACAGATAGATGATGGAGGACATCTTCGGATGGATAACAACTCTCATGTTTGTCTTGGAAACTTCTTGAGCCATACACATCATGATGGGAGGTTTTTTTGTACCATCTATTTGGTTCCTTATGGGATCAAATTGATCCTTGGGAAGATTGCATTTCAAAATCCCATGAAATACAAAGACAGAAATCTGATTTGGGATGACGGTAGCCCTCATGGGAGGAGTACTAAGAAGGAGGATGGAAGGAGACATCCACAAATGATTGAGTGGATGTAGATGGTGAGCAAGAAACCTGTGATATACTTGCAAATTTATGATACCAGGCAGTAGGAGGCTTGGCTACACTGGTTACTCTTGAAGGAGTTTGGTCATCACTTGGCATATACTCTTTCCAAGGGTATGGGGATGGAGAAGATGTGGCAAAATTCTTGCATCATTGAGCAGCAAAGAGTATGGATGCATGGTGTTGATGTGAACTTCATATCAATCATTATCTTTTCATCATATGATGTGTATGATGGAAGTATGAGGAGGCAGTAAAAACTTTTGTCGCTTGGGTTGTTCTTAGGGGTGCAAGGGCAAATTTGCTCTCACATGTTGTATGATGTTGTAGGAGTGGAATATGGCATTATCATGGTGCAAAGGGAATACTTCTTGGCCTTATATGAATAGGAAGTACTTCTATTATGGAAGGAATTTCCTAATTGCAACAACATTGTTGTAGGAGTCTTTGACAATAATCATGTCAAAGAATTGAGCTACGGGTTGGCAGGAGCCTATTTGCATAGGCCAATAGTGTTGTTCTTTTGTAGCATGGACTTATTCATGTACTCATGCATCACTTTACTTTCATCACATGGTGATAATGTTGTTCTTGAATTGATTGATTATGTAACAGAATATTTGCATCTTCTTACAATTATCATACAGTGCATTATTTCACAAAAGGGCAAGTTTATTGTTGAGCCCCATAAACAAATTTTTTCCAACTATTATGATGGAGACAACCATCCATGGTATAACCATGGGAAAGTATTTGATTATTTCTTGTATGCTCAGTTGATACATTCACTCATTTACTATTCACTAGTAGATGTGATGATTCACACAACTAACCATTTCTCAAAACATCACTTGCCATATTATTTTCTGAAGTTGCAGTGGGAAAGACTCCGCTGTGTCCACTTGAGACATTTTTTGTATCATGCAACATCATGTAAAACCTACAAAAAAATTCTCATTTGGATTACCTATGATGATCATGTCCTAGTCATCATGGATGAGATGTTTTGGGCCAGCTTGTTCTTCAATGTTGGAGGATCGTTCTTCATTTTTCCACTTGAGGGCAATACTTTTGCAGCCCAGGATCAGAACATACTCTACACTTATCATGAGTGGAGAGAAGGACAGCATGGAGTATACTACCTTGTTTACCATGATCAGATTTTCAGCCCACCTACTTTGCATGAGCCAAAAGTGGAGGAAGACTTTCAGGAGTTGCCATGTTGGAGGGTAACTCATTTTGTATGGATGATTTCTTGGGGATGGGAGATTCATATGGGGATGGTAGATCCCAATTCATTTCAGCCTACATGCCTCAAGAAGGCCCTTAAGTTCTATCCTTGCATTTGCTTGTGGACAAGCAACATTTGGGAGGGGAGGACTGTAATGTTCCCAAAATTAGCATGAAGCTAATTGGAACATTGATTTTTCTTATATCAACTAGGATGTGAATAAATGCATAAGGATGCCCATGACTAGGAATAAAATCCATCATAGTGTGGAAATGATCATCAGAGTAGTCACATTTTTCACCCTCAAGTGTTAAAAGGGGCAAATGCATGAGGACAAAGTCAAGTTTGACCAAGTCAATAGCGCTACCATAGTGGGAATGGAGCAGCTTGAAAGACAACGCGGTGTGAAAGGGGAAGAGATCATTTGGTGGAGGAAACCCTAATGTGTGGGGCCAAGGCAAGAAGGCTTTCATTTTTATAAAGGAAGGACAAGGCAACCATGGAGAGATATGTTATTGAGTATAGAGTTTGGTCTGCATGACTATTTTCTTTCTTCAGTTATTTAACTGATATTGTTGTGCTACTTAGCACAAGGGATTTCCTGTTTAGGGATCCTTTTCCCTTCTTCAAAGGCCTCTTGAGGGATTTTACTTAATTTCTCCACATTTAGGCTCAAGGCCAAGCCACCTCCTTTAGCTACAACGTTATTCCTATAGCAGGAAATGTTGTGTTGCAGGGTGTTGCAGTGGAGGGTTCCACAACACCATTTACTTGGTTCGTCTTTCAGAGGAGGGAGCTTCTATTCCTTTGGGAGGTTAGTGAGGAAGATTCAAGAGTTGATTGCACATATTTGGCATCATGCCAAGCACTTCCCATCTCCTACAGTGCAGTCCATCTCCTTGACTGCATTATTTCTGAGCACATTTGCAGTGGGGTTTTGCATTGCTAGTTTGGAGGGTGAGATCTTCAGTGATTGGATCATCCTTTCACCTGAAGGATCCTTTGGATGAGATTCATATATCCTATGCAAAATCAGCAGCTATCTACAAAAATTTCCATTTCTTGAGTTGCAGTTGCTACCCTGTAACTCTGGCATTTTGGCAGTTTCGCATATTTCAGCCAATCCTTCCAGGATTGTCAAGAAATTGCCTTTGGGAGTATATATCTTTTCTCCCCATATTGTATGATATGTATACTGATATATATATATATATATATATATATATATATATATATATATATGTATTGACATCATTTTTCAGTAGTTATTCTATATAGACTATGTTGTTATAGCCTTGGGCTTTCTTCATGTAACAGTGTTCTTCATTTATCATGTATATATATTGAGGGTTGCACTACCCACTTGAGTGATTTCTCCTCAAGGATTTGTATAAACATTTTCTACTATGATCTAATATGATGGCTATTTGGATCTCCTTGCATTCTCATTGTTAATGTATCACTGCTACTCCATTGTTGTGTTTACATATTTATATAGCTCCAACTTTAGAATATCTTAATATATTCTTATTGTTGTAGAATTTCCCTATTTTGGGATATTACAGTGGTATCAAATCATGATCTTTGGCTCAGCCTGTGAGTTTTATCCATAAGAAGAAGAAGAGATCAATATGATGAAGAGAATGACTTTACTCTCATCAGTTTTTAGATCCAGAAAGGACCTCTCCAAGGAGGTCAAGAAGATGGAAGAAGGAGAAGAGGAAGGACCATGCACTTCCTATTCTCAAAGAGAATAAGGCATGAAGCATGAAGAACACTTATGAGGAGGAAAATATTGCAGCCTTGCAAAGAGCTTCCAGATTTCACCAAGTTATTCTTAAATATCCATCTCTTATCATTTCATCAAACATTATGGATGGGTCCACATCATTGCATACTATTGAATTAGAGCAGTAGGACTGCACTTTGTTGTATAAGAGCACTAATGTAGAGGAGATGAAACATTCCTCTGGGAGCATTAAAATAGGAGCTTCATTGAGGAAGCCATGAAGGGAGCAATTAGAAAGAGTAGACATCTAGAGATAAGAAACTCTTTCTCCTCTCTAGATGACACTCTCTCAATGAGCATGCCACAGCTCATAGAGCGACTTCTACTTGTAGCAGATCCAAGACCTCTTTGATTTTTGAAGGCCATGCATGAGGAGGAGATCTCATGCAGAGATTTCATTGGAGGTGCACTTCAACACATCATGGAGTGCAGAGTTCTTCAACAGTCTGAGGAGGCTCTTTCCTTCTCACACTTGGATCTTCATGGATTCAAGGAGGAACACATAGATGATAGAGGACATCTTCAGATGGATAACATCTCTTATGTTTGCGTTTGTACACTTCTTGAGCCATACAAATCATGATGGGAGGTTTTTTCCTGCCACCTATTTGGGTCCTTATGGGATCAAATTGATCTTTGGGAAGATTGCATTTCAAAATCCCATGAAATGCAAAGATTGAAATCCGATTTGGGATGATGGTAGCCCTCATGGGAGGAGTATTAAGAAGGAGGATGGAAGGAGACATCCACAAATGATTTAGTGGATGTGGATGGTGAGAAAGAATCTGGTGCGCTACTTGCAAATTTATGATACCAGGCAGCAGGAGGCTTGGCTGCGCTGGTTACTCTTGAAGGAGTTTGGCCATCACCCGGCATATACTCTTTCCAAGGGTATGGGTATGGAGGAGATGTGGTAGGATGCTTGCATCATTGAGAAGCACAGAGTATGGATGCATGGTGTTGATGTGAAATTCATATCAATCATTATGTTGTCATCATATGAGATGTATGATGGAAGTATGAGGAGGGAGAAAAAACTTTTGTTTCTTGGGTCGTTCTTAGGGAGCAAGGGAAGATTTTATCTCACATGTTGTATGATGTTGCAGGAGTGGAAGATGGTACTACCATGGTGCAAAGGGGATACTCCTTGGCCTTAGATGAAGAGGAAGTAATTCCATTATGGAAGGAATTTCCTAATTGTAGGAACATCATTGGAGGAGTCTTTGATAATAATCATGTCAAAGAATTGAGCTATGGATTGGTAGGAGCCTATTTGCATAGGCCAACAGCACTGTTCTTTTGGAGCATGGACTTATTCATGTACTCATGCATCACTTTACTTTCATCACATGGTGAGAATGTTGCTCTTGCATCCATTGATTATGTAACACAATATTTGCATCTTCTTACCATTATCATACAGTGCATTATTCCAAAAAAGGGAAAGTTTATTGTTGAGCCCCATAAACAAATTTTTTCCAACTATTATGATTGAGACAGCCATGCATGGTATAACCATGGGTAAGTGTTTGATTATTTCTTGTATGTTCAGTTGATACATTCACTCATTTACTATTCACTAGTAGATGTGATGATTCACACAACTAGCCATTTGTCAAAACATCACTTGCCATATTATTTTCTGAAGTTGTAGTGGGAGAGACTACACTATGTCCACTTGAGACATTGTTTGTATCATGCAACATCATGTAAAACCTACAGAAAACTTCTCATTTGGATGACCTATGATGATCATGTCCTAGTCATCATGGATGAGATTTTTTGGGCCAGCTTGTTCTTCAATGTTGGAGGATCGTTCTTCATTTTTCCACTTGAGGGAAATACTTTTGCAGCCCAGGATCAACACATAATCTACACTTATTAGGAGTGGAGAGAAGGACAACGTGGAGTATACTACCTTGTCAACCATGATCGGATTTTCAGCCCACCTACTTTGCATGAGCCAAAGGTGGAGGAAGACTTTTAGGAGTTTCCATGTTGGAGGGTAACTCATTTTGTATGGATGATTACTTGGGGATGGGAGATTCATATGGGGATGGTAGATCCCAATTCATTTCAGCCCACATGCCTCAAGAAGGCTCTTAAGTTCTATCCTTGTAGTTGCTTGAGGACAAGCAACATTTGGGAGGGGAGGACTGTAATGTTCCCAAAATTAGCATGAAGCTAATTGGAACATTAATTTTTCTTATATCATCTAGGAGGTGAATAAATGCGTAAGGATGCCCATGATTAGGAATAAAATCCATCATAGTGTGAAAGGGATCATCAGAGTAGTCACATTTTACACCCTCAAGTGTGGAAAGGGGAGGACTGTAATGTTCCCAAAATTAGCATGAAGCTAATTGGAACATTAATTTTTCTTATATCATCTAGGAGGTGAATAAATGCATAAGGATGCCCATGATTAGGAATAAAATCCATCATAGTGTGAAAGGGATCATCAGAGTAGTCACATTTTTCACCTTCAAGTGTGGAAAGCGGAAAAATGCATTAGGACAAGGTCAAGTTTGACCAAGTCAACAGCACTACCATAGTGGGAGTGGAGCACCTTGCGCAGTGTGAAAGGGGAAGAGATCATTTGGTGGAGGAAACCCTAATGTGTGGGGCCAAGGCAAGAAGGCTTTCATTTGTATAAAGGGAGGACAAGGTAGGCATGGAGAGATATGTTATTGAGTATATAATTTGGTCTGCATGACTATTTGCTTCCTTCAGTTGTTTAACTGAGATTGTTGTGCTTCTTAGCATAAGGGATTTCCTGTTTAGGAACCCTTCTCCCTTCTTGAGTGGCCTCTTGAGGGATTTTACTTCATTTCTCGACATTCAGGCTCAAGGCCAAGCCACCTCCTTCAGCTACAGCATTATTCCTGTAGCGGAAAACATTGTGTTGCAGCGTGTTGCAGGGAGCTTATATTCCTCTGGGAGGTTAGTGAGGAAGATTCAGGAGCTGATTGCACATATTTGGCATCAGGCCAAGAAATTCCCATCTCCTATAGTGTAGCCCATCTCCTTGACTGCGTTATTTCTGAGCACATTTGTAGTGGGGTTTTGCATTGCTAGTTTGGAGGGTGAGATGTTCAGTGATTGGATCAGCCTTTCACCCGAAGGATCCTTTGGATGAGATTCATGTATCCTATGCAGCATCATCAGCTATCTACATACATTTCCAGTTCTTGAGTTGTAGCTGCTACCCTGCAACTCTAGCATTTTGGCAGCTTTGCATATTTTAGCCAATCCTTCCAGGATTGTCTAGAAATTGCCTTTGGGAGTCTATATCTTTGCTCCCCATATTGTATGGGTTGTATATTGATATATCTATGTATTGACATGATTTTTCAGCAATTATTCTCTATATACTGCGCTGTTATAGCCTTGGTATTTCTTCATGTACCAGTGTTCTTCATTTATCATGTATATTTTCTATTGAGGGTTGCATTGCCCACTTGAGTGATTGTTCCTCAAAGATTTGTATACACATTTTCTGCTATGATCTAATATTATGGCTATTTGGATCTCCTTGCATTCTCTGTGTTAATGTATCGTTGTTACTCCATTGTTGTGTTTACATGATCTCCTTGCATTTTCTGTGTTAATGTATCACTGTTACTCCATTGTTGTGTTTACATATTGCTGTAGCTCCAACTTTAGAATATCTTAAGATATTCTTATTGTTGTATAATTTCCCTATTTTGGGATATTACAGTGGTATTAAAGCATGATCTTTGGCACAGCCTGTGAGTTTCAGCCATAAGAAGAAGAAAAGATCAAGATGATGAAGAGAATGCCTTTACTCTCATCATTTTTTAGATCCAGAAAGGACCTCACCAAGGAGGTGAAGAAGATGCAAGAAGGAGAAGAGGAAGGACCATGCACTTCCTATTCTCAAAGAGAAGAAGGAATGAAGCATGAAGAACACTTGGAATTCAAAATTCTAAGTGAGTACCTTGCTGAATACAAAGCTAAACATAGAGACTTCAAGAAGACTCTAGCTTTACCACAATTTATTCAGCTGGAAGAAGGAATAAGACCCCACAACTATGGGATGATGAGAGGAAATAGATTTCTATTGTCCACCTTTGATGGATCACTCACATGTGCAACAAAGGTTTGGGTGAAGAAGCTAGAGGCTTTCTTCCTGCTACATCCTGTAGTAGATAGAAAGGTTGTAGAAACTACAGTGCTACACCTTGAAGGTGAAGAAAACCTTGGTGGATCAGACTTTGGAACCATGCAAGGGTATCTACTCTTGCTGAATTTTCCCAAAGGATGATCAGAATATTTGGCCAAAGGAGGGAAGATCCCTCACCACCAGTTGAAGAGGCATGTACCAGCACTGTTGAGACCATGGAGGAGCAGCCTTCAGCTTCAACAGTTTGGGAAGCCAACACATATGAGGAGGAAACTCTTGCAGCCCTGCAAGGAGATTCCAAATTTCACCTAGGTATGCTTAAATATCCATCTCTTATCATTTCAGCAAACATTATGGATGGCTTCACATCATTGCATACTATTCAATTAGAGCAGCATGACTGCACTGCGCTATTCAAGAGCAGTGATGTAGATGAGATGAAACATTCCTCATTGGAGCATTCAAATAGTAGCTTCATTCAATAATCCATGAAGGGAGCAGTAGGAAGGAGTAGACATCTAGAGATAAGAAACTCTTTCTCCTCTCTAGATGACACTCTATCAATGAGAATGCCATAGCTCAAAGAGAGACTTCTACTTGCAGCAAATCCAAGACCTCTTTGGCTTTGGAAGGCCATGCATGAGGAGGAGATCTCATGGAGAGATTTCATTGGAGGTTCATTTCAACACATCATGGAGTGCAAAGTTCTTCAACAGTCTGAGGAGGCTCTTTCCTTATCACACTTGGATCTTCATGGATTCAAGGAGGAACAAATAGATTATGGAGGAAATATTTAGATGGATAACATCTTTCATGTTTGTCTTGGACACTCCTTGAGCCATACACATCATGATGGGAAGTTTTTTCCTACCACCTATTTGGGTCCTTATAGGATCAAATTTATCCTTCGGAAGATTGCATTTCAAAATCCCATGAAATGCAAAGATAGAAAGCTGATTTGGGATGATGGTAACCCTAATGGGAGGAGTACCAAGAAGGAGGATGGAAGGAGACATCCAAAAATGATTGAGTGGATGTGGATGGTGAGCAAGAAGCTGGTGAGCTACTTGAAAATTTATGATATTGGGCAGCAGGAGGCTTGGATGCGCTGGTTACTTTTGAAGGAGTTTGGCCTTCACCTCGCATATACTCTTTCCAAGGGTATGGGGATGGAGGAGATGTGGCAGGATGCTTGCATCATTGAGAAGCAAAGGGTATGGATGCATGGTGTTGATGTGAACTTCATATCAATCATTATGTTTTCATCATATGATGTGTACGATGGAAGTATGAGGAGGCACTAAAAACTTTTGTTGCTTGGGTTGTTCTTAGGCGAGCAAGGGCAGATTTTCTCTCACATGTTGTATAATGTTGCAGGAGTGGAAGATGGCACTATCATGGTGGAAAGGGGCTACTCCTTGGCCTTAGATGAACAGAAAGTACTTCCATTATGGAAGGAATTTCCTAATTGCAGCAACATTGTTGGAGGAGTCTTTAACATTAATCATGTCAAAGAATTGAGCTATGGGTTGGCAGGAGCCTATTTGCATAGGCCAACATCACTGTTCTTTTGGAGCATGGACTTATTAATGTCCTCATGCATCACTTTCCTTTCATCACATGGTGAGAATGTTGTTCTTGCATCCATTTATTATGTAACATAATATTTACATCTTCTTACCATTATCATACAGTGCATCATTCCATAAAAGGGCAAGGTTATTGTTGAGCCCCATAAACAAATTTTTGCCAACTATTATGATGGAGAAAACCATCCGTGGTATAAGCATTGGCAAGTGTTTTATTATTTCTTGTATGCTCAGTTGATACATTCACTCATTTACTATTCACTAGTAGATGTGATGATTCACACAACTAGCCATTTGTCAAAACATCACTTTCCATATTATTTTTTGAAGTTGCAGTGGGAGAGATTGTGTTGTTTCCACTTGATACATTGTTTGTATAATGCAACATCATGTAAATCCTACAAAAATCTTCTCATTTGGATGACCTATGATGATCATGTCCTATTCATCATGGATGAGATGTTTTGGGCCAGCTTTTTCTTCAATGTTGGAGGTTTTTTCTTCATTTTTCCACTTGAGGAAAATAATTTTGCAGCCCAAGATCAGCACATACACTACACTTATCATGAGTGGAGAGAAGGACAGCGTGGGGTAGACTACCTTGTCTACCATCATCAAATTTTCAACCCACCTACTTTTCATGAGCTAAATGTGGAGGAAGACTTTCAGGAGTTGCCATGTTGGAGGGTAACTCATTTTGTATGGATGATTGCTTGGGGATGGGAGATTCATATGGGGATTGCAAGTCCCAATTCATTTCAGCCGATATGCCTCAAGAAGGCCTTTCAGTTCTATCCTTGCAGTTGCTTGAGGACAAGTAACATTTGGGAGGGGAGGACTTTAATGTTCCCAAAATTAGCATGAAGCTAATTGGAACATTAATTTTTCTTATATCATCTAGGAGGTGAATAAATGGGTAAGGAAGTCCATGAGTACGAATAAAATCCCTCATAGTGTGAAATGGATCATCAGAGTAGCCATATTTTGTACCCTCAAGTGTGAAAAGGGGCAATGCATGAGGACAAGGTCAACTTTGACCAAGTCAACAATGCTGCCATATTGGGAGTGGAGCACCTTGAAACACAGCACAGTGTGAAAGAGGAAGAGATCGTTTTGTGGAGAAAACCCTAATGTGTGGGGCCAAGGCAAGAATGCTTTCATTTGTATAAGGAGAGGACAAGGCAGCCACTGAGAGATATGTTATTGAGTATAGAATTTGGTCTGCATGACTATTTTCTTTCTTCAGTTGTTTAACTGATATTGTTGTGCTGCTTAGCAGAAGGGATTTCTTGTTTAGGAATCCTTCTCCCTTCTTCAGAGGTCTCTTGATGGATTTTACTTCATTTCTCCACATTCAGGCTCAAGGCCAAGCCACCTTCTTAAGCTATGACGTTATTCCTATAGCAGGAAACGTTGTGTTGCAAGGTGTTGCAGTGGAGAGTTCCACAACATCATTTCCTTGGCTCATCTTTCAGAGGAAGGAGCTTCTATTCCTCTGGGAGGTTCGTGAGGAAGATTCAGGATCTGATTGCACATATTTGGCATCAGGCCAAGCAATTCCCATCTCCTACAATGCAGTCCATCTCCGTGAATGCATTATTTCTGAGCACATTTGCAGTGGGGTTTTGCATTGCTACTTTGGAGGGTGAGATCTTAGGTGATTGGATCAGCCTTTCACCTAAAGTATCCTTTGTATGACATTCATGTATTGTATGCAGCATCATCAGCTATCTACATCCATTTCTGGTTCCTGAGTTGCAGCTGCTACCCTACATCTCCGACATTTTGGCAGTTTTGCATATTTCAGCCAATCCTTCCAGGATTGTCTAGAAATTGCCTTTGGGAGTCTATATCATTGCTCCCCGCATTGTATGAGCTGTATATTGATATATCTATTTATTGACATCATTTTGCAGCAGTTATTATATATAGACTGTGTTGTTATAGCCTTAGGATTTCTTCATGTTGCAGTGTTCTTCATTCATCATGTATATGTTCTATTGAGGGTTGCATTGCCCACTTGAGTGATTGTTCCTCAAGGATTCGTATACACATTTGCTGCTATGATCTAATATGATGGCTATTTGGATCTCCTTGCATTATCTGTGTTAATGTATCACTGCACTCCATTGTTGTGCTTACATATTGTTGTAGCTCCAACTTTAGAATATCTTAAGATATTCTTATTGTTGTATAATTTCCATATTTTGGGATATTACAGTGGTATCAAAGCATGATATTTGGCTCAGCCTGTGAGTTTCTACCATAAGAAGAAGAAGAGATCAAGATGATGAAGAGAATGACTTTACTCTCATCAATTTTCAGATCCAGAAAGGACCTCTCCAAAGAGGTCAAGAAGATGGAAGAAGGAGAAGAGGAAGGACTATGCACTTCCTATTCTCAAAGAGAAAAAGGCATGAAGCATTAAGAACACTTGGAATTCGAAATTCTGAGTGAGTACCTTTTTTAATACAAAGCTAAACCTAGAGCCTTCAAGAAGACTCTAGCTGTACCACAATTTATTCAGCTGGAAGAAGAAGACCCCACAACTATGGGATGATGAGAGGCAATAGATTTCTATTGTCCACCTTTGATGGATCACTCACATGTGCAGCGGAGGTTTGGGTGAAGAAGCTAGAGGCTTTCTTCCTGCTACATCCTGTAGTAGATAGAAAGGTTGTAGAAATTGCAGCACTGCACCTTGAAGGTGAAGGAAATCCTTGGTGGTTCAACCTTTGGAACCATGCAAGGGTATCTACTCTTGCTGAATTTTCCTAAAGGATGATTAGAATATTTGGCCAAAAGAGGGAAGAGCCCTCACCACTAGTTGAAGAGGCATGTACCAGTGCTGTTGAGACCATGGAGGAGCAGCCTTCATCTTCAACAGTTTGGGAAGCCAACACATATGAGGAGGAAACTCTTGCAGCCCTACAAGGAGCTTCCAAATTTCACCAAGTTGTGCTTAAATATCCATCTCTTATCATTTCAACAAACGTTATGGATGGGTCCACATCATTGCATACTGTTGAATTAGAGCAACAGAACTGCACTACGCTATACAAGAGCAGTGATGTAGAGGAGATGAAACATTCCTCATGGGAGCATTCAAAGAGCAGCTTCATTTAGGAAGCCATGAAGGGAGCAGTAAGAAGGAGTAGACATCTAGAGATAAGAAAATCGTTCTCCTCTCTAGATGACTCTCTCTTAATGAGCATGCCACAGCTCAAAGAGAGACTTCTACTTGCAGCAGATCCAAGACCTCTTTGCTTTTGTGACGCAGGGACATTGGACACTAGCTAGCAATGTGAGAAAATTTTCCACATGTTGTGGCTAGAAGAGTTCAAAATCATTCAAGGAAATGTAACAGCAAAAGTGGCCACACCTTAGCTGTCAGTTACACTTAGAGTAGATAGGATTGGTTCAATAAGTGAAGAAGTCGAATAGCTTATTCATGTCAGTCTAATTGGCTTCTGTTGATAGAATTATAGTGATATTGGGTAATTAGGCTTTTTATGTTAAGAATAAGAACGGTCCTCAGAGAGGAGCCGAATAGTCATATAACAGTTATAAGTTGTAACCCCTGATACAATGGAAGGGGGATTTTTCAGAAAAAGATTGAATTGAGAAGCATTAGTCTCTGTTGAATAAAATTTAGGCTTATTGGCTATCTGTGTGTTGAATGGATTGTAATTAATGTATTCATCCTATTTGTAAAGGCACATATTTCCTTAATGCTGTTGAATCTATGCTTTTTCTGTATAACCTAAATAAGAATCAATGTTGTGTTAAATATCCTTGTCTCTCTATCGGCCTTTAATTTCATATTCTCAGTGAATGAATTATCCCGCATAGAGATTTTGAAGAATGCCAAATAACTGGTTCTGTTGGTTAGCATGACCATAGTGAGTCTCCATCCATTTAATATACTAAACCTCTGTCTAAAGAATTGAAGCCCTTGTTTGCTTGGAATGCTTCGATCTGTAGAGAACTCTATATGTTAGAGATAATGGTGTTGTGTTGTTGCGGGTGGAAGGATATTGTCGAGGCTAACCCACAGTGTTAACGCGGGAAGACGAACTGAAGAAATAAACTAAAGGGCTATGAAAATTCGAGTTGAACACTGTTCAATTACCAGTTTTGGGGAAAGGCGGTTTTGGAGGAGGATACCACTAGTATCGCGCAGTAATTGGAGCCAAATTGGTTTTCACCTCTATGAATGCGATCCAACAATATTTGGACATGTCACCTCTCAAATACCACCCATATCGCGTTTTTTTTTAGCGCTAAAGTCCTGTGAGCAAAAAAATGTGATTTTGATGAGATTTGTCTGATCTGCTAAGCAATGGATCCAAGGGTGATCGCATAGCAAGTAGCGCGAAGGATAAGTCAAGGTATGGCCCTGTGGTTTTAACATTATTGAATGTTTATTTAATATATCAGGTTTGTGGGCCGGGAATACTTAAGTGCTGCTAAAGGTTTTATGTCGGAGATTTAATAGTCGTTCGTGTGGTTAAGAGTATAATCTTGAGGTTAAGATATTTGTTTAAAAAAGGTATGAATGTCAGCCCATATACCTTAAGTGAACCACTCCAAAAAGAGTTCGCGCAATAGTTAAAGGGATATTTCATAATTAAAAAGGGTTTGAAATATTATTGCAAGGAGTAACATATTATTAAAGCGCTTTTAGAGGGGAAATATAGTTTCGAGTGCCTATTTAAATTTCCAAGGGTCATATTATTTGAGAGGTTACATAACATTAGAATATGGTATTTCAATAATAAATTTCCATGAAATTGATAAATGAAATTGAAATAAGAAAATTGAGTAGACCACCTTGGTGAAAGAAAATACAGGAAGAAGAGAGACTAGCTCTCCTTAACGCCAGCACACCATTTTTGCCATCATTAGTGGTATCAGAGTAGTTTTTAAGACATTTTGCAGAGACTGAACCGACTTCCAAAAGCCAGAATAATAATTCCAGCATGGTCGTCTGAGTTGCCAGAGGTGCTGCTTGTAGAAGAAGAGGCAGGCCATTTGCCAATGCAGAAGTATTGCAGACCCTGTAGCAGTTCCAAGCCAGATTGGAAGAAATGGAACTAGGACACCTAAGAGATCCTAAAGATGTCAGTGAACCCGAAATTGAAGAAGAAGCAGGAGAGAATGTTGAGATTACTCCTAAGATGAGACTCCTTAAATAAGTTATGGGGTCTACATCCAAGCCTAGACTTGAAGTGTCAAGCTTTGCAGGAGGATTGAATCCAGAAGAATTGATAGACTGGATAAATGAGATGAACAAGTGTTTTGATTATGAAGAGATGGGTGAAGACAAAAGAGTAAAATTTACAGTGACAAAGTTGAAGGGACATGCAGCACTTTGGTGGGATGGAGTGCAAGCAGAGAGAAGGAGAGCTGGTAAGAAACCAATCAAGAGTTGGACCAGAATGGTGGAAAAACTGAGAAGTAAGTTTTTGCCTAGTGATTACCAGCTTACATTGTTTAGACAAATGTGGAACCTTAGACAGAGATTGATGACAGTGAAAGAATACATAGACGAGTTTTATAAAATAAGTATAAGAGCTGGACAAATCCAAGACACAACAGAGAAGGTTTCTAGGTATGTGAATGGTCTCAAGTTGGAGATCCAGGATGAGATAAGTATTTTGTCTCCTAAGACAATAGAAGAGGCTTATCAAATGACCTTGAAGGTTGAAGAGAAACTCCTGAGAAAGAAGTTTGCCCAAGGAAGAGGTAATTTCTGAGGAAAGGGAAGTCAGGGTGGTAGAGGAAGGTCTACAACACCTAGGGATGGAGCTAGCAGCAACTCACCTCAGAATGCATCCACAGAAGGTGATGTAAGGGGTAGAAGGGGTTCCTACAGAGGAAGAGGAGGCAGAAATAGAGGAAGAGAAGTGAGGTGTTATAGATGTCACCAATTGGGACATAAACACTATGAATGCCCAGAGAATATGGGTACCAATTAGAGAAATGAAATGGTTGGTCAGATTGGAGAAGCAGCAAGGCTGCCAAAAACAAAAGAAGAAATTCTGCAGGAGAGAGGAGAATCTTTGGTGGTCAATAAGGTTTTGCTGAAGCAAACAAAGGAAGTTGTTGAACTAGCACAGAGGAAGACTTTGTTCAATAGTGTGTGAAAAGCCCAAGGGAAATGATGTCAATTGGTTATTGATAGTGGCAGCATAGATAATTTGGTCTCTACAGAGGTGATAGAGAAACTAAAATTGAAGATAAGGGAACATCCAACTCCCTACAAGGTTTCATGGCTTCATAAAGGACACCAGCTGATTGTGAAAGAGAAGTGTGAAATAGATTTGTAGATGGGCAGCTACAAGGACAAGATTATGTGTGATGTGATGCCTATGGATGTGTGTCTCATACTACTGGGTAGACCTTGGCAGTATGACAGAGCAGCAGTACATGATGGTAAAAGGAACAATTACAAGTTCTTTAAGGATGGAGTGCACCACACATTGATACCTATGGAGGAAGGAGAACCATCGAGTAGAAAGTTTGATCCAAAGACTTTATTGCTAAGTGGGAAACAATACTTACAGCAGATTGAAGATGAAGAGATTAATTTTTATTTAGTTTGCAAACCTAAAGTAGTGCTTACTTCCACAAAGATTTCTGATTTGCCAATTGAAATTCAAGAAATGCTAGACAATTATTGTGATATTGTTGTTGATGATTTTCCTGATGAATTGCCACCGGTGAGAAAAATCAGCCATCAGATAGATTTGATTCCAGGATCAAATCTTCCAAACAAAGTAGCCTACAGAATGACTCCCACAGAGAATGAAGAAATCAGAAAACAAGTGCAATAATTGGTTGACAAAGGTTTGATCAGAGAAAGCTTGAGTCCATGTGTGGTACCTGCAGTGTTGAGCCCAAAGAAAGATGGAGGTTGGAGAATGTGCAGTGATTCAAGAGCCATCAACAAGATAACAATTAGGTATAGATTTCCTTTGCCTAGGATTGAAGATTTAATGGATTGTTTGAGTGGAGCAAAGTATTTTTCAAAATTAGATTTGAAAAGTGGATATCATCAGATTAGGATAAAGGAGGGTTATGAATGGAAAACAACCTTTAAAACAACTGAAGGACTGTATGAGTGGCTGGTAATGCCTTTTGGGTTAACAAATGCACCTAGTACTTTTATGACGCTCATGAATGAAGTGTTGAGGGAATTTATTGGTAAATTTGTAATAGTATATCTGGATGACATATTAGTTTTCAGCAAAACAAAGGAAGAACATTTAACACATATTAATTATGTCTTAAAGAAGTTGCATCAAGAGAAGTTGCTGATTAATTTAAAGAAGTGTTCATTCATGAAGGAAGAGATGGTATTTTTGGGGTTTTTTGTTTCTGCTGAAGGACTATAGATGGATCCAGAAAAGGTCAAGGCAATTGTGGAGTGGCCTTCACCAAGAAGCGTTTTTGAGGTAAGAAGTTTCCATGGACTTGCCAGTTTTTACAAAAAATTCATAAGGAATTTCAGCAAGATTAATGCACCTATCATTGAGACTATAAAGAAGGATAAAAAACCCTTCAAATGGACTGCTGAAGCCGAAAATAATTTTCAGCTTTTGAAACAAAAGATAACTGAAAATCCTGTTCTAGTTCTGCCTTATTTTAATAAGCCATTTCAAGTGAAGTGTGATGCCAGTGGAGAAGCTATTGGAGCTATGTTGAGTCAAGATGATAGGCCTGTAGCATATTTTAGTGAGAAGCTAAATGAGACAAGAATAAATTATTCCTCTTATGAGAAGGAATTTTATGCAATTGTGCAGGCATTGAAGAAATGGAGGCATTATTTAATGTCTAAGGAATTTGTGCTATATTCAGATAATCTTGCTTTACAATATATTATGCAGCAGTCTAAATTGAATCATAAACATGCCAAGTGGGTTGAGTATCTCCAAAGTTTTAATTTTTTCTTGAAGCATATAAGTGTCCAAGCAAATAAGGTAGCTAATGCTTTGAGTAGGAGAAACATGATTGTTCAAGAAAACCAAATTGAGGTGGTAGGATTTGATTTTCTTAAGGAACTTTATAAGACAGATTTGGATTTCAAAGAAGCATTCGAAGCATGTTGTAACCCTGTTTTGATAGATAGAAGCCAGTGGTTGGATTATTTCTTGCAGGAGGGCTTATTGTTTAGAAGAAATCAATTGTGTGTACCAAATTGTTCCATGAGGGATAATTTAATCAAAGAAAAGCATAGTGGTGGACCTGCTGGACATTTTGGTACTGATAAAACTTATGAGAAGGTGAGTCATTTTTATTATTGGCCAAAGATGAGAACTGAAGTGGAAAAGTTTGTGAAGAATTGCAAAATTTTTCAATATGCAAAGGGGAGAAGCCAGAATGCATGATTGTACATTCCATTGCCTATTCCAGACAGGCCTTGGGATATGGTAAGTATGGAATTTGTTTTGGGATTTCCCAAGACACAGAGAGGGAATTATGCAATCTTTTTTGTAGTTGACATATTTTCCAAGATGGCACATTTTATTCTGTGTTATAAAACCAGTGATGCTACTCATGTTGCCAACTTTTTTTTCAAAGAAGTTGTTAGATTACATGGGTTGCCCAAGAGTATTGTTTCTGATAGAGATAATATATTTGTGGGCCATTTTTGGAGGACATTGTGGAAGAAATTTGGTACTAGACTGAGTTTCAGCTCAGCTTATCATGCTCAGACTGATGGACAAACTGAGGTAGTAAATAGAAGTCTGGGTAATATTTTGAGAAGCCTTGCAGGAGAGCATCCCAAGCAGTAGGATCATATTTTTCCACAGGAAGAGTATGCATACAATGATTCACCAAACAGATGTACACGATAGAGTCCATTCCATATTTTTTAGGGAATGCACCCTAGAAGAATATCTGAACTGAGAAACTTGGGAAAGGTAGAAATGAGGAGTGCTGATGGAGAAGAATTTTCTTCAGAAATCCGAGCCATACATGAGCAGGTGAACCAATAGCTACAAGACAGCAGCATCAAGTACAAAGGTAGAGTAGATTTGAGCAGAAGATAAGTTAGTTTTGAAGTTGGAGATTTGGTTTTGGCACACTTGAGGAAGGAACGATTCCCAAAGAAGTGGTATAACAAGTTGAAGTTCAAGAAGATTGGACCATGTAAGATACTGAGAAAATTTTCTGCTAATGCCTATGAAATTGAATTGCCTCCTGATGTTGGGATATCTCCAATATTTAATGTTGCATATTTGTACAAGTATGAAGATGGTGACACATATGAAGGACCAGCAGATAAAGAGAAGATTGAGTGGGTGAAGCAGTTACCTACAGCACAGCCATTGCAACCAGAAAAGATCTTGGACAAGAAGGTGTTCAAAAGGACTAGAGGACAAGAGTATTTCCAATATCTGATTAAGTGGAAGGACCAGCCAGATGAAGATGCTACTTAGATGATAGAAGTTATGTTGCAGAAACTAGGCAGTTCTATGAAAGAGCTCATGGACAGGAGTCCATGAAGAAAATTTCCCTCAGGAGTCTGATGCATGGGCATTGGACACTAGCCAGCAATGTGAGAGAATTTTCCACATGTTGTGGCTAGAAGAGTTCAAAATCATTCAAGGAAATGTAACAACAAAAGTGGCCACACCTTAGCTGTCAGTTACACTTATAGTAGATAGGATTAGTTCAATAAGTGAAGAAGTCGAATAGCTTATTCGTGTCAGTCTAATTGGCTTTTGTTGATAGAATTATAGTGATATTGGGTAATTAGGTTTTTTATGCTAAGAATAAGAACGGTCCTCAGAGAGGAGCCTAACAGTCATATAATAGTTATAAATTGTAACCCCTGATACAGTGGAAGGGGGATTTCTCAGAAAAAGATTGAATTGAGAAGCATTGATCTCTATTGAATAAAATTTAGGCTTATTGGCTATCTATGTGTTGAATGGATTGTAATTAACCTATTCAGCCTCTGTGTAAAGGTGCATATTTCCCAAATGTTGTTGAATCTGTGCTTTCTGTGTATAACCTGAATAAGAATCAATGTTGTGTTAAATCTCCTTGTCTCTCTGTCAGCCTTTAATTTCATATTCTCGATGAATGAATTATCCTGCATAGAGATTTTGAAGAATTCTGAATAACTGGTTCTATTGGTTGGCTTGACCACAGTGAGTCTCTGTCCATTTTGTATACTAAACCTCTGTCTAAAGCAATGAAGCCCCTGTTTGCTTGGAACGCTTCGAATTGTATAGAACTCTGTTTGTTGGAGAGAATGGTGTTGTGTTGTTGCGGGTGGAACGATATTGTTGAGGCTAACCCACAGTGTTAAGGCGGGAAGACGAACTGAAGAAATAAACTAAAGGGCTGTGAAAATCCGAGTTGAACACTGTTCAATTACGAGTTTTGGGGAAAGGCGGTTTTGGAGGAGGATACCACCGATATCACACGACAAATGGGGCCAAAGTGGTTTTCGCCTCTATGAATGTGATCCAACAATATTTGGACACGTCACCTCTCAAATACCACCCATATCACGTTTTTTTTTAGCGCTAAAGTCCTGTGAGCAAAAAAATGTGATTTTGATGAGATTCGTCCATCTGCTAAGCAATGGATCCAAGGGTGATCGCACGGCAAGTAGCACGAAGGATAAGTTAAGGTATGGCTCCATGGTTTTAACATTATTGAATGTTTATTTAATATATCGGGTTTTTGGGCTCAAAAGACTTAAGTGTACTAAAGGTTTTATGTCTGAGATTTAATAGTCATTCGCGTGGTTAAGAGTATAAGCTTGAGGTTTAGATATTTGTTTAAAAAAGGTATGAACATCGGCCCATATACCTTAAGTGAACCACTCGAAAAAGAGTTTGCGAAATAGTTAAAGGGTTATTTCATAATTAAAAAGGGTTTGAAATATTATTGCAAGGAGTAACATATTATTAAAGCGCTTTTAGAGGGGAAATATAGTTTCGAGTGCTTATTTAAATTTCCAAGGGTCATATTATTTGAGAGGTTACATAACATTAGATTATGGTATTTCATTAATCAATTTCCATGAAATTGATAAATGAAATTGAAATAAGAAAATTGAGTAGACCCCCTTGGTGAAAGAAAATACAGGAAGAAGAGAGACCAGCTCTCCTTAACGCCAGCACACCATTTTTGCCATCATTTTGGAAGGCCATGCATGAGGAGGAGATCTCATGGAGAGATTTCATTGGAGGTGCACTTCAACACATCAATGAGTGCAAAGTTCTTCAACAGTCTGAGGAGGCTCTTTCCTTCTCACACTTGGATCTTCATGAATTCAAGGAGTAACAGATAGATGATGCAGGACATCTTCGGATGGATAACAACTCTCATGTTTGTCTTGGACACTTCTTGAGCCATACACATCATGATGGGAGGTTTTTTCGTACCATCTATTTGGTTCCTTATGGGATCAAATTGATCCTTGGGAAGATTGCATTTCAAAATTCCATGAAATACAAAGAAAGAAATCTGATTTGGGATGACGGTAGCCCTCATGGGAGGAGTACCAAGAAGGAGGATGGAAGGAGACATCCACAAATGATTGAGTGGATGTGGATGGTGAGCAAGAAACTTGTGATCTACTTTCAAATTTATGATACCGGGCAGTAGGAGGCTTGGCTACACTGGTTACTCTTGAAGGAGTTTGGCCATCACATGGCATATACTCTTTCCAAGGGTATAGGGATGGAGAAGATGTGGCAAAATTCTTGCATCATTGAGCAGCAAAAAGTATTGATGCATGGTGTTGATGTGAACTTCATATCAATCATTATCTTTTCATCATATGATGTGTATGATGGAAGTATGAGGAGGCAGCAAAAACTTTTGTTGCTTGGGTTGTTCTTAGGGAAGCAAGGGCAAATTTTCTCTCACATGTTGTATGATGTTGTAGGAGTGTAATATGACATTATCATGGTGCAAAGGGGCTACTTCTTGGCCTTAGATGAACAGGAAGTACTTCCATTATGGAAGGAATTTCCTAATTGCAGCAACATTGTTGTAGGAGTCTTTGACAATAATCATGTCAAAGAATTGAGCTATGGGTTGGCAGGAGCCTATTTGCATAGGCCAATAGTGTTGTTATTTTGGAGCATGGACTTATTCATGTACTCATGCATCACTTTACTTTTAGCACATGGTGATAATTTTTTTCTTGCATTGATTGATTATGTAACAGAATATTTGCATCTTCTTACAATTACCATACAGTGCATTATTCCACAAAAGGGAAAGTTTATTGTTGAGCCCCATAAACAAATTTTTGCCAACTATTATGATGGATACAAACATCCGTGGTATAACCATGGGAAAGTGTTTGATTATTTCTTGTATGCTCAGTTGATACATTCACTCATTTACTATTCACTAGTAGATGTGATGATTCACACAACTAGCCATTTGTCAAAACATCACTTGCAATATTATTTTCTGAAGTTGCAGTGGGAGAGCTGCACTGTGTCCACTTGAGACATTGTTTGTATCATGCAACATCATGTAAAGCCTACATCAAACTTCTCATTTGGATGACCTATGATGATCATGTCCTATTCATCATGGATGAGATGTTTTGGGCCAGCTTGTTCTTCAATGTTGGAGGATTGTTCTTCATTTTTGCACTTGAGGGCAATAATTTTGCAGCCCAGGATCATCACATACTCTACACTTATCATGAGTGGAGAGAAGGACAGTGTGGGGTAGACTACCTTGTCTACCATGATCAGATTTTCAGCCCACCTACTTTCCATGAGCCAAAGGTGGAGGAATACTTTCAGGAGTTGCCATGTTGGAAGGTAACTCATTTTTTATGGATGATTGCTTGGGGATGGGAGATTAATATGGGGAAGGAAGATCCAAATTCATTTCAGCCCACATGCCTCAAGAAGGCCCTTCAATTCTATCCTTGCAGTTGCTTTAGGAAAAGCAACATTTTGGAGGGGAGGACTATAATGTTCCCAAAATTAGCATGAAGCTAACTGGAACACTAATTTTGCATATATCATCTAGGAGGTGAATAAATGGTTAAGGATGCCCATGAGTAGGAATAAAATCCCTCATAGTGTGAAAGGGATCATCAGAGTAGCCACATTTTACACCCTCAAGTGTGAAAAGGGGCAAATGCATGAGGACAAGGTCAAGTTTGACTAAGTCAACAGCGCTGCCATAGTGGGAGTAGAGCACCTTGAAAGAAAGCGCAGTGTGAAAGGGGAAGAGATCATTTGGTGGAGGAAACCCTAATGTGTGGGGCCAAGGCAAGAAGGCTTTCATTTGTATAAAAGGTGGACAAGGCAGCCATGGAGAGATATGTTATTGAGTATAGAATTTGGTCTGCATGACTATTTGCTTTCTTCAGTTGTTTAACTGAGATTGTTGTGCTGCTTAGCGCAAGGGATTTCTTGTTTAAGAATCTTTATCCCTTCTTGAAAGGCCTTTTGAGGGATTGTACTTCATTTCTCCACATTTAGGCTCAAGGCCAAGCCACCTCCATCAGCTACATCGTTATTCCTGTAGCAAGAATCGCTGTGTTGCAGGGTGTTGCAGTGGAGGGTTCCACGACACCATTTATTTGGCTTATCTTTCAGAGGAGGGAGCTTCTATTCCTCTGGGAGGTTAGTGAGGAAGATTCAGGAGCTTATTTCACATCTTTGGCATCAGTCCAAGCACTTCTCATCTCCTACAGCGCAATCCATCTCCTTGAATAAGTTATTTCTGAGCACATTTGTAGTGGGGTCTTGCATTGCTAGTTTGGTGGGTGAGATCTTCAATGATTGGTTCAGCCTTTTACCTGAAGGATCCTTTGGATGATATTCATGTATCCTATGTAGCATCATCATCTATCTACATCCATTTCCATTTCTTGAGTGGCAGCTGCTACCCTGCAACTCCGACATTTTGGCAGTTTTGCATATTTCAGCCAATCCTTCCAGGATTGTCTAGAAATTGCCTTGGGAGTCTATACCTTTGCTCCCCATATTGTATGAGTTGTATATTGATATATCTATGTATTGACATCATTTTTAAGCAGTTATTCGATATATACTGCGTTGTTATAACCTTGGGCTTTCTTCATGTAGTAGTGTTCTTCATTTATCATGTATATGTTCTATTGAGGGTTACATTGCCCACTTGAGTGATTGTTACTCAAGGATTTGTATACACATTTGCTGCAATGATATAATATGATGGCTATTTGGATCTCCTTGCATTCTCTATGTTAATTTATCACTACTAATTAGTTTTTGTGTTTACATATTGCTGTAGCTCCAACTTTAGAATATCTTAAGATATTATTATTGTTGTAGAATTTCCCTATTTTGGGATATTACACAGGAAAACGTAGATATTTGGTATTTGGAATCCACACAAGGCTTGTTGCTGGGCATGGTGAAGGTTCCTCAATCTCAAGTTTAGTCGGATGCTCCCCATCAGATTTGGTACACGGCTCATCGATATCCTTGGTAGATAAGCGAAAGGACTCAAGGGAGATTTCCAAATCATGTTCTGGCTGTGGAGAGATAGATAATTTCCTGAATGCAGTCAGGATGAACTCTTCTTGAGAAGAAGATACCTTAGCTACTGCTAGGATTTGAGAAAGTGCCTCGATGGACATTTTTCAAGCCCTTTGTCATTCTTGAATTTCTCCTGCTCGCAACATGGATTAGTACAAAAGAGGGGGTTGTTACATAACCCCAAAAATGGTTTATCTTTAAATAAATTGAATTTTTAATCTAAATGAATTAAAGACTGCTAATTGCAATACAAACTGACCAAACTTTCTTGATTGGGCAACCAAACTTTGGAGCAACCCCACAATAGTGGATGCATGGCTCTTCACTCACGTCTTATCGTACACTCTCCACCCTCTGATTGCGCTGCAACTAAGATCACAAAAAAAAAAAAAAAAATTGTGAAAGAAACTAGGCTCTAATCCCTTTAGCACCTCCCTAGCAACGGTGCCAAAAATGCTGGGGAAATATATTGCTATAATTTCTAACATTAAATTATCAATCCAGAGTTCATAAGCTTCGAGGTACAAGCGCAAGGAATGCAGGAACATAGCATCTAACCTAGACTATAGTAGGAATCAAATTGTTGTTTAAGTACAAAATTGTTATTTGTAACTGAAGCTAATCAATTGAGAAAAACATGGTTAGAAAAATAATAAATTATAATCACTATGAAAACGGAAATAACTCTAATTAATCATAAACCAAGAAAAACAAATTACCATTGAAATTATTTTAATCTAAATGAAAATGTCAATCTAAATACTCAGAGCTATTGAATCTAAATACAAGAATCTTAAATCAATCAAGATTAATTTAAAATGATACCAAACTTATGCTAAATATTAATCCCAATAAAATTCAGTCTCATTCAAATGATCTTAAACTAAGGCAATGAACAAACAAGACTTCAACTAATATAATTCTCGGGATGCATAAAACAAATCAAATAAGCATTCAAACTAACCTCTGTCACCACTTTGCAATTGATTCAAAAGAAAATAAGTAAGCCAATATTCTAATTGACATGATTCAGATCTAAGAGACTACAAAATAAAAAACTATCATATCCTTAAACTTCTTTAATCAAACTCAAGAAATCATTCAAACATAAGCACACTGGTTAATGCCTCTACCAATAAATAACTACAATCATAATGAATTTCAAAACAAAACTCCAACTTCAAACAATGATTTAACGGTCTCATTGCATTGCTTTCAAATACTTGGTTGCCAAAACACAATGTTAAAAGAAAATAAGTAAGATACATAATATATTTCAATTCATATTTGAAACAAATGGAGTTATCCATCTGTTGTTTATCCAATTAAGAAGCACCTTTAAATAATCAATCATAAACCTGTAACAAAGGGGCTATTCATGAAATAAAATCATTGATCAATGCCATTCATTAGCTTGCAACGAGTTTGAAATGATATTTCTATTTAATTTTAATAAAACAAACAAATTACATTCTTAAGTACATAATCAAAATTATGAGATCTAATTAACAATTACTTTCAAATAAAATCCATGCACCTAGATCTAAATCAAACACACTACCTCTATCCTATGATGTTTACAAAACTTGCTTCTAGGTGATGGTGGATCCTTTCCACTCCTCGAGCAAGTCTAAACTAAATCAATGTCTAAATATTAAAAAAAACCATAACATTTACAAAAAATTCATGGCAAAGTCAAATTGTATTAAGATTCAAATCATAAGTTCACTTACATACATTCCTTCAATATTTTGTCTCATGTTCACACCTTGTCTTCCTCCTCCTTCAAAAACTTCCCCAAGCTTACAACACAAACCATGGCTGAGCCATTTATAAGATTCACAAGGCGAATTATTCATTTTCCTCAATTCTGGAAAATTGAACAATTTTAACAAATTGACCTAAAAGATATTAGTATACCTTCCTAACCATGAGGAATTTTGGAAAATTGTTCGGAGGGAGACTAATTTTTATGTTTCCAACAAAAACCTCTCTTGGATTTGTCTCCTTCAAAACCATCTCCTCGGGAATCGTGCCCAGTTGGTTGTTTCGATTCTTTTTTTGCAATGTTCTAGAACTCTGAAAAAAACAGTGATTTTTTACAAAAATGCCTCGAAGACCCAAGTATAACTTTTAGAAAAATTCAAATCTGGAGAAACCGTTTTGGATATACATGATTTATTATATCTATAAGAAACCCATTTGATTATATTTTATATATTCACCTCCATATGCACACACATCGAGGTCAAACATGGTAGTTTGGAAATTTTGCACATTTTGAGCAGATTTGTTAATCAACTCCTAGGGACCCACATGTGTGACCTGGCTGAAATAAAATGCATGGGAAGATATTAAAACATTATTTTGGACCATACTCTCCTTTATTTTTCCTTGGAAGCGCGCCAAAAGTTTCAAAGCCCTAAATTTGGCATTCCCATACTTAACTAGCTTCTGAGGGATTTCATCGATGGAACCCTGTGATAAATGTACTTCAACAAAACTGTCATCAGTAAAACATGACATAATTATCTGTAATCGTAGAGAATTGAATAAAACTGATGATAATCAACCATATAGAGTATTTGGCGGCAAGTGATGGAATTAGGGTACGGAATGGGCTAAAAACCTCGAGTTTTAGGCTATAAACAGTGATACTTCATGATCAAAACATGGGCATATACGAGGCCCAACATCCCCCCATGCCTGAGGTTTTTCATGTCCTCATGCAAACAAATACTTTGCTCGTATCCAGGTTTTTATGGCATCATGGGTTTTAGGTAAAGTTAGGTCTTGTGAAGCAACACTACATGGAGATTTGATTTTGAGAGTGATATCAATTGAGGAGAAACAATAGATATGTTAGGAGTAAAATGATGAATAGGATGATAGGTGATAATGGAAATGGTGGATGAGATGAGGTGGTAATGGATATAGTAAGATATGTACTTGCATGCTCTGTTTTTGCGAGGCCAATGCTTATGGATGGTTCCTTTATGAAAGGCAGCAATGAATTGACCCTCTGACAATATGTGTGAATCTAGGAGGGGAAGGCACTATATTTACTTCTTTGTTTACATGAACCAATATGATTATGACCTAGAGTAGCATGCAAATGGAGGGTATATGGAAAACATAATATATGGAATATGTAGTGGTTAATCATCAAAGCTTTCTCAAATCTCTAATCAATTAAAGAATCTTACGCCACCTCTACCTCAAGTTTTACCCTTGTTTTTTATGTCCATGGTGCTGCAAGATGAAGTAAATTATGGAATGGCTCAAGCTGATGTGACTAGTGATATGATCTGTAGAAGAAGGAAAAAGGTCTCAATATCCACATTATCCTGAAAATGTTGATGCATGTGTGATTTCATACGGCTTCCTGAAAAAAAAAACACCAGCACCATCGTCAATATTTCTTTTCATGCAAATCTTATCGAAATAAAGGAAATAGGTTAAATAATGAACACTTACCTGATCATGCTCCAAGCCCAACAATTGTGAAAAATTATAGTGAGAAACATGAGTAAGCATAGTGTTAAAATATGAATCAAACCTAACAATTCTCATCATTTTTTTCCTAACATCTCTCCCCCCCATGCCTATCATCTTGCATGTCCTCATGCAACAAAAACCTCTGACAAATACCAAAGAATGAAGGGCTAGGGTTTCTATATTAAAATCATGCTTCATTGACTTAAACCATAGGGCTAATTGTGAGAGCATGTAAGTAAGTTTCATCAGATGTCATCTTCCTTTGCATCAATAAGATAAGAAAAGTAGTGACCAGAGATCCAGTGATGTTAAGACTAAGTTTTTTTATTCCAAATCAGTAACTAATTCTAGGGCTACTAAAGGAATGGTTAACAATGTTGTTATTGCAGATATAATGTCATCCTAAAATGATTAACCATAAGAATTTTCACAAAGCATCTCAAGAGTAATCCAAAGCAGCATGTCTTCAGTTTCAATAACCTCATTATTACAAGTAAAAGTGACTTTATTTAAAAACCAAGGCATTAAAATGGATCGAAAGTAGGGAAAAATAAATATAATTACAAAATGATACCTTCCGAGGATGATTTTCTTATCGTTACCCAAGAATATAGTTAAAGCTTCTCTTATTCAAGCAAAGTGAATCACCTGCACTAAGGGTCTCACATCCATAAAAACCAAATTATTTCTGAAAGATAGAACTCCAAAGCACACTACTGAAGGATATTAAAGCCATTCTCAGAGAGATATGATAATGAGTTCAGGGAAAGGAAAAAACAACCAAGTAAATCATAGTGTAAAATTAACTTTGATACCATAGGCATGGCCCTGCTACCAGCAGGTGTCTATAGCCTCGGCAGGGATACCTTTTAACCTAACAAAATGTTTGTGTCCCACTTACTAGATATAAATTCAAAGTTAGCTTATTTTAATTTTAGATAAAGGACACTGTCTTGGCTTGGTAACCAGCTGATGGTAGTTCCACTCACAAGAAGTAACATGGATGAACAGACTGGCTCGTCATGAGACCTTCTGTCTTCTAGCTTTTTGGGCTGAAAGCCATTACTCTGGCTTGGTGAGTAGGAGCAGTAATGTCATGCACGTTAGGTCTCATGATCGTGGTAGGTAGGCTCATTACGAGACCTCCTATCCTCCCCTAAATATTTTTGTAGACTCTGATTATGATTAACCTTAGAGGTTACTTAATAAGTGGGGAGACAGATCTACTCCTTAAGAGCATAGGATGGTGTGAAAAGTTTTTAATTACTAATCTTTACTGGTTGATCATGCTACCGTAAAGAATCAAGAAAAGAAAACAACTCAGATAATGACTGAAATATCCCTCGAGTAGGTCATGCTAGGGTTCTTACAAGAGCTCTTGATGGTTTTATAGTCGTTGTCCACCATAGGAGGCTTTTCATCAATACCTTCAAAGAGAAACTTGAAAAGGTTTCTTGGATGATAGTATGTTAAGCTTATGAACGAAAAGTATAAAAATAACAATTCCCCTAACTGACCCAATGAATAATCTCGGCTAATAATGAGAGTCACTTTATAAAATATGAGGCATTAATAGAGAATTTATTTTTACAAGTGTTACCACAAGAGTGCATGATGACAAAAATTTCAATGCTTATGCCTTAGGAATTGAAATTTCAAGAATGATGTTGTAACAACAATTTTATTCATTTCTACCCTACCTTAATCTATAGAGAGGAAGGTCTCCTTCAAGTGCAGGAGTACTTCCAATGCAGCCATGTTCATAACAACATGCTAAATATACTCACACTCAGTTTGAAAGAATAAAATTCAACACATACCAGAGTATGAGAAACCAGTTGCTTCGATTGATATGATACCAAGAGTATTTGAAGATGCGAATGGTACTTTGGCTGGATTATGATTTGGAACCAATCCTCGATGTAATCATGGTGGTATTGGCTCATTTTTTCTTTTGGACCACTCTTAATGTCCTCCTTGGTCATGCCAGGAAAACTTAGATAATTGGTCTCTGGAATGCACACAAGGCTTGTTGCTGGGCATGGTGAAGGTTCCTCAATCTCAAGTTTAGCTGGATGCTCCCCATCAGATTTGGTACATGGCTCATCGATATCCTTGGTAGATAGGAAAAAGGACTCAAGGGAGATTTCCAAGTCATGTTCTGGTTTTGGAGAGATAGATAATTTACTGAATGCAGTCAGGATGAACTCTTCCTGAGAAGAAGATACCTGAGCTACTGCTACGATTTGAGAAACCACCTTGACGGACATGCTTCAATTTCTCTGTCATTCTTGAATTTATCCTGCTCGCAACATGGATTAGTACAAAAGACGGAGTTCTTACAGCACCCCAAAAATGATTTATCTTTAAAGAAATTGAAATTTTAATCTAAATGAATTGAAGACTGCTAATTGCAATACAAACTCACCAAACTTGCTTGATTGGGCAACCAAACTTTGTAGAAACCCCACAATAGTGGATGTATGGCTCTTCACTCATGTCTTATCGTACACTCTCCTCCCTTATATTGCCCTGCAACTAAGATCACAAAAAAAAAAAAAAACTTGTGAAAGAAACTAGGCTCTGATCCCTTTAGCACACCCTCGGAAACGATGCCAAAAACGTTGGTGAAATATATTGCTATAATTTCCAACATTAAATTATCAATCCAGGGCTCGTAAGCTCCAATTTACAAGCACAGGGAACTCATGATCATATCATCTAACCTAGAATACATTAGGAATCAACTTGTTGTTCAAGTACAAAATTGTTATTTCTAACTGAAGCTAATCAATTGAGGAAAATATGCTTAAACAAATAAGAAATTCTAATCACTGTGCAAGCGAAACTAACTCTAATTAATCATAAACCAATAAATACAAATTACCATTGAAATTATTTTACTCTAAATGAAAATCTCAATCTAAATACTAAGATCTATTGAATCTAAGTATGTTGGCAATATGATGCAGAGTGTTGTCCTTGATGGCAACCCACTGAATGAAGATGAAGACATGAGATTTTTGACATGTGTTGTCCTTGATGGAAATCCACCTGATGAGGTTATTCTTGACTTGATGGACTTGGTAAATGATGTAAATCTGATGAGATATGATGTTTGTTGGAAATATGATGTTGAGTGTTGTCCTTGATGACAACCCACTTGATAGAGTGTTGTCCTTGAATGGCAACCCACTTGATGAAGATGATGGCAACCTACTTGATGAAGTTGTCCTTGATGGAAATCTACTCGATGAGTTTCTTATGATAAGAAACCTATGTCCTAAAGATGTAAGAATGATGTATCTTCAGATCAGTTCAAATGTGGCAGAGAAAAGAATTCCAGTAAGTGCCAGAAAAATGATAAATATAATATGTCACAATGTATACGCTACTTTTGTGAAGGAAACCCGCGTATATACTCTACTTTTGTGAAGGAAACCCGCGTATACATTCAGGGTTAGCATATACGCAGCTTTTATGAGGCTAAGTTGCGTATACACGCGAAAACGAACCTAAAAGTCGCGTATGCCCTTTTGCGCTCTAAAAGTATGATACCAAGGGGCTTTACCATGGTATTGACCCATTGTATTGAGCGCTAGATTATCTATTTGATCCCGTCTAGGAATACCATTGGAAATAATGTGGTTTTGGCTCATGGTATTGAAAAAGGGTAAACCTATATAAGGAGAAGAAAATCATTGTGAAAGGGGGGTGCATGAGTCTGGGTTTAAATGTGTACTTCATTATGAAGTATATCTGTATGGAAAGGGTAACAGTTTGATGATCTGAATCTGTGATGCACCTATGAAGAAAATGATGAAGAAAATGAATCTAGATCTGAAATGTATTTGTATCTTCTAGATTTGTTTATGGAATGTTCTGATCTGAGATGAGGCGAACATGTTTCTGAAGTAAAGGGTAATATCTGAGCTATGCATCTGTTCTGAAGAATTGCGTTGAAATGTCTGAAGAAGTATACGCTGGTTCGTTTCAGTAAAAGCGCGTGTATACGTGGATCTGATGAAGAAAAAGCGCGTATGTCTAGTTAGGGTTTTCTGAAGTATGTGCAGAGGTATACGCGGGTTTAAATGCTTGAAGGCACGTATATACGCAGGATCAGTGAAAGAAAAGCGCGTATGATAAACTAGGGTTTGCTGAAGTTGTGAGATGTCTGACCTGTTCTGTTGTCTTGTTGATATCTGTTTCTAATGTGTTACTGCTATCTGTCTATGATGATCTGGGTTGTTCAAAGATTGATTATGCTACTATAGAGCAAGTGGTTGGTTTGATGAATGTTCCTTGAGCTTAATTGTGTGGGTTGGATCCAGTGTGAAAATTGATGAAACGTGGTCCATAGAGGTGCTGAGGGTTGTAGCCTTCAGTCAGGGGGTTGTAGCTCCCTTCCGGGTGAGGCTGGTAAACGAGATCAGGGGGTCGTAGCTCCCTTCCAGGAGAGGCTGGTAAACGAGTCAGGGGGTTGGAGCTCCCTTCCAGGAGAGGCTAGTAAACGGCGTGCTGCGTGCTGGTAGGAGGCTGCGCCAGCACATATGTTGTAAGATGTTTTCTCTATAATAAAATATTGAAGGCTAAGCAACTGCAGCGGTGGTTTTCTCCCAACTTGGGTTTCCACCTAAAATCCCGGTGTTCATGTGTGATGCTTATGTGTGATGGTTTATTCTGTTCTTATTGCACATGTTTACTGTTTATTGAACATCTGATGAATCAATGATGGAATGATATAAGTGAAGAATTAATGGCATAATTAGATCTCTGTGTATACGCAAGTTTCATAAAGGGTATCCACGTATATACGCGAGTCTGTATCAGGAAAGTAGCGTATGGGTTTTAGAAGTAAGAAAAAGTAAAAAGTTTGAGTATGCCTAAATACTGATTCACCCCCCCCCCCCCTCTAGGTATTTTTCCCAACTAAGTAAACCAAGATTCTAATTGACATGCTTCAGATCTAAGAGACTACAAAATAAGAAATTATCATATCCTTAAACTTCTTTAATCAAACTCAAGAAATCATTCAAACATAACCACATTGGCTATTGGTTCTACCAATAACTAACTTCAATCATAATGAATTTCAAAACTAAACTACAACTTCAAATAATGATTTAACGGTCTCATTGCATTTCTTTCAAATACTTGGTTTCCAAAACACGATGTTACAAGAAAATCAATAAGGTACAAATAGATTTCAATTCATATTTAAAACAAATGGAGTTATCGATCTCTTGTTTATCCAATTAAGAAGCACCTTTACATATTTCAATCATAAACCTATAACAAAGGGGTTATTCATGAAATAAAATCATTGATCAATGCCATTCATTAGCTTGCAACGAGTTGAAAATGATATTTCTATTTAATTTTAATAAAACAAACGAATTACAGTCTAAAGTACATAATCAAAATTATGAGATCTAATTAACAATTGCTTTCAAAATAAAATCCATGCACCTAGATCTAAATCAAACACGCTACCTCTATCCTATGATGTTTACAAAACTTGCTTCCAGGCGATGGTGGATCCTTGCCACTCCTGGCGCAAGTATAAACTAAATCAATGTCTAAATATTAAAAAAAAACATAACATTTACAAAGAATTCATGGCAAAGTCAAATTGTATTAAGATTCAAATCATAAATTCACTTACATACATTCCTTCAATATTGTGTCTCATGTTCACACCTTTTCATCCTCCTCCTTCAAAAACTTCCCCAAGCTTACAACACAAACCATGGCTGAGCCATTTATAAGATTCATAAGGTGAATTATTCATTTTCCTCAATTCTGGAAAATTGAACAATTTTAACAAACTAACCTAAAAGATCTTAGTATATCTTCCTAACCATGATGAATTTTTGAAAACTATTCAGAGAGAGACTAATTTGTTATTTTTCCAACGAAAACCTCTCTTGGATTTGTCTCATTCAAATTCAGATTCTCGTAAATCATGCCCAAAGTGGGTTGTTTGGATTTTTTTGCAATGTTCTAGAACTCTGAAAAAACAGTGTTTTTTTACAAAACTGCCTCTAAGACCCGCGTATAAATTTCATAAAAATTTGATATGGATAAACCATTTTGGATATACATAATTGGTTATCTTTTTAACAAACCCATTTGATTAGATTTTATAGATTCACCTCCAACTGCACACACATCAAGGTCAAACACGGTAGTTTGAAACTTTGGACATTTTGAGCAGATTTGTTAATCAACTCCTAGGGACCCACATGTGCAACCTGAGTTCAATAAAATGCATGGTAAGGTATTAAAACATTATTTTGGACCATAACCTCCCTTGTTTTTCCTCGAAAGTGCACCGAAAGTACCAAAGCCCTAAATTAGGCATCTCATCCTAAATTGGCTTGTGAGTGATTTCAGCGATGGAACCTTGTAAAAACGTCATCAGTAAAACATGACATAATAATATTTAATCATAGATAAGTAAATAAAACTTATGGTAATCAACAATAGAGAGCATTTGGCAGCGAGTGATGGAATTAGGGTACGGAATGGGCTAAAAACCTAAGTTTTTAGGTAAAAGAGTGATATTTCATGATGAAAACATGGGCATATATGAGGCCCAACAAGAATTTTCTTATGTATTCTTTCCTTGCACTCCATGGGAAGGTTCTTATGGATTGTCCCCTTGTGCATTCAAGTAAGGTTCTTATGGATTGTCCCCTTGTGCATTCAAGGAAGGTTCTTGTGGATTCTCCCTTTCAAAAATTGAAGAAGGTTCTTATGGATGCTTCTCTGAAACTTCAAAAATATATTTTATGCCCAAGACTTTACAATTGGATTCAACTAACAACTTAGCTAAACCCTTCCCCTTTACTAACTTGGTAGTTTTTATGGTAAGATCAAACTCAAGGATTTGAGTTATCCATCTTTCCCCTCTACCATCAATGTCTGGCTGTGTGAGGATTTTTTTAACAACATTATTGGGCACATAGGTAATGATAGTGGAATGGAGGATATAAATTTTAAAAGACTTCAGGGCTAGAACTAAGGCATAGGCTTGTTTTTCCATAATACCATATCTGAGTTCAACATCTCTCATGACCTTACTAAAGAATGTTATAGGTTGATCATGGTAATCCTCATTCTTTTGCAAAAGGACACTTGCAAGGGTAGTTTTGGAGGCAAAAGAGAACATGTTGAAAGGTTCTAAGTAGTTTGGACTGACTAAGGTTGGGGCTTCAAAGATGGCCTTCTTTATCTGGCCAAATAGAAATCTTGTAGAAACAACCCATTTGACTTCATGGTTATTTTTTAGCATGTCTATTATATCCTTCACTATTTCTGCATAATTTGGTATAAACCTTCTCAAAAAGTTAATTTTACCTAAGAAAACTTGAAACTCTTTCTTATTTCTAGGTAATGATAATGATTGAATAGCATAGACCCTTTTGGGATCAATAAATACTCCATATTTTGAAATAATATGACCTAGTAATTTACCCTCTTTGATGGTGAATAATGAATTTTTTGGATTCAAAGAAATTCCAAACTTCCTGCACCTTTCAAAAACTTTCTTCAAATGCTTGAGATGTTTCGGATCTGATTAAGAGAAAACAATTAAATCATAAATATAAATAGAAATAAATTTGTTTACCTTCCCGACAAAAGTCAAGTCCATGGCTCTCTGAAATTTTGCTCCTGCATTTGATAGACCAAAGGGCATTCGGGCATACATGAATGTACCCCAAGGTGTGGTAAAAGTTGTCTTCTCCCTGTCTTCTAAATTCACCAATATTTGATTATAACCAGAAAATCCATCCAACATAGAGAGTCTGTTAGCACTTGACACTTTTTGAATTAATTGATCCATATTTGGAAGTGGGTAATTATCTTTCAAGGATGCTTTATTAAGGTTTATAAAATCTACACAGAGTCTTATTTCACCATGTTTTTTCCTCACAGGGACTAAATTGGCAACAACTAGAGTATCTTAATGGGACAATAATTTGGGCATCTAAAAGTTTTTTTCAGTTCTTTTTCTATGGTGGGAAGAAGAATTGGGTTCATCCTTCTTAACTTCTGTTGGTAAGGCTTTACATCTGGCTTTAGTGGAATTTTATGTTCAATTAAAGATGTGTCATAAGTTTTTAGATCAACATAAGACCAGACAAAGAAATATTTATAATTCTTAAGAAGTTTGACATATTTAGATTTAAGTTATGGGGTTAATGATGCACAAAGTTTAATGTTTTTAATCTCCTCATAAGTGCCAATATTTATGACTTCTATGTCATTTTCTGGTGAAGCACATAATCGATTTTTGGGACATCATTTTGATAAAAAAATTTTCTAAAGGAACAAGTCCCTTGGGGATAAAATTAGTTGATAATTGAATTATATCATGATCAACTACCTTTGATTTTAGTTTTGAATTTTCTTTGTCTTTGGTAGCTTCATTATTGTCTGAATTATCCTCTTCAATTTGCAAGACAGAAAATTCCTCAATGACTTGTAGAAAGGATTTTAATTGTTCATCGTCCTCAAATATTTGCCAATGTTTAAGATTGTCTAGGATTGAAGGCCTGTATTTGATTTGTATTTGATATTGAATTTGAAATTGATCTAGAATCTTGAAAGAACTAGTTGAAACAATTAATGAATCTGCATGCAGGTTTTCATCTCTAGGAATAAAAGTGATATTAAAAGCATCAAAGGAATTTTCAATGGTGTCCTAATCCAAATGGAAAATGGCATCAACCCTTGGTAGTTATCCATCCACCAATGTAATTTCATGATATTGGCGTTATCCCATGGTATTGTAAATGGAATCCACCCATGGTATTCATCCACCCATGGTATTGTAAGTGAGATCCACCCATGGTATTTACCCACCAATGGAATTTACCTATGGTATTGTAACAAAAAAAAGGCTATAAGTAACAAGTCGCATTTTTTAAAAGGATATATTGTGTAGCTTCTACAGTTATTCTCTGTTTTAATAAAACAAGTTACTTTGTGGCTTTATTATTTGTGTGTTCTCTCTTTTTTTCTGGCATTTTAATTTTGCAGATCTCGTCAGATCCATTTCAATTTTTTAGATCTTGGGGGCTTCCCCCCAAGATCCGAATCAGTGGTATCAGATTCAGGTTACGAATCCATGGGAATGAGGGTTTGAAGCATATTTTAGTTTCAATGTTTTGCAGCAATTTTCAACAAACTCCATGAATTTTTTAGGCAGTGAGTTTGCAAATTAGATCTGAAACTTTTGGTGAAAATTTTACAAAAAAAAAGAACAGATTTGGATTCATTGTGGAAAAATACTCAAATTCAAAAAAAAAAAAAAATCAGCCGAATTGGAATTCGAATGAGGGAGATATTGCTGATTCAAAATCAACAATGTTGCAGACATTTTTCTAACAACAATTTGTGGACGACGTCTCTCTTGTAATTTTTTCAATTTTTAGTGCAAAATTTAAACTAAATATTTCTATATCTGAGGTCCCCTTGAAAAATCACCCAATTTCAAAAAAAAAATCGGTCGAATCGGAGTTCGGATGAGGGAGTTATTACTGATTTAAAATCAACTATTTTTTCAAAAATTTTGTGATTACGGGACAGTTCTAGTGCGATCTTGAGAGTCTAGATTCTCCAGATAGCGATTTCAAACACATGGGAAGACGCAGAATGATTATTCCATTTCCAAAAATAGGCTATAATAAAAATTATGAGTTATATTGACCGAGTTATACTTATTTTAAATCTGGAGCAGCATTTGGAGTGGGTTCCCTTTGGAGACGTGTCCTCCCACCCCACTTTAGTAAGCACCTGCTACTTCATCAACAATTAGCATCACGGTTATGGGTCAACCGTACAAAATCCTTCTCATCGAAGTCCATTCGCTAGGCCACATACTGTTAGTATCACAATTGGTCACAAGAATTACAAGGTATCTCCATCCTTGGATCTTCGTTTTTGAGGGTTCTGGGTCATCCACAAACCCATAATTCATCTCAGTCCATTTTCTAGGTTGCACACTATCAATATCATAGTTGGTCACAAGCATTACATGGTATCTCTATCCTCGGATCTTCATTCATCACGGTTATGGTTTAACCACACAAAACCCTTCTCTTCAGGGCTCTTCATATTCAACAAAGGCTTCTCATGAGGGAACTTCATGCAATGGGGACCATTGATTCTTAAGAAGGGAGGAATGATCCCAATGGAAAATGGCATCAACCCATGGTATTCATCCACCCATGTAATTTACTGATGATATTAACATCAACCCATGATATTTTTCAACCCATGGTATGTATCCACCCATGGAATTTACCCATGGTATTGTAAATGGAATCCACCCCTGGTATTTATTCACCCATGGTATTTACTCGTGGTATTATAAGTGAGATCCACCCATGGTATTTACCCACCCATGGAATTTACCTGTGGTATTGTAACAAAAAAAGGCTATAAGTAACAAGTCACATTTTCTAAAAGGACAATTTTTCCACCGCAATGTAGCTTCTACAGGTATTCCTCGTTTCAATAAAAACAAGTTGCTTTGTGCTCTCTCTCTTTTCTGGCATTCTAATTTTGCAGATCTTGTTAGATCCATTTCAATTTTTTTAGATCTTGGGGGACTCCCTCCAAGATACGGATCATGTCCCAAATCTCATTTCTATAAGACCTAAGTCTAGGGTGCTTTTTTTGGCAAAGACTCCTAACTATTCTTACTATTAGTTCTGAGTCAGTGAAAACACTCAAATTTTTTACCTTTAAACTTCTAGCATGTTGTAATCTTAGGATAAAAGCTTCGTATTCAGCAACATTATTTGTGACCTCAAAATATAATTTTCATGACCATGTAATATTTTCTTTATGAGATGAAATCAAAACAACTCCTGCTCCAACTCCATCTTTGGTGCAAGGTCCATCAAAAAATAATTTCCAAATTTCAGTTTGAACTGATTTATAGGTGTCAACTACATCCTCAATCTTGAGTTGAGAATTCTGTGAAGTGTCTAAAGATAGTTTAAAACAACTAAATTCTTGATCTACTGCATAAATGGGATGATTCCTAGCATGATTATCATTGTAAATAGTGTTTAGGAATCTCACTTCTCTATATAATCTAAGGCTCTCTCCACCATATACAGGGATAGTGGAAAAAGGAATGTCCATTTGAAGACTTCCTCCCAATTTTGCACAACATGATCGCGATAAAAGCATTCCAAATTTGGGATAAATATAAGTGACAACTATGTCTAATTCTACACTTTTAACTGGTATTTGATGTAAAGTGACCACTAGATCTTTAATGAGTCCTAAACATTAGACCCTCTTTGAATTAAAAGTATACAAGTCATGATAGGTTTGAGTGATACCCAGATTAAGTTGTTCCATGATGACTTTAGGCATTAAGTTGTGTGAAGCACCAGAATCAAGCATACAATTGTATAGAAAGGAATCATGCACCTTTAAAGTCACATAGAAGGGTGGTATGGATTCATAAATCATATCAGAACTAGGACCAAAAGCTATAGTGGGTTTTTATTTTGTAGATTGATAATATCTCCTTCAACATCCATACTAGAATTTGGGATCCACTTTGCAACTTGACTTTTATACCCTCGATGTTTAGAGAGATTAGAAAGTGGAATTGAATTTTTGACTCCTTTTAATTCTTTCTCAACATTAAAGGCAATCAATATTGTTTGTCAGTACGAGTAAGATCGGTTGACTAATTTAGAAGGAGTTGAGAATAATTAGTTCGAGTTTTAGTTGGTTTCAGTTGAGGTTCAATCATTACGAGTTTTTGGGAGATCTACCAGGACCAACCCTAGGTATAAATTCATATCCTTTATTGAGTTACGCAGTAAAGCTTCAAGAAAAATCTTGATACTTAGAAACACGAGAAGTATCTTGGTTTCTTGATGGATTTGATTTTGGAAATAAGGAATAGGTGTATTTGAAAGGATGTATGATCTACATTATTAATGTCTTCAGTAATAGAAGAAGTATTTTCCTCAGGTTGTTGATCATCAATCAACAATGGTGTAGGTACTTGTTGGTCATTATGAGGTTGTTACACCAATTTTTGGTCATCTAACATGTTACTATTAGATGGATCAAAGTACACCATGTAAGACCAATTTTACCCTAGTAAAATTTCTTTCACTATGAAAAATAACTTAATAATCCATAATTTATTAATTTTTTGTGGTCTAGATAGGAAACCCCATGAGGAATAATTGAATAAATCGTTCTTTGTTTGATTTTCCTCAAGGAATAATTAATTAAACAACTGTTTAATTAATATTTCTGGTCATATTTAACCCAAAACAGGAAAATTAATTAGATAAATCATTATTTATCTTCTTATTTTCTAGGAATAATTATTTAAACCTTATTTAAATAATATTCCTTGTTAAATTTGACTAAATCATTTATAAATAATTCAATAAATCATTATGTATTTAATTATTACTCAACCACATCCTTAAAATAATAAATAAATCATTTATTTATTTATTATTTACATATAAATGGATTTGACCAAATTCAAATTCTTTTTCCCTCCAACAAATATAATAAAATATTCCATAAAAGTTGGATCTAAATTTGGTTAACAATATTTTAATTATGCACCAATATCTAGACTAACTCAATATTTTGTTATAAATAGAAGTGTTTTTCCATTCACTCACTACCTTTTTTTGCCTAAAGATCACTCTGGATCTATACTTTTGGTCTGACTTTGATCCTCCATCATTGTCATATTTTGCTACCATTTTTTCTTGTGAGCTCCCTTTGAGTTCCATTTTTGTTTGGGTTTTCTACACCATCAAGAGAGAGAGATCTTAGATATGAAGTGCTGAGGACTTACAAGAACCCATCCCATTGAGGGGGACTGGTAACATCTTTCTAGTTCCCTTCCCAGGTGTCAAAAAATTAAAAGTTCTTTAAAATTATTCTTGTCTTGTCTATTGGATGCATGGAGAAATTCTTGTTTTTATTTACTACTTAATGTCTTTTACTGCATAGATCTAGATTTTGTAGCATTTATCTTGGTTAATTAACTGCAGATCTAAAGAAATTGGCATATTTAGCTCTTTATTTTCTGTTATATTCAGTTTACGTTACTGTTATCTCCAGATTTAATTACAGTTATACAACACACTTTTTCTTTTTTCTCTACAAACGTCTGGGTTTAAAAATTAAAATTAACACACTTAACACACACACCCTAAGTGAAGAAGCAGATGGTTAACACCACTAAGCAAAGACTATAACATTGTAATCAATCAGATTGCATTAAGGCCTATGAACCCTGAGCGTCTAGGGTTTCTATCAGATGCTGCAACGGAGGATTCCATCCTAACCTGCCTTCTGCCGGCCAATACCATGTGCCTGATCGACTACCTTCCACTACAACAAGACTCCCTGTAATGGCGTCCCCATCGGGGGGGTTCCAACACCTCCCCCACCAGGTTCTAGCGCGAATCTGGCTTTTGAAATAGCAACAGATTCCATCCCTGTTCAACCTGATAATGACGAAATGCAAGACATCCTGGTAGTGCAGGAATCATAGAAAGAGTCACAAGATATGGCAGAAAATCCCCGTGATGTACAGGCGGACACTGCAGCAAACAAGGAAATACCCACGGCGACATCTCCAACATGCAAGCCCATAGCAGCAGAGCGGCCCAAAATAGAACTACCAAGTCATAGGATAAATGGACAAATCCAGTATATGAAGGACCATGCCCTCATAGGCAAATTTATCGGCTTCTGGCCGACTGAAAAAGCTCTGCAGGGTTGGATAGTAGCAAAATGGAAACCTAAAGGACATGTTACCCTATAGCTAGGCCCAAAAGGGTTCTTCACGATGGTCTTTAACTATATTGAAGACCAAAACAGAGTCCTAGACGGCGGCCCTTATTTTTTTAACTCATATGGTTTGTACTTACGAGATTGGGTTGAAAGATTTAATCCAGGTAAGGAGGACTTCAGATGGGCACCTGTGTGGATCCGGATGTATTCTCTTTCGTTGGAATACTGGGATGAAGAATTGCTGAAAGACATCGGAAATGGCCTGAGCGAGTTCATAAATATTTATGAAGAAAAAAAACTCCGAAGATATACCTCATATGCTCACATATGTGTCTATATGCACCTAAACAAAGCTCTCTCGGATTTAGTAAGTCTTTATCATGATGATTTTGAATAGATTCAGCCTTTAGACTATGAACATGTACCTTTTAGATGTCAAAAATTTCATGTCCATGGAAATCTATTCCATGACTACCCTTTAAATTCTAAGCCCGAGAATACTGATGTCTCATACAAACCTGACTCAGAAGGATTTACCAAAGTCACCAATAGAAAAAAGACTCTTAAAAATCCTGCCTCTGGAAAAAAGACTTTCCAAGATAACTTCTTAGGTCCCTATATCACTATTATAGTCCCTTATTATTGTTAGTGTAAACCCCTTATTGTTATTATTGTACCCTTGTAACCCCCATTTTGTTATTATTGTGCCCTTAAATTATTATTGTTAGGTCGGCTAGGATTACATTGTGGCCCACTAGGATTACATTATGGCCACATGGACTCCTATATATAGAAAGGAGGTTTTGTAAATTGTATCATCCAAGAATTGTTCATTCATGTAATGTATTGGAGGTTGCCCCCTCGAAGTGGCTTATTTCTAAGGCGTTGATATCTCTTTTCTTCTCTTTTTGGAGTTGGTTTCACAACATTTGGTATCAGAGCTTTGGATTCTAGGGTTTCGCTGCTCCAAACAGGTCATCGTGGCATTTTCGCTATAAATTTTTTTCTACGAAGTTTCAGAAGCTAAAAATTTTAGGGTACATAGCTGAAATCCTGAGGAATATTGTCTAAAAATTTCAGAGCTTGGTTCACAATATTTTCGGAGATATGATCTGTGGAAGTTAGGTCTTTTTTCAGGCTCCTAAACAGGTCATCGTAGCATTTGCGCTATAACTTTTTTTCTACTGAGGTTCAGAATATAAATTTTTATGGTACGAAGCTGAAATCCTAAGGAAACTTGTAAGAAAATTTCAGAGCTTGGTTCGCAAAATTTTTAGAGATATGATCTGTGGAAGGTAGTGCTTTTTTCAGGCTCCCGAATTTCATCTCAAAGAGGTGATCGTGGGAAAATTTCAATAACTCTCTCTCTGAGCATCGGATTGGAGTGCCATAAAAAGTGGTCACAAGTACATAGACTTTAGTTTCTTGGTTATCAATTTCAAAGGCGAAGGATGAAACAGTGACACGTGGCAAGCCGTACAAGTTCTCTATACTGAACCAGTCCATAATTGGGTCATTGTGGGAGATTGGGCATAAATTTGTCTTGGAGAATTCAAATAAAGTCAGACGTATGGAATTCAAAAGAGAATTTAGAGGGCTACTTCAGTGCTGAATTTCAGATATTGAAGAGCCGCAATCACAGAGATAATCCAATTTCAATATCGAGCTCCTCAAAAGCAAGTAAAAGGTGTGTATTTTTTTTCCAAATTGCATAAGTCTTGTTTGAAGAATCAAGTTGAATTGATTGCAAGGGAATATTGTAGAATAGATATCAATATTGGATTCTAAAATGGCCCCTAAAAATAATTCAACACCCATTAAGCCTTTAGAAGGCTCTACTATGACTCATGAAGACGAAGAATGGCAACATGACATATCAAAATTACAAGAGCAAGTGCAACAAATTTCGCTCTCGCAAAGAGCAACAAAAAATGACATGGAATTTTTGAAGAAAGGCGTGGAAACTAAGATGGATGGTTTGAAGAAAGGCGTGGAATCTAAGATAGATGGCATGGAATCTAAGATAGATGGCATGAAGGCTGGAATGGAATCTAAGATGGATGACATGGAAGCTAAGATCGATGAGAAAATGGAAAACATGAAGAATGTTCTAAAAGTAGACATGGAAGGTTTGACAAAGTTGATACAAGAAATGTTTCCAAATGGTGAAAAGATATTAGAAGAACCTCATGATGAGAACAAAATAAATGTTAATTGTGATTTCATAAACTCTAATGTTGGCGGGAAGAACCACCATATTCCAAAGATGGATATGAGGAAGTTTGATGGAAAGGATCCTGTAACATGGATACTACGGATGGAGCAATATTTTGATCTCCATAACGTACAAAACACACAAAAGGTACGCATTGCAACTTTACATTTAGAACAAAATACATTTGTATGGTATCAATGGCTTTGCTCCCGTAAAAAAATTGTCACTTGGTCAATTTTACGGAGGAAATGATAGCACATTATGAGGATACAAAGAGCAACACCTTCTTTAGCCAATTGATAAATCTCAAACAAAAGGGTTTAGTGGGGCGGCACATTGAGGACTTCCAAAAATTGAATATAAGGGTAACTGATATTCCAGAGGAACACAGGATTGATCTCTTCATAGGCACTTTAAAGGATAACATCCAACATGAAGTTCGCGTTTTGGAACCTGATTCATTGGAGAAGGCATTCGGGTTGGCAAGAAAAATTGAATGTAAAATTATGGCGACAAGGAAGCCTACCACTCACTTCTATAAAGAGGGAAGTGTTGCTACTCCTAGATTTCAACAACCTACAAGGTTGACACCACAACAATTGGAAGAAAAAAGAGCAAAAGGGCTTTGCTACGGTTGTGATAGCAAATACACTAAAGGTCATAAGTGTGCTGAGAAGAAATTATTTTACATAGATTGTGAAGAGGAAGAAGAAAATGAACAAGAAGAGGATATACACCAGGAACCAGCCCTAGAAGAGGAAGAAATGAATCCGACCATATCGTGTAATGCACTGGCAGGAATTACCACTCTTCAAACTCTCAAGATAGCAGGACAAATCAAGAAGAAAAAGGTAATAGTGTTGATTGATTCAGGTAGCACCCATAATTTTATTCATTGTAAGGTAGCCAAGGAATTAAATTGTTTCCTATACCCAGCACGAGAATGTCAAGTGATGGTTGCAAATGGAGGAACTATAAATTGCTCTGGAAAATGACATAATATCAAGCTAACCATGGGGGAATATGTATTGACTATTCCAATGCTTTCCATTCCTATGGGAGGTGCTGATGTTGTACTAGGAGTACAATGGTTGCAATCTTTGGGGACGGTAGCTTTTAATTTTCAAGAACTTTTCTTGAAATTTTTTTCAAAAGGAAAGGAAGTTGTATTACGAGGTATTGCAAGGAAGCTAGGAAGGATAATAAGCTCTAATGTCATGACAAATCTTCTAAAGAAAGAAAAACGAGGCGTAATTGCACAATTATGCTCACTAGAAGTTCCAACATCAAAATCATCTATTCATGCAGATCTCCAACAAATCTTGGACAATCATTCCAAGGTGTTTAAAACTCCCAAAGGACTCCCACCTATCCGTGATCATGATCATGCTTTTCATTTGATTCTAGGAAGTGTTCCTCCAAACATAAGGCCTTATAGATATCCTTACGTCCAAAAGAGCGAAATTGAATGTATGATTGCAGATTTGTTAGAGGCGGGTATAATTCAACCTAGTCAAAGTTCTTTCTCTGCTCCTGTAGTATTGGTACACAAGAAGGATGGATCATGGCGAGTGTGTCCAGATTATAGGGAGCTCAATAAGCTCACCATTAAAGATAAATTTCCCATTCCTGTGATTGATGAATTATTGGATGAATTACATGGAGCAATTTATTTTACCAAGTTGGATCTTCGTTCAGGATATCATCAAATTAGAATGAAGACTGAAGATATTCCAAAAACAGCATTTCGAACTCATGAGGGTCATTATGAATTTTTGGTCATGCCTTTTGGCCTTACCAATGCACCTTCTACATTTTCAAGGGTTGATGAATTCCATTTTCAAACCCTTCCTTAGAAAATTTGTGCTAGTATTTTTTGATGATATACTAATCTACAGCAGGTCTTGGAAGGATCATGTTGAACATGTTGACAGGGTGCTCAAACTATTGCAGGAGAAACAATTATATGCAAAAACATCCAAATGTTTCTTTGGAGTACAAGAAGTGGAATATTTGGGTCATATTGTATCTCATGAGGGTGTTAAGGTAGACCCTAACAAAATTAAAGCCATTAAGGAATGGAAAGTCCCCACAACCATAAAGCAGTTGCGAGGATTTCTCGGGTTAACAGGGTATTATCGCAAGTTTGTTAAGAATTATGGGAGAATAGCAGCACCTCTAACAACATTATTGAAGAAGGATGCATTTTCATGGACTCCTGAAGCAACTAAGGCCTTTGAACGTCTTAAAGAGGCAATGTGCCTAGCACCGGTCTTAGCTACACCAGACTTCACAAAAACCTTTATTGTGGAATGTGATGCCTCAGGAAATGGAATTGGTGCAGTTTTAATGCGGGAAGGAAGACCCATTTCTTTTGAAAGTCGTCCAATCAAAGGAAAGTATTTACAGAAACCTATTTATGAGAAGGAAATGTTAGCAATACTGCATGCACTAAAGAAATGGGGAACTTACCTAATGGGAAGACACTTCAAGGTAAAAACTGATCATGATAGTCTTAAACACTTTTTGGAACAAAGACTATCTTTAGAAGAGCAGCGAAAATGGGTCACAAAGATGTTGGGTTATGACTTTGAAATAATCTACAAAAAAGGAAAGCTTAATGTTGTTGCATATGCACTCTCAAGAAAGAATGAAGAGGTGGAAGAATTGCTGTGTGCCATTTCTATTATCCAACCAGATTGGATAACCGAAGCAAGAGATGAATGGAAGAAGGACAAAGATGTATGGACACTCATTCAAAAGTTGCAGCAAGATCCTAGTACATCTGATACATTTAGTTGGAAAAAAGATTCCTTATGGTACAAAGATCGCTTATATCTTTGTAAAAATTCCCAACTAAAACAAAAGATTCTTCTGGAATTGCACACTTCTCCTTTAGGAGGACACTCAGGATTTTTAAAAACTTACCACAGGGTGAAGAAAGAATTTTTTTGGGATGGCCTTAAATCTGATATTCGAAAGTTTTTGGCGGAATGTTTGGTTTGCCAGCAGAATAAAGTGGAAACAATTAAGACCCCAGGACTTCTATAACCTTTATCCATTCCAAGTCAACGTTGGGAGGAGATTTCAATGGATTTTATCACAGGTTTACCTAAGTCCGAAGGAAAGAGTGTCATCATGGTGGTAGTTGATAGACTTACCAAGTATGCACACTTTTGTGCATTATCTCATCCATTTAAAGCAAGTGCAGTTGCTACTACATTTATGGACAGAATTCAAAAGCTACATGGAAGCCCAAGGGTTATTGTGAGTGACAGAGAGCCCATTTTTACTGGAAATTTTTGGACGGAGTTATTTTTTTGTTTGGGTACTCAATTAGCTCATAGCTCATCTTATCATCCTCAATCTGATGGTCAAACTGAGATAGTAAATAAATGTTTGGAAGGATATCTTCGTTGTTTTGTATCTGCTAAACAAACACAATGGGTCAAATGGTTACCTCTTGCTGAATGGTGGTATAACACTTCCTTCCATACTGCAGCAAAAATGACCCCATTTATGGCACTTTATGGATATCATCCACCATTCATCACATCATCTTTAAGGGAAAATTCAAAGGTTCAAGCAGTGGAAGATCACATCGAGCATCAGCAAGAAGTTCTCCAACTCTTAAAGGATAACCTGAATTTGGCACAAATTCGAATGAAACAACAGGCAGATCAACATCGTAGCGAGAGAAGTTTTGATGTAGGAGATTGGGTATTTTTACGGCTACAACCATATAAACAAATGTCCCTCAAGCAAGCTAAGAAGGATAATAAATTATCGCCAAAGTACTAGGGTCCTTACAAGGTGTTGCAAAAGATTGGTACTATGGCATACAAATTGGAGCTTCCTGCTTCTTCGCGAGTACATCCAGTTTTCCATGTTTCATGCTTCAAGAAGGTTATAGGTGAAAATCTTCCAGTTCAAACAATATTGCCAGAACTTGATGAGGAAGGAAAAATCATATTGGAACCTGAAGCGGTCATGGAAACAAGAAATCGACAGCTACGGAATCGATCAATTTCAGAGTATCTCATCAAGTGGAAGAACTTACCCACTGAAGATTCTACATGGGAGGATGAGAATTTTATACAGAAGCACCCAGAGCTACTCAAGTGTTGAGGAAAACACTTTTTTGAAGGAGAGGGGCATGTTAGGTCCCTATATCACTAGCATAGTCCCTTATTATTGTTAGTGTAAACCCCTTATTGTTATTATTGTACCCTTGTAACCCTCATTTTGTTATTATTATGCCCTTAAATTATTATTGTTAGGTTGGCTAGGATTACATTGTGGCCCACTAGGATTACTTTATGGCCCCATGGACTCCTATATATAGAAAGGAGGTTTTGTAAATTGTATCATCCAAGAATTTTTCATTCATGTAATGTATTGGAGGTTTCCCCCTCAAAGTGGCTTATTTCTAAGGCGTTGATATCTCTTTTCTTCTCTTTTTGGAGTTGGTTTCACAACATAACTCCTCCATTCCTTCCACCAGCAATAGCTTTGATGTACTAGCCAAGGAAAACACATCAGATCCTGATACACACAAGCCAGATGCTTCTCCCATCAAGCCATCCCAGAGCCCCCCACCGTCTGACTCAATCCCAACTCACTTACCTTTAAAGGACAACCATAACCCATAGGCAATGCCTCATAAGGATCCCGATTGGAAACCGAATGGCATGGATATTGATTGCTTTCTACAACAGCCTCTTCACTCAAATGACTCCATGGAAGGAAGCAGTCAGGCCCAAAATATGGAGGAGGAACCGGAAAGCATCGACTTAAGAGGCCTAGACATTTTCAGTCTTGAGCAAGCCTATAGAAATAAATAATTTGATAAAATTCCAGAAAACCAGGTAGCCAACCTGGAGGCTATCATCTCTAGAGCATATCAGCAGCGTCAACTAGGAATACAACCAGGTAATCAATGGGATGAAGCACAAATTCCCAAAGATTCCAAGAAGCGCGAGAGAAAGACAGATCTGCAAAGAACCATCATCATCGGTAAGATCCTGGTGGAGTCAGGAAGATATTCCAAGTTGACAAAGTAATACAAACCCCTCCCTAATAGTGAATCATGAAGCTCACTTCATGGAATTTAAGAGGGCTAAACAGTCCCAGAAAATACAGAATGACCAAAAACATGATAAAGTAGGAGCAACCACAAATCTTTTTCATGCAAGAAACAAAATGTAATAGCATTACACTTGGTAACATACTCTCAAAAGCATGGCCAGGATGCCACTCTGTAGCAATGGATGCTTCAGGAGCATCAGGAGGGTTAGCTATAGCATGGAAATGGAAGCTATCTCACTCACATATTTTCATGCACCTCATCATATCATTCAAGCTACATTCCACATTATAGGAACTAATATAAATGGAAATCTTACCAATGTCTATTTTCCCCAGGACGTCGGTAGTAAGACCGCACTGCTCAACACTATAGTAGAGCTCAACTCCAGTAGACTCCATCCACTCTGGATCATCGGTGGTGACTTCAATATGATAACCAGACTTGAAGAAAAGCAAGGGCGAAGAGCCAAACTAGAGAATGAAAGTGGCCACTTCAAGGATTTTATACAAAACAATTGGTTAATTGATTTGTAGTTTAGTAATGGAATATACACCTAGAGCAATCGTAGAGCAGGGAAGCAGCAAATAGCATCCAAATTAGACCGCTTCCTAATCTCTGAAAATGCCATACATCTTGGAGGGGATATCTCTACCTCAATCCTACCCCTTTCCGGATTGGATCATTGGCCTATATCTCTTCAATGGCAACGACCGGGTAATTATACTCGACGACCATTTCATTTCAAAGCTTTTTGGCTCACTCACCCTAATTTCAACAATTTGGTCAGATTGACTTGGAAGGACTTCACCCCCCCTAGAAGGATAAAAAAAATTTCAATTCCAACAGAAGCTAAAATATCTTAAACTGCACATTAAAAGATGGAATCACTCCACATTTGGAAACATCTTTCAGGCTCAGAATTCTCTATACCAAGAAATGATGGCTCTCTAGCAAAAGATCATTAATGACGGAAGAATAGAGGAGAAAATGGAACAAGAACGGCGGATTCAAAATCAATTGGATGATAGAAGAAAGCAGGAGGAAATCCTTTGGAAGCAAAAATCCAGAGTCAGATGGCTAAAAGAAGGTGAGAGTAACACAAAATTCTTTCACAGAACTACTATACAAAGGCGGATGCATAACACCATCACCCACATCTAGAACCAACAGGGGGAAAGGGTTGAAGATCACACAGAGATTGAATCGGAGCTCATCAATCATTTCCATAATGTCCACCAAGAGCCCCAAATCAACAGACAGCCAGCAATAGAAAGACTCACTCAACATATACCGAGAAAATGATCTCCAAATGTCCTGAATATCGCTGAGAGTATGCTCCTGAAATTATGGCATCCAATGTTACCATTCTCCTCCTTTGTCGATCCCCCAAACTAAAATGGAGAATTTCATGAGTTTTGACCAAAAACTCAAAAATGCCAAAAAACCAAAGTATGTCAAAATTTTCCCAAAATCGGTGAGTATGACCCTCAAGGGATCTTAGCAATATGTTCTGAAGCAGTGACCAAAATCTCAAGCCCTGATGTGTCTTTCTTCACTTTCCGTGCCGGGTGCTTCCCTTTAGCCTCCTTTAGCTTTTCTTGGGCAGCCTTTAACTTGCACCGGGAAAACTGATTTAACTTTTGGTAATGCTTTGTCATTCTCCTTTGAAGCTCTAGATCCCTGTTTTCCCTCTCCAACTTCTTCTCCAAATGGTCATTGACTCTTTCAAGCCATGCCTCCTTATTGTTTTCTATCTCATGTTCAAACAATGCTGTGAGAGGAGTGGATTCGGGAAGGGCTTTCTCCTCTACTTTTTGCCTCTCCAAGGCTCTTTAAGCCCTATGGTTCTAGGCCTTTTTCGTCTAGGCTAGTCTTCTTCTTCACTTTCATCAAAATCGCCCATTAGCTCATCTATCCTTGCTTGGGCTTTGGAAGCCTCTTTCTTGTACTTGGTCGCTCGTGTCTCATAGACAGCCATATGGACACTCATTTGCCTGTTTTGGATTTCTAGAAAATGATTGAAATTCCTTGCCCTATGAAGATCACCTTTCAATGCATCAATTTCTCTCTCTCTCTAGATCAAAAGGTTTTCGAGAATGCGGGCCTTATTATCACTATCATCACTTGGGATTGGGATGATATTGGATGCACTCTTCCGCTCATGACATCCTTCTACCTTGCCCTTCCCTTTGCTTTGGGTGGCTATTCTAGTGCTCTTCCTTTTAGGCAAATCAATGATAGGCTTCTTAGGCAATTTACCTTTGCTTCAAAGAGCTCTTGTCACATTTGGAGTGACCACCCTTGACATTATTTTTCTAGCTATCTGGGACTTTGTCTTTTTAGGAGAGAGAGGCATGACCCCTTTGCCTTTGTCGCTTTTCCCCTTCTCTTCTTGAAATTGTTGTTCTTCTTGAGGCAGTTGTGTATCTTGAGGAGGTTGTTGTGTGTCTTATTTAGGTTGCCCCTGCTCCTCAATATCATGTTGTTGCCCTGCCTCACTTTACTGCTGCCCCTGGCCATCAATACCATGCTGTTGTTCTGTCTCAATTTCCTACTCATTCTGTTTTTCAAGTTGCTGCCCCTGGTCATCATCCTTATGCTGCTATTCAAACTACTGCCCTTCCTCTCCTTTATGTTGTTCATCACCACTGAGTTGTTGCTGTTCAGCACTCTCCTCTTCTTGTTCCTACTACTGCTCACCCTTATCACTGTCATGTTGTTACTCCTCATCCTCAGTTTGCTGCTCTTCATCTTTTTCTTCATGCTCATGTCCTTCCTCCACCTGTTGGCCACTTCCTTCTCCTTCTCCATGCTCTTTTGTTTGTGCTATAGTGAACTTGAGCCTTTTAGGAGTAGGCCTGCTAGAAGAAGGGGAGTGGCGATGAGTGGGGGATGTAGGGGATGTATGGACTGGAGGGACAGTGGAGAAATCTGGGTGACTGATGAAAACATCCCACGAGACCTCTCTCTTTTCAAGCTGGTGAAGGATGATGATTTTGATGAGAGAGTGATGGAACAGAGAGGTTATTTGCTGTGACGGAGGCTTCTTTTGGACAGAGGAGGCCATTTTCTCAATGCTTTTGCACAAGAAGAAAGGAATATTCAGTTGCTTGGTCCTTGTGAAATGCATCAACAGTCGGATGTGGTATGCATAAACACGGGAGAATCTCCCCTCACAAGTGAAATACTTCATGATAATCTTCATGAGGGGGGCATAGCTGGCTAGAAGATAAGAGAAAGGGAAAATAGCGGGGCATGATTCTCTGTGCTCAGGCTTTAAGGAAAGGTTTGTAGTCATCTAAGTCCAAATAGCTTTGTTTGAACCACTTCTCGCCAATATAAGGAATTTTAGTAGCCTTGGATATGGATCTCGGGGAGAACTTCAAATCAAGGCCTGCCAATTGAAAATGTTTGTCTCTGAACCTCAAAGCGCACAGATGTGTTAGAGGAGAGAAACTTTTGACTTCTTGTACCCTTTGGTAAAAATCCAAGCACCCCACCTCATGGAAATTGAATAAGATTGATGGGTGTGCATTGACCTCTTCGGTGGAGATAGGCTCATACCTCTTGTGAAACCCACTCCTGCTATCCTGTCTAGGAGGCATCTTGTTCTAGATGTGCTTCTGAAACACCAAACTGCCTCAAAGTTTTTGAAATGTGTTTTTAAACAAAACTCTATCTCAGCCTGTCAAATTACTATTTGATCAAGCAACAATGGTTTCAAATGTAGTGTGAAATTCCCTTTTAACACACAACTCTCTGCCCTTTCCAAAACAATGCTTTTCACTTGGTATGTCACTCAACAAGTAAGCTTAAGAACAAAAACACAATCAGTAAAAGATACACAGTCAAAGTGATTGTTTTTTGTCTTTTGTGGTAAGGTCACCTTGCCTTTTGGTATTTTGAGGACAACATTATAACCTTGTATTTCAGACAAAGAAAAAACCACAATCTTCTTAGTTCAAGACACTGTTTTCTTCTTTGTAGGCCACTTCACCAGTAGATTCAACAATATGAAGACAGTCAATCAAAAAGGCATATACACAGTCAAAGGTTACTGCGTTTATAAGATAAGGTGACAGAGCTTGTAATGTTTGGTGTGAGCTCAAAGACCTGTAGCATTCAACAACAAAACTCCTCTTCAAACAAAACACTGCCCTCTTTATACTCCACTGTTCTTTACACAAAGTTTTACAAAAACACCTCTGAATGCAATGGTAGCTTCACTCACTGATTATGCTTTATGGCATGGAAGGTCACAACACTGCTTTTTGTCCTTTTAACATACAGAGGATATTTTTGGAAGGTCACAAATGCTCATTGGATGGCTACTGTTGTTTGAACATAGACCTATAGTTTCACCCTTTAAAACCCTATGCTCTTTCCTTCAAAATTGCTCCACTTTTCCACTTGTTTTGAGAGTCGTTCAATGTCTTCTTCTTATCAACAGAACTCACAAGTTTTAATGTTTCACTTCTAGCCAACAGAAACACAGAAAATTTCGTTTTCACACAAAACTCAAAACTGTGGTTTAGACTGTGATTTTTAACCCTTTCGCACCACTTAACAGTTTTTGAAAAACCTAAGGGAGGCACATAGAAATACCTTGAGACTTGATGATGGCGTTGTTTAAAAGCTTTGGGCAACCTCCAGAACTGTTTTGAGGGCGTTTGGACCACTTAAGTGTGCGCGGCACGTTTGTAATGAAGAGTGTCGCGCAGAGTTTGGCTGCCGGGTCACTGTCGGGCTAACAGGACAAAATGCTACAGGCACGCCACACGCACCCACAGGTGCGCTGCGCGGTAGTTCAACCCTGTGTAATTTGTGCGCCTGAGCGCGCCGCGCAATCCTACAGACACGCTGCGTGGTGAAAATGTTTGAAAAACTTGTGAATTTTCTCAAAACTTCTTCTTTGACTCAATTTACCAGCAAAGGAGGGATCGTTCTTTGTTTTCAAATGCCAAACAAGTGGGGGCAACAGTCTCTTTGTTCCTTTAAATGCAAACAAAACAAAAAACCCTTTGGCTTATACTTGTAAGGGTTTTTGAAATTATTGCTCTTTGAAACAATACCTTGTTTTGCTTTTGAAAAACCCAAATGGTTTTAACTATGATATGAGGGGCCCATTTTTTGAATAATGTTGGCAAAAGGATGCATGCTTTTAACAGCCTTAACAGGACTTAACCCATTCACTCATTTCACTGGATTTACATATTTGAAAAGTAACTTTCTGCCACTGCTGACCCTTTCATGTCCTTTTCAAAATGTAACATTTGCTCAACAATACACCAATGTGTTATGGAGCACCTTTGCCATCCTGCAAGGAGATAGATTTAACCTTTTTGACTTTGAATTTCAAAGTGACTTCTCTAGCTGCTTTAAAGGTGACAAGGCCCTATTATGAAAATGATCTGACTTTCAGGTGTCTTTTAAACTTATTTTCTGACTGTGGGTGCAAAATGCAGTTGCATTTACTCAGGCTTTTCCACCTTGGTCTGTTAAAAGGGGATTTCTTTAACACCTCTCTCTTTACTCAAATTGCATTGATATGGTACCTTTGACATTTTTATAAGGAACATGCCTATATTTCTTTGAAATTTTCTCCAGAATCTGAAAACATGCCAAAGTCTTTCTTGCATTTTATGAACAATTGTGTCTAGCTGCAATACCTCTTGGGGAACTGAGCTCATATTTCCTTCTGTCCACTATGATAAATAATTTGAAAGACATTCCTTTGTGAGTAGGAAGCTCAGTACTCTTTGAAAAACAACTATCATTTATTTTTCCTATGCAATGACCCATCTCATCAACCACTCTTCAATTTTGTTTTGTTTGAGTTGCAGACTGTCTTTTGAAAGAAATCTTGTTAAGAGGCAAGTTTAACCCCTTGGATTGCAGTGGTACCCCTGCTTTCCTTCTTGGTCTTTGACATTGTTTCTCTGTTTCAACTATCTCTTACTATTCTTACCACTTATCTTTTGATCAGTCAACCTTGAAATCAGTCAATTCCCTGGCCCTCTGCTTATGAATCAAGGAGGCCCTTTACTTGGCGAAATGTATGATGTTCTTTCAACCTTTGTCTTAATCTACTGAAGAATGTTTGATGAGCATGCTTGACAAGGGTTTCTCTTATACACGATGGCAGGCAAACAAACTTTGAAAAACACTACTGCTTTTACCTCTGCCTTCAATCATCACTTTTCTTTAGAAAACCCTATTCACTATCTCACCGTTTATTAAAAACAAATTTGTCTTACAGTCAATTGCAACTCTTAAAACCAAACTTGTCCATAACCCTCTGCTTATAGGTGAAGGAGGTTCTTTGCCAGGTCATGTCATCAGCCTCTTGACAGTGTTGCTTTTCTTTCATTGTTCTTTCAGGCTTTGAATGTGGTCGCAAGAGCTTGATGAAGAACTCTTTGCTCTATAGTTGCATCCCAGGCTGAAGATCACATTGAGAAGCAGTTGTCTTCTTAGGTGGAGCCAAAAATTGTCTTCTGAGATGCTGGTATGTTTCTGTTCTTGAGAGATCCATCAAACACTATAAAAACACCTAAAATCATCTTGACTTATGGTCTATGTATTGCTGAGACTTAAGGGTGTATTAGTGGCATGACCTAGGGCTATAACCAACTTTATTACCAGAGTGGGAGGTCTGTTATGACTGGTCTATAGCAGATGGAGGTTTTTGGCTCTTGGATAGTTTGCCAAGGGAGAAATGCCTTAAAGCGCCACTTCCTAACTTAGGGAAGACTGTTTGAATAGATTTGGATTGTCCTTTAAGAGCTGATGGGCAGACTAGTATGGCTGAGGCAAGGTATGATTTGATAATGGGGTTTCAGCTCGTCATGGGTGGACTGAAAGTTAGGAGGGAAAAAAAGTTTTATGGGTGTTTTCCCAGCTGGAAAATTTGACAAATTTTTAGATCAGCTGTTGGAAAACTTGGCTGTTATAACTAGTCATCACCAGCAACTGAAAAATACTGATGACTAATAGTGGCTCCATTTGGGGAGGGCAGCTCCTTTTTAGGAGGTGTCCAGAATTTCAGATCTTTGGCTTATGAAGACCAGTGCCTTACCCATTGGCACAAATTTCACTCTTGCTTGATGCTACTTTTGAAAAGAGACAACATGATCAGCATCAATAATATTTCTACCTACCCCACTATCTTTCCTAACATTTTTTCTTCTCTTTGGCGCATTTGAGCTAGCAACCTTCTGACAATGCATATTTTTTTTATTTTTATTTTTTTTGAAAAATGAACCTATCTAAATCTACACTTATATCTGTCGGGAGTTCAGATTAAACTGATGAACTCCTTCATTATACTACCTACGCTAGATCAACTATCAAGATTAATTTGTTTGATAGGATTTTGTTCTCTTATCTAAAACACGAAATTTAAAATGATCAAATTAGGGTTAAACAGTCTGATTTGTCATGTATTTGCGGCATGAAAGGATAAACTGCACAGAGATATTATTTTTCAAAAAGGAAATCTAGAAAAACGAGGCTAAGATGTACAATGTGTTTTTCATCCCCGCTTCCCTCTTTGGTTCTGTTTTAGGCATGTGGAACCAATATATTTTCCTAATCTACTCTCTGTGATAAGTCAATCTTACATAATGTTGACCATATTTTTCACTCACTAACTTATCAGCAATTAAATTTAAACATGTTCAGCTATGATTAGGCTAGATAGCTGAACAAGACATTTGAGTACTAGTAGCGGCATTTAGACTTGCGCGCTTTCTGAAGGACTATTTTTTGGAACATGGGGCCTTTTTCTATTTTTCAACTGCCCTCTTTTCTATCTTCTATTGTTTTTTGAATTTTCTATTTTATCTATTTTTCAAACAGTGGTATGTAAAATGATTGAAATGTTTTAAAATTCAGAAATCTTGGAAATGGAAAAACTTAAGCATTTTATCCTCGTAAGGATCTCCTATCATTCTTGGCCCACTCAACTCCTGAAAAGAGAAATTTGGGAAGTTTTCTCTTTCCAACATGACATAGGGATTCATGCAAGAATCTCTGAACAAACCAGTATCTTCCCGTTGTACCTCTTTGTATCTCTTATTTCCACTCCTTCCTTTACTGTACATCTTCCTTAAGTAATGCATATACTCTTGGTTATTCTTGAAATAAATAGTGACATCATCAAGGTATGCAAAAGTGCAGAAATTCAGGGCTGGAAACATGGCTTTTATGAGCATATTTTTGATATCCGGTGGTTTTGTGATCTTGAGCCTGAAACTAGGACTACTTCCAGCATACTGAAAAAAATCTTTGGGATGTCTACTTTGCAAGGGAATTCTTTGACTATAACCTGAAACATCATCTTGCAAAAACATATGGTTAAAAGCACCTTTTAACGGGATATCATGGTATTGAGTAGGAGGAATAAAATTTCTGTTATAGGGATGTGCACTAGTATTTCTAAAATCAAAACAAGCCCTACGACCAGCTGTTTTATCTCTGATTATTACTGATTGGTTCATATTGTTATATTTCCTTTTGTCGAAGTTGTTTCTTGGAGTGGTAGTGGCATTGTGTTTTCCCCTGTTTTCCATGTATGAAATGGTATTCTGCATAAGATTGCTAATTCTAGCATTTCTAAGTTTTTGGTGAAAAGACAGAATATGAGCCAATTCAAGTAACTCAAGTATGTTTTGACTGCAGCTATCATCTCTGCTCATAAGAAGTTTATCAGGCATTTTTTCTAGATTTTGATCTGTTATGGCTACGATCAAAGTTTCATTTGCAGTGGAAGAGTTATGTGATGGTAAGTCTTTGAGGTATGGTAGAAACATTAAACTTCCCTGCTCCCGAGTTCCAAACAGGTTTGTGATATGTAAGTCTTCTAATGCCTTTACCCTAAAAAAGTTTTTGAAGGTCACTGCTGATGTTTGACTCGGGTTTGAGCAATTCGCTTGATAGTACATGATGGTTTGTGCTTCTTGCTCTATTCCTATTTCAGAAGGAACATACTTACTTTCCTCAAGACATAGTTGCTTATGATCATGGTAGTTTTGAGTATCTAGTTCATCATAGAGAACTAGGGGCAGCTGATGTGATGGGTTTAAGTTTGCCTCAGTTTCTTCTGATTGTTCTTCAATGTCCTCATCAATATGGAGAATAAAAGAGTTTAGGTCAGAATGCATGGAATACATTGGAATGTTATCTGGCCTCTCTTGGCTACTGATCATGTATTTCATGTGTGACTCGCGATAGATTGTTCTTGTTTGGTCAAACACAGGAATGGTGGCGAAGGACATATCCAGTTGAATATTCTCTTAGAGCTTGGCTCCCCAGGATCTGCATAGAAGCATTCCGTACTTGGGAGGAATGTCTGCCACTACTATGTCCATGATTAGATGTTTCACAGGTATTTGGGCCAGACTGAAACAAAGGTCTTTGATCAAACCTAGGCATTTGACTCTACTCGAATCAAATGAATACAAGTCTTTGTATGGTCTTGTGATTTCCAGACCTAGTCTTTCCATTACAACCTTAGGCATAAGATTATGTGAGGCGCCGAAGTCTAGCATGGCATTGTGAAGGATTTGGTCGTGGATATTTAAACTGATGTAAAAGGGAAGAGTGGTTCCCTCTTGGAATTTCTCTTCTGCTTTCGGACCAAAAAACACTTCAGGAGTGTCATCAGTTAGATTAAGGGTGTTGGCATCACTTCCTATATTCAAGACTTTCAACACTTGGGACTTGTAAGAGTTTTGGGTGATAAGCTCGGTAAGAGGCATGGTGATCTTTATCTTGGTGATCTCGCCCTCAAAACTAAAAGGTAGTTGTAGTTTAGATATGTTTGTTTCAGCTTTTTCAACCATGACCTTCTCTATGTTCTGAGTTTGTTGGCTCTGTTTCGGGATTTTGTTTGCCACAGCCACTTCAGGAATCTTTGTGGAAGTACTAGGAATATATGAATCGGGATTAGTTTGGGTAACTCTATCTTTGTTTTGTTCATTTTTCCCGACTATGATTTTGTTGTTGTTGATTGCTTTCTTAATGATGGTATCAGGGGTTTTAGCAGTGTCTGAGCTACTTTTCTTGGAGTTGTCTTGATTTTTCTTGCTTTTAAGGTCATACTACCTGTGAGCTTCTATTATGGCGTTCTGGAAATCTATGGCAGGATCCTCGGGATCTTCATAGTTGGTTTCGTCCTGATTGGGAGAGAAGAATAATTGCTCTTCTTCTGTGAGATACACTTCACTCTCATTATCAGACCCTATGAGGTTCAAATGACTTTCATCAATGGGTTTTGTATCCCTATCAGCTTCTTCCACATAATTTTCATTAAATGGTGGCCTAATTTGTTGGTCATTTTCCCTTGGTCTGTTTTGAGGTTGTTCCCTTCTAAAATTTTGGTTTCGGTTTCTGTTTGGAGGGTTTGGCTGATTGTCCCTAATAGGGGTCTTTTCATTTATATTTTCCCACATTTTGGCCATGGTTTTGACTAAGTCATCTATTCTAGGATCTAGGGAAGGAGATGAAGTGGAGACCTCATCTCTATATGTGACTTTTCTTTCTGATCTAGTCCTAGCTCTTTTTTCTGCTAAGTTGGCCTCTGCTTTTATGGCTACTTGTTGCATTTCCTCTAGGGTAGGGGGATCCTTGTCTCTTAGCTGATATGTCATGTCTGGATCAAAACCCTCGGGGAATTTTGCCAAGGCTGAACCAAGTGGGGGTTTGAAATGAGGTGGGAGGGCGTTATACACACTGTTGAACCTAGTGCAGTATTCTTGGACACTTTCTCCATTTTCCCGTTTTAGATTGTTATATTCTGACAGGATTTTAATAGGGTTCTTTCGGATTTCCCATTTGTTTATGAAGACGTGGCAGAGTTCTAGGATGTTCTAGATGCTATTTGGAGGCAAGCTCTTAAACCATGTTTTGGGCTCTCCGCCCAGGCTTTGGGCAAACATTCTCATTCTGACGGTTTCGTCTTGTACTTCCAAGTATTCAAAAGCATCGCTAATCCTACTTACATGCTGTCGAGCTGTGGCAGTTTCTTCTCCGATAAAGTGTTGGATTTTGTCTTGATAGTTATCTGGTAGGGGAGCCAAAGATTGTGGTAACACCAAAGGTGTGTACCAGGCTGCCATGACGGGAGCTAATGGATGATGTACAAGATTAGGGTTTGTGGGATGAGCTGAGGTGGTTTGAATAGGTGTGGCAGAAGTACTTGGACTAATGACCTGGTTTTGAGAAAATCTGGGATGGTATGAGCCAAAGTGATGGAGAAGATGAAAGTCAGGAGGTGTGGTAGGTGAGGCTTCTGTTCTAGAACTCTGTGGCAGATCTAGGGGCTCAAGGTCGTCAAAGTCTGTCTTGCTTTGTGACTTGCTTCTCAAAAGAGTTTTCGCTGATTTTAAGTCAAAGGGAGAATCCTGCAAGGCAGTAAGATGTTCAGGTACTAATTTTGTTTTATAGATGGACCTATCGGTAGCTAGATTGTCAGATTCGGAAACTTGCCACATAATCTTCTCTGGGTTGTCTACTATGATAGGGGGATTTGGGTCTGGATGAGATCTGGTGTAGATTCTTCGTGAAGCCATATTTCGAGTCTAGACTTTAGAGAGGGTGGTACTTGTGAATGTTTTGGATGGATGGCCTCTCTAAAGCTTTCCTAATGTGAAAGGTGGTCAAACCTAAAGGGATGGACTAGTGGAGTTGCTAGGTGGATTTCTATGAGAACTATGGTCCACCACCAACACTATCAAAGATGCTTTGGGAAAAATTTTGATAGCCAACTTTTAAATGGAAACTTGCAAAGAAGAGTGATTCACTTGGTTTCAACAGATTGCTAGGCTGCATGGACAAGCTAATGGTTCTCTTGGCAAGAAGGTTTCTACTAATCTCTTATGTTTATGGTGAGGTGTTCTGAATCGCTAAGTTACACTTAGATTGTCACAAATTACAGAGTTTCCACCGTAAATTTAAGTTTCTGGAAGGATGAGTTAGCAGAAAGGTATGGTTTATGAATTTTTAGTTTTTAATGGAATTTTTTGGCCTACTGGAGGCTAGTGGAGTCGCCAGGTGGAACTTGGTTGTTTTTGTAAAGACATAGCTTTGGTCCACCACCAGTAACTAGGGTAAAGCCAATCTGGGAATATTTTGGGGTTTTTCTGAGTTTTATGTGCAGCCTAGTATGTGAGAGTGTTATAAACCTGATTCATCACTTTGCTAAGATGGTGAAACAGAGAGTTTACTCTAAATGATTCTAAAGCCTACTAGTTTGAGTTTAGTGTTTGAAGGACCAAAGAGTCTATAAGATTTTGCTAGACTGTCATGTACTCCGTAATGTCCCACCATGATCGCCATTATGTTAGTGAGCGGTGGGATAGGTCGATCGGATAGTAATCTAGAGTTCGGTAAAATAATAAGGCCTACTAGAGGCTAGTGGAGTCGCCAGGTGGAACTTGGTTTTTTTGAGGTATATGTGTATGGTCCACCATCAGTACTGACAAAAACCAATCTAAGGGAGTTTTTTTGGGTTTTCTAAGTTTTATGTATTTCTAAGGTTTGGAAGAGTTTCCTATAACTGACTCATAATTTTGCTAAGATGGTGAAGGAGCTATTTTCTACTCTTCGGACAACACTTAAGTTTTCTAAGTTTGAATGAGACTTCGACAGTTACTAAGGAGTACTTAGATTGTCACTAACTCAGAAAGTCCCACCGTGATCGCCATTATGTTAGGGTCCCATGATTTGGCTGATTGGTAAACCAAATGACAGTGTAACATCAAACCAAGCTTTGGAGCCCAAGGACCTAGCCTTCCTGGACTCAGAGAGGGCTCTCTCTATATGTGTAAAGGATATCTGTGTGTTTGCTTATTGTGTTTTGATTTTAGGCTAGTTATAAGGTAGGTTTTTTTGGTTTTGATTTTTAGTTTGTGAGGGATGAAATTGATCAAAGATATAAGATAGGTAAAAAGATGTCATATCAACTGGGCTATGGGGTCGAAAAGGTCAAGAAATCTATCAGACGGTGATACAAGGCTGTTGAAGGGCCGATTTGATTCAAGGTAGAAAGGATCCTTGGACAAAATGGAGTAAATGGACATCAAGTTTGTGAACAACAAAGAGTTTCAAGCATAACTAGTTTAATAGATAACATAAACATGGTAGGGCAAACCATTAATCATGCAAAATGTAACTATAAGCTAATCAATACATAGAAATAAACATTCAAGCTATGCATAGAAGTATATGACCCTCTAACTTTGGGAAATGGCTTTCATACTTTGGGGAAAACACTTAAGGAAGACAAAAAACTAAAAAAACTATGCCGGAATGCCTAAACACAGTACTTCAAGTTATTGGGCACTTTTAACAACAAGATTTTCATAGTTTTAGGCAAAGGGCTAGATCGGAACCAGGCCTCTTTGGTTCAACAAAATGATAATCTAATCAGTCAAAGAGAGATTTCATGGATGGAAATACAACTAGCCATAGGTAAGCAAGGCATACCGTAAATCATACTTAGCATGTATAAAACCATGAATGAAACAAGCAACAATATCCTAAATTATTAAAGAGCAGTCAAGAATTCTTTAATGTTACTTAGGAAGAAGAAAACAAAGAAGCTATGAAGAAACAAGAAATTTGAGGTGCCTCCATGGGTATGTCTCAAATTTGTTCTCTACTGATCTATAGCAAGCAAGAAACATGTATTCATGAATGGAAACTAGAAGAAAAAAAAAAAAAAGAGACACTATACCATTCTACCAAGTCATGGAATCCAACAACAATCCTCTATTCATCATCCAAGAACATCCAAGAGGAAATCCAAAATCATGAGACAAGTATTTCTTCCAAAGCTTATATGACCATATATTTCTTCTATCATCAAGTTCAGCCTTGTTTACAATGAAAGCCTTTGGAATATATAGGCCAAAGTGAGGAAAACCTCATGGTTCAACTTGCCATCCTATTGGCCTAATCAAAATATCTAAACTTGTCCTTGAGGCTTTGCAAAGCCCAAGGCACAAAATATCTCATAAAATATTTAAAAAATGCTAAAAAGGGGAATTAAATTGACTTTTCATAACTTCTCATGTGCAAAAATAGCTAAACGCACATAAGGAAATATCAGTTTTTAAAGGTTCAAAATTTACATCAGCAAAAGGTCCCCTGACTTGCCGGCAACATTTGGCAGCCTTCCCGATATCGAAACGAGGCTCATGATAGCTCGTTGGAAATCTATGAGTGTTTAATTTATGGAAAAACTAAAATTTTCCCAATATGAATCCTGGAAGTTCTCCAAAACTGAACTTGTGTGTAAAAAACCAAAAATTACAGTCTGCTGATAGACCGGGCAGAGTGTGCAAAAAGCAAGCATTTTTCGCCATTTTGGGGGAGAAAATGATCTCCAAATGTCTTGAAAATTGCTGAGAGTATGCTCCTGAAATTATGGCATCCAATAATACCATTCTCCTCCTTTGTCGATCCCCCAAACTGAAATGGCGAATTTCATGATTTTTGACCAAAAACTCAAAAATGCCAAAAAACCAAAGTATGTCAAAATTTGCCCAAAATCGGTGAGTATGACCCTCAAGGGTTATTTGCAATATGTTCTAAAGAAGTGGCCAAAATCTCAAGCCCCGATGTGTCTTTCTTCACTTTCCGTGCCGGGCACTTCCCTTTAGCCTCCTTTAGCTTTTCTTGGGCAGCCTTTAACTTGCGCCGAGCAAACTGATTTAACTTTTGGTAATGCTTAATCATTCTCCTTTGAAGCTCTAGATCTTTGTTTTCCCTCTCCAACTTCTTCTCCAAATGGTCATTGACTCTTTCAAGCCACGCCTCCTTATTGTTTTCTATCTCCTATTCAAACAATGCTGTGAGAGGAGTGGATTTGAGAAGGGCTTTCTCCTCTTCTTTTTGCCTCTCAAGGGCTCTTTTAAGCCCTATGGTTCTAGGCCTTTTTCGCCTAGGCTGGTCTTCTTCTTCACTTTCATCAAAATCGCCCATGAGCTCATCTATCCTTGCTTGGGCTTTGGAAGCCTCTTTCTTGTACTTGGTCGCTCGTGTCTCATAGACAGCCATATGGACACTCATTTTCCTGTTTTGGATCTGTAGAAAATGATTGAAATTCCTTGCCCTATGAAGATCACCTTTCAATGCATCAATTTCTCTCTCTCTTTGGATCAAAAGGTTTTCAAGAATGCGGGCCTCATTATCACTATCATCACTTTGGATTGGGATGATATTGGATGCACTCTTTCGCTCATGACCTCCTTCTACCTTGCCCTTCCCTTTGCTTTGGGTGGCTATTCTAGTGCTCTTCCTTTTAGGCAAATCAATGATAGGCTTCTTAGGCAATTTACCTTTGCTTCGAAGAGCTCTTCTCACATTTGGAGTGACCACCCTTAACATCTTTTTCTAGCTGTCTGGGACTTTGTCTTTTTAGGAGAGAGAGGCATGACCCCTTTTCCTTTGTCGCTTTGCCCCTTCTCTTCTTGAAACTGTTGTTATTCTTGAGGCAGTTGTGTATCTTGAGGAGGTTGTTGTGTGTCTTATTTAGGTTGCCCCTGTTCCTTAATATCATGTTGTTGCCCTGCCTCACTTTCCTGCTGCCCTTGGCCATCAATACCATGCTACTGTTCTGTCTCAATTTCCTGCTCATTCTGTTGTTCAAGCTGCTACCCCTGGTCATCATCCTTATGCTATTGTTCAAACTGTTGCCCTTCCTCTCCTTGATGTTGTTCATCACCACTGAGTTGCTGCTGTTCAACACTCTCCTCTTCTTGTTCCTGCTGCTGCTCACCCTTATCACTGTCATGTTGTTCTCCTCATCCTCAGTTTGTTGCTCTTCATCTTTTTCTTCATGCTCATGTCCTTCCTCCACCTGCTGGCCACTTCCTTCTCCTTCTCCATGCTCTTTTGTTTGTGCTGTAGTTAAATTGAGCCTTTTAGGAGTAGGCCTGCTAGAAGAAGGGGAGGGGCGATGAGTGGGGGATGTAGGGGATGTATGGACTGGAGGGACAGTGGAGAAATCCGGGTGACTGATGAAAACATCCCACGAGACCTATCTCTTTTCAAGCTGGTGAAGGCTGATGATTTTGATGAGAGAGTGATGGAACAGAGAGGCTATTTGCTGTGACGGAGGCTTCTTTTGGACAGAGGAGGCCATTTTCTCAATGCTTTTGCACAAGAAGAAAGGAAGATTCAGCTGCTTGGTCCTTGTGAAATGCATCAACAGTCGGATGTGGTATGCATAAACACGAGAGAATCTCCCCTAACAAGTGAAATACTTCATGATAATCTTCATGAGGGGGGCATAGCTAGCTAGAAGATAAGAGAAAGGGAAAATAGCAGGGCATGATTCTCTATGCTCAAGCTTTGAGGAAAGGTTTGTAGTCATCTAAGTCCAAATAGCTTTGTTTGAACCACTTCTCACCAATATAAGGAATTTTAGTAGCCTTGGATATGGATCTCGGGAAGAACTTGAAATCAAGGCCTGCCAATTGAAAATGTTTGTCTCTGAACCTCAAAGCGTACAGATGTGTTAGAGGAGAGAAAATTTTGACTTCTTGTACCCTTTGGTAAAAATCCAAGCACCCCACCTCATGGAAATTGAATAAGATTGATGGGTGTGCATTGACCTCTTCGGTGGAGATAGGCTCATACCTCTTGTGCAACCCACTCCTACTATCCTGTCTGGGAGGCATCTTGTTCTAGATGTGCTTCTAAAACACCAAACTGCCTCAAAGCTTTTGAAATGTGTTTTTAAACAAAACTTTGTCTCAGCCTATAAACTTACTGTTTGATCAAGAAACAATGGTTTCAAATGTAGTGTGAAATGCCCTTTTAACACACAACTCTCTGCCCTTTCCAAAACAATGCTTTTCACTTAGTATGTCACTCAACAAGTAAGCTTAAGAACAAAAACACAGTGAGTAAAAGATACACAGTCAAAGTGATTGTTTTCTGTGTTTTGTGGTAAGGTCACCTTGCCTTTTGGTATTTTGAGGACAACAGTATAACCTTGTATTTCAGACAAAGACAAAACCACAATCTTCTTAGTTCAAGACACTATTTTCTTCTTTGTAGGCCACTTCACCAGTAGATTCAACAATATGAAGACAGTCAATCAAAAAGGCATATACACGGTCAAAGGTTACTGTGTTTATAAGATAAGGTGACAGAGCTTGTAATGTTTGGTGTGAGCTCAAAGACCTGTAGCATTCAACAACAAAACTCCTCTTCAAACAAAAAACTGCCCTCTTTATACTCCACTATTCGTTACACAAAGTTTGACAAAAACACCTCTGAATGCAATGGTAGCTTCACTCACTAATTATGCTTTATGGCATGGAAGGTCACAACACTGCTTTTTTTCCTTTTAACATACAGAGGATATTTTTGGAAGGTCACAAATGCTCATTGGATGGCTACTGCTGTTTGAACATAGACCTACAGTTTCACCCTTTAAAACCTTATGCTCTATTCTTCAAAACTGCTCCACTTTTCCACTTGTTTTGAGAGTCATTTAATGTCTTCTTCTTATCAACAGAACTCACAAGTTTTAATGTTTCACTTCTAGCCAACGGAAACACAGCAAATTTCGTTTTCACACAAAACTCAAAACTATGGTTTAGACTGTGATTTTTTACCCTTTTGCACCACTTAACAGTTTTTGAAAAACCTAAGGGAGGCACATAGAAATACCTTGAGACTTGATGATGGCATTGTTTAAAAGCTTTGGGCAACCTCCAGAACTGTTTTGAGGGCTTTTGGACCAATTAAGTGTGCGCAGCACGTTTGTAATGAAGAGTGTCGGGCAGAGTTTGGCTGCCGGGTCACTGTCGGGCCTACAGGACAAAAAGCTACAGGTGCGCCGCGCGGTAGTTCAACCCTATGTAATTTGTGCGCCTGAGCGCGCCGCGCAATCCTACAGGCACGCCGCGCGATGAAAAAGCTTGAAAAACTTGTGAATTTTCTCAAAACTTCTTCTTTGACTCAGTTTACCAGCAAAGGAGGAATCGTTCTTTGTTTTGAAATGCCAAACAAGTGGGGGCAACGGTCTCTTTGTTCCTTTAAATGAAAACAAAACGAAAAACCCTTTGGCTTATACTTGTAAGGGTTTTTGAAATTTTTGCTCTTTGAAATAATACCTTGTTTTGCTTTTGAAAAACCCAAATGGTTTTAACTGTGCTATGAGGGTCCCATTTTTTGAATAATGTTGGCAAAAGGATGCATGCTTTTAACAGCCTTAACAGGGCTTAACCCATTCACTCATATGAATCTCTTAAGAGGTCAAACTCTTTTCACTGGATTTACATATTTGAAAAGTAACTTTTTTCCACTGCTGACCCTTTCATGTCCTTTTCAAAATGTAACATTTGCTCAACAATACACCAATGAGTTATGGAGCACCTTTGCCATCCTACAAGGAGATAGATTTAACCTTTTTGGCTTTGAATTTCGAAGTGTCTGTTCTAGCTGCTTTAAAGGTGACAAGGCCCTATTGTGAAAATGATCTGACTGTCAGGTGTCTTTTAAACTTATTTTATGACTGTGGATGCAAAATGCAATTGCATTTACTCAGGCTTTTTCACCTTGGTCCGTTAAAAGGGGATTTCTTTAACACCTCTCTCTTTACTCAAATTGCATTGATATGGTACCTTTGACCTTTTTATAAGGAACATGCCTATATTTGTTTTGAAATTTTCTCCAGAATCTGAAAACATGCCAAAGTCTTTCTTGCATTTTATGAACAACTATGTCTAGCTGCAATACCTCTTGGGGAACTGAGCTCAGATTTCCTTCTGTCCACTATGATAAATAATTTGAAAGACATTCCTTTGTGAGTAGGAAGCTCAGTACTCTTTGAAAAACAACTATCATTTATTTTTCCTCTGCAATGACCCATCTCATCAACCACTCTTCAATTTTTTTTTGTTTGAGCTGCAGACTATCTTTTGAAAGAAATCCTGTTAAGAGACAAGTTTAACCCCTTGGATTGCAGTGGTACCCCTGCTTTCCTTCTTGGTCTTTTACATTGTTTCTCTGTTTCAACTATCTCTTACTATTCTTACCACTTATCTTTTGATCAGTCAACCTTGAAATCAGTCAATGCCCTGGCCCTCTGCTTATGAATGAAGGAGGCACTTTACTTGGCGAAATGTATGATTTTCTTTCAACCTTTGTCTGAATCTGCTGAAGAATGTTTGATGAGCATGCTTGACAAGGGTTTCTCTTATACATGATGGCAGGCAAACAAACTTTAAAAAACACTACTGCTTTTACCTCTGCCTTTAATCATCACTTTTCTTCAGAAAACCCTATTCACTGTCTCATTCTTTATTAAAAAAAAAATATGTCTTACAGTCAGTTGCAAATCTTAAAACCAAACTTGTCCATAACCCTCTGCTTATAGATGAAGGAGTTTCTTTGCCAGGTCATGTCATCATCCTCTTGACAGTGTTGCTTTTCTTTCACTGTTCTTTCAGGTTTTGAATGTGGTCACAAGAGCTTGATGAAGAACTCTTTGCTCGATAGCTGCATCCCAAGCTCAAGATCACATTGAGAAGAAGTTGTCTTCTCATGTGGAGCCAAAAATTGTCTTCTGAGATGCTGGTATGTTTCTGTTCTTGAGAGATCCATCAAACACTGTAAAAACACCTAAAATCAGCTTGACTTATGGTCTATGTATTGCTGAGACTTAAGGGTGTATTAGTGGCACGACCTAGGGCTATAACCAACTTTATTACCAGAGTGGGAGGTCTGTTATGACTGGTCTATAGAAGATGGAGGTTTTTGGCTCTTAGATAGTTTGCCAAGGGAGAAATGCCTTAAAGCACCACTTCCTAACTTAGGGAAGACTGTTTGAATAGATTTGGATTGTCCTTTAAGAGCTGATGGGCAGACTAGTATGGCTGAGGCAAGGTATGATTTGATAACGGGGTTTCAGCTCGTCATGGGCGGACTGAAAGGTAGGAGGGCAAAAAAAATTTATGGGTGTTTTCCCAGCTGGCAAATTTGACAAATTTTTAGATCGGCTGTTGGAAAACTTGGCTGTTATAACTAGTCATCACCAACAAGTGAAAAATATTGATGACTAACACACTTCTTGAGCCATACACATCATGATGGGAGGTTTTTATGTACCACCTATTTGGGTCTTTATGGGATCAAATTGATCGTTGGGAGTATTACATTTCAAAATCCCATGAAATGCAAAGACAAAAATCTGATTTGGGATGATGGTAGCCCTCATGGGAGGAGTACCAAGAAGGAGGATGGAAGAAGACATCCACAAATGATTGAGTGGATGCGGATGGTGAGAAAGAAGCCTATGATCTACTTGCAAATTTATGATACTGGGCAGCAGGATGCTTGGCTGCGCTGGTTACTCTTGAAGGAGTTTGGCCATCACCTGGCATATACTCTTTCCAAGGGTATGGGGATGGAGGAGATGTGGCAGAATTCTTCCATCATTGAGTAGCAAAGAGTATGGATGCATGGTGTTGATGTGAACTTCATATCAATATTTATATTTTCATCATACGATGTGTATGATGGAAGTATGAGGAGGCAGCAAAAACTTTTGTTGTTTGGGTTGTTCTTAGGGGAGCAAGCGTAAATTTGCTCTCACATTTTGTATGATGTTGCAGGAGTGGAAGATGGAATTATCATGGTTCAGAGGGGATACTCCTTGGCCTCAGATGAAGAGGAAGTACTTCCATTATGGAAGGAATTTCCTAATTGCAGCAACATTGTTGGAGGAGTCTTTGACAATAATCATGTCAAAGAATTGAGCAATGGGTTGGCAGGAGCTTATTTGCATAGGCCAACAGTGTTGTTCTTTTGGAGCATGGACTTATTCATGTACTCATGCATCACTTTACTTTCAGCACATGGTGATAATGTTGTTCTTGCATCCATTGATTATGTAACACAATATTTGCGTCTTCTTACAATTATCATACAGTGCATTATTCCACAAAAGGGCAAGTTTATTGTTGACCTGTAAATTTTTGTAGATGTTCTATGCTTGATGCAAATTTACTTTTAAAATAGAAATCACATAAAAAGTTAAGTAAAAATGCTGATAAAACATACCAGTGGATCTATAGAAGACAAACCAGAAATAGGAGAATGTGTTGGTGTGTTACGGTGGTCAGCAGGATGCTTCAACTAGCAAAGTCTTCTTGGTCGGCCAACCCAAAATGTGTCACAACAATCCTCAAATCAATTATCTAGTCAACTGAAACTCAACCCCAGAAAATTCAACACAAGGCAGCAACAATAAAGTCAACACAGCTCCAACTTTGGTCAACCTTTTGACCTCGATTTTTGTGCCAATGAGTACGACCTTCAAAAATCAAACTCTCCACAAAATTTCAGCTCAAATAGACCATGCGTTGACCAAATTCAACACTAGTCAAACTTGCCCAGAAACCCTAACTACAGAAAATTTCATCCAGAAACCCTAACTGCAGAAATTTCGTCCAGAAACCCTAACTGCAAAAATTTCGTCCTTTTTCTAGCTGCAGCTACTTTTTCCTTTTCCCATGTGAGAACTGCTTCTTAGATGCTTGTATCCAATGAGAAGTGTGTGGATGAGATGAGTGAAAAGCTCTCCAACGTTGACTGTATTTATATCCATCATTGAGGTGTGTGACACTTCTGTTGGGGGTGTAAAACCTTAAGGCCGACTTGCACTTAAATTTATTATAAATAATAAATTCAAAATAAATGTTCTGCTCATCATATTAAAATCAATTTATATCGATTTTACACCTCTCCGAAAGAGGAATCCAATAAAAATATTGGAATCTTCATCTGAGCATCACAAGATGGAGTTTGGACCTAGTTGTCCAAATTTAACACTCCCTCTCAACTAGGGAGAACTCCATCCACCAGTGCAATCAAACATCGTGCGTCATCCCGCCGTTGCTTTTCTGGCCTCTTTATTTCAGAACAGAAGTGGGTCAGTCACAAAGACATCATCCCCCAGCTGAAAAATTCAGCCCAAAGCTTTAAAACCTCTATCAAACTCACAAAGAGTCTCCAACCAACCTGAAGTTGGTTCATCTGACCCGAAGTCAGGCGGAGGTCCGAGACCTCACTAGACTTGATCCCAGATCAAGTGGTTGGACCATGCCATCCTAGATAGAGAGTACAGAAATCTCGGATGCATCCGTCAATCTTTGCTACTGGTCTCTAGCTTTTCCCATCTCATTGGCCAAATGAGAGGTACTTCCCATGAGCCCTGAACTCAATGGGTAGGATGCATACGGGACACTGATAATGAGAGGTAAACCAACTCAATAATCATAATGGTGGGGTCCAAGCACACCAAGAAGGTTTGGCAAGCCTAGCCTTGTGGTTGATCATAGCTCCGAGAAGCTGTCCCCCAAGCCCCCCAGACCTCCTCGAGCTCATCGTCCAACAGGACCCACATCATAGGGTCGTTCCACGATCCCAAGTCTCTCACATAAGGTTAGGAACTTGACCTTCCCCAGGGGCTTAGTGAGAATATCCGCGACCTGCTCATCAGTTCTTATATGATCGAGCCTTATGGCGCCTCGCTGTACCATATCCTGGATGAAATGGTACTTGATATCAATATGCTTGGATCAATCGTGGAACACAGGATTCTCGGTCAAGCGAATCCCACTCTGGTTATCACAGAGTATCACGGTGGTATCTAGCATATGTCCAACAACTCACTAAAGAGCTTTCGCAACCAAACTACTTCACAACAGGCCATACTTGCTGCAATGTATCCAGCCTTTGCAGTGCTCAAAGCCACCAACTTCTGCTTCCTACTCATCCATGAAATCAAATCAGAACCAAGATTGAAGCAGCATCCCGATGTGCTCTTACGATCCACCACACTGCTAGCCCAATCAGCAACAGTATATCCATGGAGTGTCACGCTCCCGACAGTGTATCTCAGCCCATGGTTTATCATGCCCCGAAGGTATCTCAAAAGATTCCTGGCACCAACCTAGTGAAAGTGATGAGGCTCAACCATCTGTTGACTCAAAGTGTTCACTGCAAAACATATATCTGGCTGGGTGTTCACTAAGAATATCAGAGCCCCTGCGAGTTGACGATACTTAGTAGGATTTGCTAATACGGGCCCAGCAGCATTGCCACTCAACTTCTTGAAGTTGAGTTCCATTGGTGTTGACACGGACTTGCAATCCACCATACCAAATCTTTCTAGAAGTTTCACAATATATTTTCCTTAAGAAAGGAAAATCTCTCCAGGTCTCTCCAAAGCTCCAGGCCTAGGAAGTAGTGCATCAGTCCTAGGTCCTTCATCTTGAACTCAACAACGAGCTCCCTCTTGCATTGATGAATAAGAGGGTCAACACCTGTCAGGAAGAGGTCGTCCACATACAGCACCAGAATGAGAGGTTTCCCCTGGACAACCTTGAAGTAAAGGTTCGGATCAACATTACTTTGAGTGAAGCGCAGCTTCATCAAGTAGCTATCTATCCTCTCGTACCAAGCTCTGGGTGCTTGCTTTAACCCATAGAGGGCTTTCTTCAACCTGCAGACATAAGTGTCCCAATCCTGGACTTCAAACCCTAGAGGTTGTTCTACATACACCTCTTCTTTTATTGCACCGTGCAGAAAAGCGGTCTTGACATCCATCTGATGAAGACTCCATCCTTGCATAGCAACAAGGGCTATGATTGATCGAATGGTGGTATATCATGCCACAGATGCAAATATCTCATCATAATCTATTCATTCCTTTTGATAGAAGCCACGTGCAACAAATCTTACCTTGAACTTTTCAACACTTCCATCAGATCCATGCTTTATCTTGTAGAGCCATTTCGCGATGACAACTGATTTGTCCTTCAGTCTTGGAACCACATTCTAGACATCATTCTTCATTATGGACTCATATTCTTTGTGCATAGCATCCTTCCAAACTTGATGCTTTATGGCTTCCTCAAAAGATCCAGGTTTAGTTGTACAATAGTACTCATGGCAGCCAGATACCCTTGGTATCTACACAGCTTCTTGCTTTCTCGGAATGTCCCCCTCGGGGCAGCATGTCCCTCGGCATCTTTGAGAGTGTCCCTGAGCCATGATGGTCTCTTTCTCAGTGAAGGAGATGGATCTATTGGGTCCATTGGTCCTTCAACATCAGGCATTGTCTCATCCTGCGGTTCTTGATTTCCAGGCCTTGCTTCATGATTTTCCTCAGATCTCGGAAGATCTACTACTT